>JBBDHG010000014.1:21617500-22150000 GCA_037951165.1 Lophius americanus
AATGTCTGTACTTTCCCCTCTTTCTATTTTCAAAACAGTCTTGCTACTTCAGTTGGTTTTATTCGCCGTTATTGCAAGGTTTCCCGACATAAAGGCTGATTACAACCTAATAGGAAGAAACAATTACACATAGAAAAAGAAGAGCTCTTGTCACACAAAGCAAACAAAGCAAGCAGACAGGTATACATCACATAATAAGTCAAACAGAAAATAGACATAGGCAAGAAACTCCACCATGCAACAAAGCTGGGAAAGTTTTTTCTTCTATGCACTTTGTTTTTACTCGTTTTGTTCTGCAAAATGGTAATCTATGCTGTATAAATTATTTGGCTGTGAAAGGCAGTAATAAAAACTTAAAAGCTTAAAAAAAATATTATGCTAATATTATATGTATAGGACATCAGGTTCAGTTAGGTTTGCAGCAAAAACAGTTGAAAACAGGCTGAAGGTTTTACTCTTTCAGTTTTAATTAGAAACTGATAAAGACGTTTATTCAATACAAGACTGTTTTCTTCCACAAAACAACTGTATTTCTACATGAGAATGAAAAACACTGGAAAACAAGACACTGCCATGGGCTATTTGTTAAGGAGACAGGCTAACCTGGCAGCTAAATGTGATAATATGGAAAACATACTGCTGCATGACCACATCAGGCTGTATGTGATAGGAGAAGGTGCAGAGAAGGACGAAATGCTTGCTTTCTTAACTATCTTCTTCAAAACATCTTTTGAGCTGCAGGGAAGGTATGATATAAAGCTGGAGAATCCGAAGGCAACAATAGTACCTCCATGGTCCAGTATAGTGCGATTCCTGGACTACATTGTGAAAGAAGAGGTCTTACAGCAGGCTTGGAAACAACAAAACGTGCAGGTTGAAGCACAGAAGGTGTATTTCGATCAGGACCACTCTACAATGATGAAAACATCGAGATACGTAAGTACGGGTCTGGCGGGTTCATGGGTTTGCGGAAGGCCCAGGTAAGAGTAATGCAAATAAGACAACATGATTCCCAAAGCAGGGGCATCTGGTGGACCTTTATAGCTGCACACAATGTGTTTCTCCGGAACAGCCACGGCTCTCTGCCCAAGTAAGAACAGGGCTGGATGGCTCTCTCAAGTCTACTTTTCACAAAGACACTCACAAGATGGTTATCATGCTGGTCCTCGGAAGTCCAGGTTTGTTCCATGAATGTCCAAACAGGTTATTTCGTTTATATGTTTATTTGATAAGAATTATCAAAAAGAGAAAGAGAGAGAATCCTCAAACACATGACAGGAAAACAGATTTTGCTTAACACCTGGCTAAATTTTGAAATCTGTAACAAAACAAAGTATAAAGCATACTAGAAGGCATATGGTCAATCTAAGGTAAAGGTTCCTGGGCATTAGCAGCTTGTCATTCATTAATTATAATGTAAAAGAATGCAACCATCCCATAAAAAGGAAAAAGATCATGGACCAACTAATGAGATTAAATTGCTCATTCGCTTTATTGCAGGAGACCCATCTGGACGACAAAGAACATATGAAGCTGTGAAGGGAGCGGTAGGGCAGGTCTTCAGTTCATCATGTGAAATAGGAAAGACGAGGAGTGTTGAAATCCTATTTCATAAGTCTTTATGCTTTGCTCCTGAAAAGGTATACACAGATAAAGAGGGCGGGAGGTTATTGTTGGTTGTGTTGAAAACATGTACATAATAATCTTAAATTTATATGCTCCAAATCAAGACAGCCCCTGGTTTCTTTAAAGACATCAAATGAGTTGTGGCGGGAAATTCAAAGGGAATAAACATAGTGGCAGGGGATTTTAACTGTGTAATGGATCAGAAAATAGATAAACGCCACTCGCAGGTTGGGACTGCAAACAAGGAAATCTAAAGCACTCTGCAGTATATTAGAGGAGCTAGGACTAGTAGACATCTCCCAAGGGGAGAAACTCCACCTTTTTCTCTAATGCGCATCACAGCTATTTCTTTATTGATTCCTTTTGTGTTTCAAAAAGAAATACGTACAATTTTTTTAAATATTACATTGAATCCATAACCATATCTAATCACAGTCACATCTTATGGTAGATATAGCCTCTGAAAGTGAATTTGTTTTGTTTCCATACTTTATGGGAAACAGCTAAGGTAGTACTCAGAGGGAATATAATTACTATCTCCTCTGGAGTGAACAAGGTACATGAAAAGAAAAAAAGAAGACCTGGAAAGACTTTTAAGAAAGTTTGAATGTGAGCATAAATTGACAAATAGTAATTTCACCTTGACGGCCCTTGAGCGGTCTAGACACAAACTAAATGACTTGCTGACTTATAAAGCAGAAGGCCTACTGAGATTCTCAATTCAGAAATATTATGAATCAGGAAACAGCTAGCAGACTGCTGGCCTTCCAATTGCATAAGGTACATGCCGGTCGAGTAGTCTCAAAGATTGTGGATCCAGCATTTAATAAAACAGTGTCTCTCGCTAGGGATATAGCAAGGGATTTCCCTGCATACTAAAAATCACTCTATGATTCACCAGCGGTAGAGGATAAAGAGAAAAAAATGAGACCATTCTCAAGAAAATGGATCTACCAAAACTAGATAAAACAGAATAAAAAACGATGGGTGGACTAATTAATTTAGGTAAAATTGAAGAGGTCGTAAGAAAGTTAAAAAATAATAAGCCCCCATGGATAGATATGTAACCTGGTCTGGGGCAATCATTTTTCTGTTTCCTAACGAAGATCCTACATTTTACGCCTCATACAGACCTATTAGTTTGCTCTGTGACGTAAAGATACTGAATACAGTAATAGTGAGGAAAGTCCATAAATGCATTGTCAAAACTATTAAACCGGACCAGGCAGGTTTTATACCGGGCAAGCTGAGAATAGATAACATTAGATGAACACTTAATATATCCTCTCGGCACGTCAGTCCAGACAAACCACAACGCTTCTCAGCTTACATGCTGAGATTGGCTTTATCTAGAAAACACACTTGAGAAACTTGGATTTAACTCAAAATGTATTACCTGGTTTGAAGTTTTGTATGCACAACCACTGTGATGGGTTTGGGTTAAAGGCTGTATTTCTGATCAATTCTAACTTAGAAGGGGAATGATTCAGGTGTACCCGCTATCCCCATTGCTGGTCCCGATTGGTATAGAGCCATTAGAGGAAATGATTCGGGGAGATCCTAAAATATACGGAAAACCAAACGGAGGCGTAACTCACAAGATATACCTTATTGCAGATTAAATTATTTTGTTCATTAGTGACCCCCTAAAGTCTACTCTGAATTGTCTGAGAGATTTTGGGTAGGTGTCAGAGCACAAAGTTAATTAATCCAAATCAGAAGCTATGACGTTGGCAGAGAACTGGCCGGCTCAATTAAGTGTTACGGCCTCATTTAACTGGTTGCCATAGGTCTTTACATGTCTCGGTATTAAGATGACACCAGACCCATTGCAACTGTGTAAAAACAAACTAAAATCGGTAAATACATGCATTTGGTACAGTGGGAAATTCTTGCCCTCTCCCAATTTGGCAAAATTGAAACAATTAGAATGAATCTGCTCTCAAAAATAGTGTATCTTTTTCAAACATTACCGATTTTGATACCAGCTTCAGTTTTTAAAATACTAAATCTCCACGTTCATATGGTATAAAAAGAAGTCCAGGATAACATGGAAGACGTTGTCCCCCCCAAAAGTCCAAGGAGGCCTCAATCTTCGAAATCTAAAATGATATTACTGGGCGTCACCACTTCGGGTTTTGAATGGTTAAAACGAGATGAAGAAACAAATTGGCTGGAATTGGAAAAAAACAAAAAACTCATGACCCGATTGTGGAAAAACCTTTAAACGGAAAAATTAATGGATGAAATGCAAAAGAACGTCCAGTCGCCAGTGAGGAAAAAGAGGAAGTACCTTTTCACTTTATTACAAGCCATGAAGTTTGCAACGAACATCTCAAGTAACTTAGACAAAGGTTTTAAGAACTGTGCAGTTAAATAACTTATTACTACTAATCAAATCCTTAAGGACGAACATTTTAAATAATTTAAACAGTTGCAAGATAAGTTTTGGTTGGGTTCAAAAGAGTTCTACAGATATTTACATGTAAGAAATAACTTAATGTCAAATAAGGAATAGACACAATTAAGCAAACACCATCCAAACTGGAATTGTTCTTAATAAAAGTAGTGGAGGCATCAAAAATCGTACCACAAATATATAAATGCTTGCAGTCTCTTACAGCAGGGAGTACTTTAAATGGAAATGGTAAATGGGTGTTAGAGATAACCGTAATCTAAACGATGAAGAATGGGAACAGGTATACGAAGGGGGAGTAAGAATCACCAGCAGCCTGCTTTGGAAGGGATTTGGATGGAAACTCAAAGTGCACTTCTTTAAAACTTCTTTATTTATATCAAAATCTGATAGGACTACAACCAACCTGTGCTAGAGGGACTTCAAGCATGTTGGGGATCACACACATATTTTCTGAAATCTTACTGGGAAGGAATTCAAACAGTAATTCAGGCAATTTTGAACATTGACTTACCCCTAACCCATTATTATTATTTTACATTTTAGAAATAATCCCTCAAGGGATGATTGGGAAAAGAGAAGCAAACCTGCTGCAAATGTTATTATTAGTAGCAAGTAAAAGGATTACTACACCCAAACCACTGCCACCAACAATACAGCAATTGAAAGACAGGCCAGTAGAAGTATATTCAATGGAAATCCAAATGGATGAACTCCACATCTGGACCAATCTGATTTTTAAGAGATGGGCATTTCTTAGGCAGCATTTCTTGAATCTGTAGTGTGATTGATTAAAATGTGATTTTAGCTGCCAGTAGTGGGTGGGGTTGTTATTGCCATCTCCTGTCCTAGTTGTGTGAATGAGATTTCCTTTTGTTGGGATGCTAATAAGGCCACGATGAATGAAGTGAAAACAACAGTAAAATAAATGTTTTCAATACATGGTAAATGACCTTCATGGTCCGATAGTGTCTATCTATTAATTGGTTTACCAATATAAAAAAATACATATTTGAATTCAAATAATTTTAAGGCTTTTTATGGTAAATTTTGATATATGTGATTAATTGTTGTTAATTAATTACATTAATGAATTACATTGCATTACAATAATACAACAATAATTGCTGTAAAAACATATTTTCTTAACAGTACAATATATCTGAATAGGCCTTGCTTTACATTTATCAATAATATTACAATAAAAGTGAATAAAAATATAAAAAAATAAAAATAAAAGCCTTTTGTACACCTTCACCTCTAGTTTTCATACCCTAAGTTGGATGTTGGAGGTGTTTGGGAGAGGGTGAAAGGTCAAAATGCAATCCACCTAGACACACTTAAATGTTGAAAATCTACCATTCACATTTTCTTCCTTCCCAGCCTTGAAAATTTTCAAAATGAAAGTCTTGTAACATGATTTATTCTTCATTTTGTTGCTGATGTTGTTGGTCTTTACAGTTCACTTTTGTTCATCCTCTTCTTTTTACACCATAGAGGACCGTGACTGTGACACATGACGGATGTATGAATGGAAACTTGCCCTTGCTGTCAGAGAGGTTCCAAGTATAAAAGAGGGACGTGAAGGGGACAGGGTGGGTTTGCTGTAAGGCAGGGAGGAGCGGAGCTCACTGGGGAGAGTGAGGGATGAGATAAGGTGCTCTTGGATGAGAGGTGTGATGAAGGAAAACATAAAATGTGAGGGAGGAGGGAAGAAAAGACCCATAGAGTGGTGGGGGGTGGCTGAGCCGCTGTGGTAAAGGTCATCAGCCTCCCCTGTGAGGTATTTGAACTTTACTTTTGTGGTTACGATGTCTATTCACTCTCGTTTGTGTGTTTGTGTGTGGTTGGGTTGTGCACATCTGTATAGGTCTGTGTGTTTGTCCTGCAGGGGGCAGTGGGCAGAGACCATTGCTGAGTTGAATTGTCTGTAATGATGAGTTGATTCCAAAAGGATCCATTGCTATACTGAGCTTCAGGCGACCATAATACAGCACTTTCAAAACACACATAGATGGATATGGGGACAGTAATGAAAAGAAATGAAAAGGCTGAAGGACTCCGCTGCATGATTCATGCAGAGAACATAGCATACTCACTTCCTCGCTTCCACATGTTCAAATTAAATCTATTTTCTTCATTCTTCTGCTTGTTGCCTAGTATCAAGCTTCTCCTGTAGGATACTTGCTGTCAAGATGAAAATAATGTTAAATATTCGCAGTTTGCTTTGGTTCTGAGGGGATCTGCTCCAGATTGCACTGAAAAACCAGAAAACAAAAAAAAAGCGTCTAATTGAGTTTTGCAATAGTAATATTTTGAAAATGAATTTATATAATCCAAAAAAATCTCTTAATTATTAAAACAATTAAACTAACTCAGTTGAGAAGGGGAAATGTATTTAAAACACATATGGTTTCTTAAAACACTTGCATAAATATTATCTTTACTAGTTTAATTCATGTTTTCATGAAATATGCATCACATTAAGTTTATTAGTTTAATCTTTGTTTAAAGTATGTAATGCAAATGCATGGAAATGTTACATATAATTAAAATACTTAAATCTTAAATATCAGGCTGAACTATTTTTTAGAGCGTGGACTAACAACTATATACATCTATATACAGATTACCACGAGGCATCCTGGTTTGAGGCCATAACAAACTCAGTAACTGTATACTATCTTTAAACTAAGTAATCTATGGCTGTAACTTAAGGTCATTTTCATTATCTACTTTTTTCTATTATCATTATAATTTTATATTTACCATTTAATAATATTTACTGTAATGACATCCACAGCAAAATAACAAAAAAGAAGAAAAGCTTCAAATTGTTATTCTCGGAATGCTTATTTCACGTTTGTTTAAATGGAACAAGTCAAAGCAATCTTTCTTTGTATGATATATATATATATTATATATCGTGTTTCTCTCATCTTCCACATGGAAACACAGAGCTTGTTGCATATTGTTTTACATTTATTAGATAAACAAATAAAATGAGCTGTTGGTATTAATCAATGTATAGATAGCGGAATAGAAAAGAATACCACAGAAATTACAAAGATAAGCTGAACAAAACAGATGGAGAGGAATACGTTTTTCATCTGTAATTGAACCCATTGGAAACATTTGTCAACTTTAAAGGCAAACATTCCTAATATTAAAAAGTTAAAATGTTCTTGCGATGGGTAGTTCTCTGATCGTATTCAACGAACACTCTATAAATCGCTGACTGCTAAACTAAAAATGACATATTTTGACCCTCGTTTTCTTTCCCTGTCATCTATTTGTTTATTCTTTTAACATTAAACTTTAAATATTTTCCATAATATTTGCAAAATTGAACAGGCACTTCAAAAGGAGTGTACAAGGAGAACATCACTTTGTCTCTCGTGGGTTTACGCATAGAAACTGCTGCAACACGCAGTGACAGATACAAGAAAATACTTTTTGCAGGCAAAGAGGAGGGTAATACAGGTGACGGCAGACGAACCGCAGCTTAAGGCTCCATTTTTAGTCATAGCTTCAGTGGATGTGGGTTAGTTTTTAAACTTGTATTACATGCATCAAAGTTTGAAGGTCAATTCCTTGTGTAACATCTGAAGTGTGAAAGTCTGTGGTATTTCGATGTGTGGTTTGTAATTTGTGTTTCTCAAACCTATTAAACATCTTTATGTGATCTAAAAATGGATCCACTGATTACAAATAAAGAGAGAGGCTGTTATTCTCTGCGTTTTACTTCTGTGAAAGTGTGACCAATTTTGAGAGACTAAAGGAGGGTGTCTTGCATCTGTGCGTTTATCTGAAACAATAAATAGAGTAGTAAAACCGCAAGGGACCTGGAAAATATTTCAAAGCAGGTGTGATCTTGAGAAGCAAGAAGGAGGGTGGAGGAGACTAGGGTATTAATAACCTTGTTTTTTTTGCTACTTTGCGACTTCCCTTTACACGCAGCTCTCCACCAGCACCTCCTTTTCTTAACTTACTAATCGATATATGTTTGAGCTTATTGGCTACATTGAGTTTTCAACGGCAGCAGGTATGACACCCTCATTTCATCATCTGTCGTAACATCAATATCGCTCTACCATGACACCAGAACACACATGTTTACGGAACAAAAGGGGGTTTTGTGAGTATTTGTGTGAGATAGAATTCCGTCTTCATCAGCCCTTTCAGGGGAGGACAGTTGAACTTTTACTGCGAAAACATCTGTAAACATAGAAAACTCTTTACATTAAAGATTTTCAGCATTTTGTGTTCTTACACCTGCAAGGTTGAAACCTTTATAAAGAAAAACAATGTTAAAACAAACACACAATTATAAAATGTCCTTATCCTGGACTGCTACCACTAATGTGCTCTTTACATGAAAATAACAACTAGAGATTTATCTGTCGCCCCTCGTCAACTCTGTTGTTAGTAAACAAAGCGGTAACAAATATGACATTTTCCACCATTTTTGTTCTTCAACTCCATATGCAAACCTCAAACCAGATAGAACCTGTATTTCTAAAAACACATTTTCTTGGATTTCTGTAATTTTAAAGATTTTAACAATTTAACTTTAATATCATGATAACAGAGTTGAAAAATAACTACTATATCTACTGTAGCTGTATCTTCAACATTTTGTACAAATGAGAGAAGAAGCATGATATACCTCACTGACCTTTTCTTCCTTCTGCTCCCTGCTCTCAATAAAATCACATTGTCGTCCGCAAACATCATTCTCCATGGTGGCTCCCGTCTGACCTGATCTGTCCGTCGCCCATCACCATAGCAAACAAGAAGGGGCTCAGGGCTGATCCTTGATGCAGTCCCACATCCACTTTAAACTGATCCGTCACTCCTATTGCAAACCTGCTGCAAATCCTTCCCATTTCGATCTCTGTCTCACCAATCCTTACAAGTTCTTCTCTTCTCATACTCCTCATTCAGGATCACACCTACCACATTTTCCCTTCCATTCACAACATGATAGAACAATTTGTACCCTCCTCCAATGTTTCTAGCCTTGCTGCCTTTCCACCTGGTCTCATGGACACACAATACATCTACCTTCCTTCTCTCCATCATATCTGCTAACGCTCTACCCTTTCCTGTCAGTGTGCTAACATTTAAAGTTCTACACTCACCCCTACACTGCTGCCTTTCCGCATCTCTCTCCGTCTCCGGGCATGATACCCTCCTCTCAATCTTTAACTTCCACCAACAGTAGCATCCTGCTGGTTAAGAATGCCAATGGCGCTCCTTGTTAACCCAAGCCCCAACCAATTAGTTGTTTTTTTTTTAAATCAGTTGCATTCCGCATATTGATTTGGCATGGGTTTTACGTTTGATGCCTTTCTTGACACGATCCTATCCATTTATAAGGGCTTTGGACCGGCACAAATGTACACCGGCTTGTGAACCCTTATTGGCTGTGTTTTTAATTTGGCAACGTAATCAATTTTTTTTTCTGTATTAATTTTTCATTCATTCAATATCAACAGCTTTTTCTTGAAAAAATTGAGAAAATATTTTTGCCCCCATTTGTTTCCAATGTCTAGTTGGAGGCCTGTGAGGTCGTCGCCCCCTCCCTTTGTGTCTGTCCTAAATGGCTATGTAATTGCAGGGCTGCCGGTTGTGGGACCCTGCTGTGTGGAGATGAGAGCTTGACTGCTCCAATAGTGACCCCTTGATCTCATGTCTCAGTTTTTTTTCACACTCTCTCATTCAGTTCCCCTCCTTTTGCCCCTAAGCCTCTGTCCCATTCTCTCTGTCTCTCTCTCACACAAACACAGTGGAACATGCATAGTGACAGCACAGGTACATTTCCATCCTCGGTAAATAATCTAATGGTTGGCCCAGCAGGCAGGTGGACACACGCAGGGCCGGGCCAGTTTTGTTAATGCACACAAGTGTGGCGGCTTAGCAGGTGTGATCTTTAAATCCTTGCAGTGACATGGAGATAAAGAGATACATACAGCAGAGTAAATCAACTGCATGGGGCTCCTCCATCATCCAATTCAAGGCATCTGGTGTTATGAATGTTTCCATAGCTCTCATTGTGGGGATCACAACGCAGCTAGGAAATACTTTATCAATCTAAAGTACAGTGAAATATAACACGACCAGTATGTTTGATTTGCACATCAGACGACTGTGAATTGAGTTGGAATAGTATATGTTGCAGTGGGGAGCAGAAACCTTCTTGGTCATCTCCTATTTTCCTGCCTTGCAGCTCCATCTCCAGCATTCTTCTGCAAATAAAAATAAAAAAAAGAAAATAGAAAAATTTGTTCACCAAAAGTCACATTGGCATTCAAGTTTAACTTGCAACCATGGAAACAAATAAAACAACTAATTTACTCATCATCGTGGATTAAAAGCCAAGGAATAAGATTGGACTTAAATCGAGATTTGAAAACGGAGTTCAAGTCTGCAAGAGGTCAAAAATGTACGTGGGTGCCGATCCATTTAAGGATTTAAAAACAAACACTAAAACCTTAAAATGAATCCTAAATCATACTGGTAGCCAGTGAAGAGAGGCCAGAATGGAGGAGTTGTGCTCTCGCTTGCGTGAGCCTGTTAAAAGCCGAGCGGCATCATTTTGAACCAGCTGCAGACGTGAGAGGGATGTCTGGCTCACGCCAAGGTAAAGTGCATTACAGTAGTCCAGCCGGGTTGTAATAAAAGCCTGAATAAGCTTTTAAAAATCATTAAGGGTTAAACAGGTCTTAACCTTAGATAAAAGCTTCAACTGATAAAAACTGAATTCAACCACAGAGGTTATCTGTTTATCAAGTTTAAAATCACTGTCCATTTTAACAAATTTGCGAATCATCTGCGTAGAAATAATAGGAGATGCCATGTTTCCTTCAAATCAACCCTAAGGGGAGCGAATAAAATGAAAAAAGGATCGGCCCAAGAATGGAACCTCTGGAGACTCCACATGGAAGAGGGGCAATGGACGAGACACAGTCACCTAGGCTAACAGAAAAGCTTCTCTCTGACAGGTAGGACTTGAACCACTGTAAGGCTGTGCCTCTGATACCCACACAGCGCTCCAGGCGAGAGATGAGACTGTTGTGGTCCACTGGGTAAAAAAATAGCTGTTAGATCTAAATGTATTAAAACTTCAAAATCACCAGAGTCTGTGGTTAATAAAAGATCATTAAAAAGCATTAAAAGTGCAGATTCTGTGCAGTGCAGGGCTTTAAAACCCGACTTTAATGCCCTGTTTGTTTAAAAAGAATGTAAATGCATGAGTAGTTGGACATGAATGGGAGTTTAGAGATCGGCCTAAGTTTTACAAGAATGGAGCTGTCCAAGCTGGCTTTTTTAATTAATGGTTGTGCCACCGCTTGTTTAAAGCAGGATGGTAAAACACCTTAAGCAAGACTGATGTTTATAATGTTTTGGACGTTAGGTCGAACAGCTTCCCAGACCTCTTTAAAAAGGCTAGGTCGGACAACGTCTGTTGGACAGCCTGCAGATTTAAGTTTTGCGGTAATTAGGTTAAAAAAGAAAGTGACACAGACTCAAACTGATCAAAGACAGCGGAGCAACAGTCGGGTCAAATGAAGGCAGGGAGATGTTATTCCTAACTGTGGCAATCTTGTCAACAATAAAAAACAACAACATCAAGACGGTATTTTTTGTGAAAAAGCTCCTCCCTGGTGAATGAATATAAACAATTAGAGAAAAAACGTATACATACAAGACAGACCTCCTTCAGTCCATTTATATACAACAAATTTGGACAAAATCAAGCAACAACCAAAATTAAATTATGGCCTTGTGTCAGCTCCTCCTATTATAAGAAATATACAATATACTAATCCCAAAAGCGATCCAGTTCTTTCTCGCTCCAAGGTTTATGTGGGTATAAAATTTGAAAATGATCTGAGACATAGTTTTTGAGTTAACACCAAGGATCTGCGGCATCTGCCTAAATAGTTATTCCTGAATAGCAATAGGCACCATTTCAGTGATTAGTTGTTGTCTGCAGGAAGTTTATTGAAAAATATTCAACAGTTTTTTGAGTTAGGCTATAGAAACAGGAAGGAGAGACGGACAAACAGAGCCAAATTCGATACTTCCCTCCTCACTTTTATTTATTACGGGAAAGTTATAGCTAAGCTCTCTGAAGACAGCTCCATTTATCTCACAGTGCTGCGGGTGCTAGCTTGCGTTCCTGTCGGCTCACAGCGCCTCTCGTAAGGCTTATAATGGTTAAATCTGCCCAGTGAATTGTAAAAGTCTTCCTCTGCCTTAATATATACTTCCTTTCTGCCCTTAATCCACCCCCCTTTCTTTATTTACCCAAATTGTAGTATATGCTGGATTGTGCTTGCTTCTTGAATACCCCCCTCAATTATATGCTTCCATGCATGTGTTTAAGGTATCTCATTAGGCATAGGTAATTCATGGTTTCTCATTATAGAATGGATTTCCTGGGTACAGTTTGAGGAAAAGTTGCTCCTGTTGTTTCACAAATTAAGTCCATACCATCCGTAGCTTGGTTTCCTGGAATATCAATCTTTATTTATAAATCAATCTTTATTTATATAGCGCCAATTCACAACAACAGCTGACTCAAGGTGCTTTCCAGAAAGAGCAGGTCTAGACCAAACTCACAATAGAATAGGCCCCAGATAGCGTGCTGTAGTTCAGACTGCAGAGTGAACTTTGATTGGTCAGAACATTTCCAGACCTCTCACATCTCTAGGCATAAGCATCAAAGTTTGTTTGCATACATTGACTTAGAATGAAGGCTGCACGGTTTTTCCAGTCCTGTTTCCTGTCTCTGGCTACTGTAATGGGCTCAACTCTGGTCCAATTAATTCTCTTCTTTATATTCCCCTCTTAAAGTTACTCTGTTAGAAGAACCCAATAACAAATGATGAAGGCATCATTTTGGTTCATGCAAGTGTCCTTTGATTCCGTTTATTTCTAATTTCTATCATAATATTTTCAACTTAAAATGATCAGAAAAACTATGTGTCGCATTAGGATATACTATTGTGACTTAAACTTCATTTAAAATGTGGTTGCCTATTAAAAAAGACAAGTATGGTCTTTAGTTTCAGAGTTCAGTTGATGGACAGATGGTGGAACAGATGGACTGAGGGACAATTCTGTGGTTTGGTCGGTGGTTTTCGAATGAAGCAGATGATACTTAATGATCAATTTCGTCTTCCCTCCCTACCAAATCCTTGCAAGCTTATAACAGAATTATTGCCATAATGTTGTGTTTTTCTCTCCAAAGTTCAGAGGGATTTAAAAGAAACACAAATTAAAATTCATGTGTGCAGGTTGGTTTCACAGCAGCTGTTGACATAATTACAGTGAGAAAAAAGTGTGAAATTAATTTCCAAATTTAATGTAAATTATAGTGATTGGCAGAGCTGTACTAATCGCCATTCATGTGCAAAGAAAATATACATGCCTCAAGCCTGTGTGATTGCACCGGGTGCAGCTCAGATAAACAGAGAGCCAGAAATGGGACAGATACAGACACGCACAACGACAAATGTAAAATTCATCAAAAAAAAATACAAATCCTCGAGCAACAGAAAAAGCAAAAGTATAAAACGGATCAGATACTAAAAATAATAAAATTACAAAAGAGATTAAAAAATTATTATCCTCTTTTTTTTTAGATTTCCATGTAATTCCCACATACAAACCAACCAGCCATGATACTATAAAAGTGAAGTCAGAATAACATTGTTTCAAAGGCACCTTTCAGCGGGTCGGATGTACGAGGCAACAAGTGAACATTTGGTCCACAAAGTTGATGTGTTGAAAGGAAGAAACATGAGCAAGCATAAGGATCTGAGATAATTTGACAAGGGCAAAATTGTGATAGCTTTAGGAGATAGCTGGTTTTAATGTCATGATTTATCATTGAATATAAAACAAAATTTAATCTTTGGATTAATCTCAAAGGAACTTCTTGAATTTTTTGGCCATTCCTGTTTTTCTGTGTTACCAAATTTGAATGGAATAATATTTATTTAAAGCACACACATTCTTATTCAATGTGAAATGTACTTATTTTTATCTATCCATATATGTAATTCAATCTAATTCAGCAGGTCAATGCAAAACATATCTCAAAATGTGAAATTATAGTTATAACATAGACATTACAGTAAAATAAAATATTGATGGTAAAAAGATATTGCATTGAATTCCTATAACGATAAATGCAATATGTCATTGCAATTGTCATTAATGCAGACATTGCCTGAGCCGCTCATTATCAGTTGCATCATCCTAATTCAAACTAAACCAACTTTGAACTGCACTGGTATCAATCTGGACGATCCTTTCTTAATCCAAAAACTATTTGAATTGTGGACTTGACAACAGGACACTTCACCCTGCTTCAGTCCATCTCAGAAGAGCTGGACCCGAAGGAAGCTGTCAGGACTTTTTTATGTTGTTGATGTAGAGCTTCTGTTTCACCTAGAAGAATCTCAACCTGCGTGTTCAGATAATCATCATCAGAGAGTGTTTGTTGAAGTGTTCCAACGCCCGTGTAGTAACGTGCTTCATAGAATCATGTCAGTTGTCAACATAGTGCCACCTGAGATAATCAAATGTCATGGGGATTCAGTCATAGTTTCATCCTTGCCAAGGATTTGGGAGAAATTCCTTAAGACCGCGCATTGAGTTGCTCTCAAACTGTTTGAGACAGTTCGAGAGACTATTTGCCATTCAGATGTAATGAACCTCTCATTGGGTTTGCTTGGGACTGAGCTTTCAAGGATGACCATTTCATACTCAATCATGACATTATCACTACTGTTGGAATTATCTTTGGAGTGGTAAAATTGCTCAAGTCAACCTAATTGGATACTCGCCTGTAAAACTTGCAATGAAAATATGTTATGCATGTGTTATGTAAGAAAGAAGAACAGTTGCTGAAAAGTCTAAAATAAAGCCTAAAAGCCAAAGAAAAACTGTTGACTGGCAACTGATTGTTGACTTAAATACAAGACAATTTAATTGTCAGTTGGAATGTATGGTCCTGTCACCATACTAAAAATGGACCTACGCCGTTTTCCTAGACAGCATATCCCCAATAAATCCACCTATCTCCTGGGTTGTATAAGCAATTCCCCTGATTGAGGTCCTCAAATTAAATGTTAAGTTCTATGTAAAGAACAGTGTTTTTGGATTCAGTTTTTTTTCCAAAGAAAAAAGCTCCCCTTATTGAGTAAAACATAAACCATCAGATTAAAATATGACCTGTACAAGATATATCTCCCTGAATTGATTAATCTGTACCCGTTGGACTAAATCGGACCAATGGTTGAATTAATAATTGAGCCCCAAAACTTTTAGAGATAAAGTTCCCCTTAGTGTTGGACATAAAAAGTCCAGTTTTCCAAAAATCAATCCAGCTCTTCCGCCTACTTAGGTCTATATGGGTATAAAATTTGATTGAATTCATATCCCCGACCTCTCAGGGCTATAACAACCTTTTCTATTGTGTTGAAATGCTAGGCCCAGCTTTTTCCTGTAAAGAAATCGAGTCACATTGCGGTAATCTGTAAGATTTAGCCGTTCCGTAAGACTTGATCTGTTTGCTATCAGGTCATTTTGACAACTAAATCATTTTCACATGCCGGTCCTTACTTTTTTTGAGACATCTCTACAAAATACAGAATAAGTATGCATTGACAAGGGTTTCAGCTTCTTCTTCTTCTCCTGCTTCTTCTTTTTCACGCTTTATTGGTTCATTACCGTCACAGAGGACCAGTTGTTACGACAACGTGACGTTTTCAGAAGGTTTGGTTTGTTTGACAAAGTGCAGTGTGAAAGCGGACCAAACCAAATGAAACTGCATCAATTGGGGGGATGAAATTGTTTGCCTAAGATCTATGTGGGAATACATTTGAAATGATCAAAGAAATAGTTGTTGAGTTATCGCATGAACATGGAGGATTTGCGACGGCGATTCCATTAAAAAACTTTTTAGGAATATAATTGTAAATACATGGCTCCGTTACATTTATTCCTAACACTTTTATGGAACGTTCCATTGTGAGTGTAGCACTCTTTTAATCATCTTCTGTCTGCATAGCAGTAGATTAATAATACAAAAATCACTCACCTCACTCTAAACGCTAAAAGGTTTTATGAACATAGAGTATATTTTGGCAATTCTTAATTTAAACACTATTCCTACTGAATACAGTGAGTACATTCATAAAAAAAAAATATGTATAAATATACACAGACTAATGGACAGAAATTAACTCCTCAGCTATCCTTGAGGCTTGTCACTCAGAACCTCACCTTGGCATCTGGAGTATACCCGACTCCACCCAAATTAAAACAAGGAGGACGGAAATATATTTTCCAATTCAGCAGATGTGAGTCATTTCATCTTGTGATTCAAATGAGTTTGGTGTTTTGTGTGAACAGATGTCCGTACCCCGCCTCCTTTATCAGCATTAGCTGATTGGGTTTTAGCATGCAGCTTGCCTTGCCTCTGCCTCACAGGTACTAACACACTAATCTGCCTCTGCACAGCTGTGCAGTGGCGATGAAGGTGGGTGGAGGGGAAAAAGCAAAGGCAGAATGTAAAAATGGAGAAGGGCTGGGGGGAATGAAGAATGAGATGGAGAGGGGAGATGGAGGTAATGTGGGTGAGAAAGAGAGCCAGAGGGTGGCCTGGTGAGAGGATGCTGATGAGACAAAGAGAAGATTGAAGAAAAACAGATGCTGGCTTAGGGGAGAGGGTGAATGAAAGGGAGGAAAGTGAGAGACAATGTTTAAAATGCATAACAATATAAAAGACAAGAAAAAACACTGAGAGCGCAAAAATCCACCAAAGCACAACAGTAACCTAAGTTACAGAAAAATAAATGCAGGTACTCCATTAATGTCTGAGTTATTGCCAACCTCTAAATGTACAACAAACTTACTGAGTATCTCTTAAACACTCTGTAGCTGTTGGTCTCCTACACATTCCACTTCAGCATCTCTGTTCAGCACACAAGCACCCAGTTCAACCAAAAGGAACATCATAGGAACTCTTGAAACTCAGCCCCCAGTTCCACCCCCAAGAACCATCAAAGGAATCAAAGGAACAGAGGCAGCAATAGCAAAATTGATGCTTCACTACTCCACATGGCTAATTATTTTTATTTTATTTTAAATACTGCAAAACACGTAACATCACCACTTATCACCTCAAGGATATGCCAAAAACAACCTCTGAGTAATTTTTCATGCAAATCCGTTCAGTAGTTTTACGATATCCTGTTCAAAACCAAACAAACAAACAGACAAACAGACAAAACAAACGGGAAAATAGACAAAACCTGGTAGATAGGTCTTCTTGGGGAAACTTTCCGTTTTCCGGCAGTTGGAAAACAAGAGAGAGAGATTTTTATTGGTCTTGAGAATCTGAAGCAACTGTTACAATGCCTCTGCTAAACGCCATTACAAAATGACAACATTGTAACTGCTAACATTGTTAGCTCTGCACTCATGGTCACTTTTTTTGCTGCTCGGTCTTTCTCTTACCTGTTCTACCGCACACACAGTTTGGTGGATACCTGTAACCCAGTGAGGTTCACACAGTGGCTCCAACATTGCAATGCAGCTTTTACTTTTCTCATCAGCCATGTTAAACTTCGTTCTGCTACCTTACTTCTCTGAGATGTTGTGACTTTGCATCTCATAGGTGAAACTTTTGAGTTCGTCTGTGTGGGTTTGCTTGCAACAATGAAGCACAGATCTCTGGTGCGTTTGTTTTCCTAGCCATCCCACCACAACAACGGGGCTCTTTCTGTCTGCACACCTGTTCATCAGCACTGACATCAGCAGCACTCGGCACACAAAGACCACCTCTGCACCCCAGAGGGGGGCAGCAGGAGGGGAGAATGAATTAGGGCTTTGGAAGGAGCAGTATGGAGTGAGGGAAAGTGCATGAGATGAGGAGAGGGAGGTATAAGCGAGTCAGATATAGTGGAGGGATTTAAAAGGCTGGTCATATGGAGACAGAAGGATGCAGGGTACGCACAGTTGGTGAGAGCAGTGTTTGGGTGGAGTGGGAAGCAAAAGTTGGATTTAAAATAAAGTTAGGATGGGTGATGTTCAAAAAGTGAAAAACAATCGCAAGGTACGTGGTGACGGCAAGCCAAGGTGGTTGGGTGCTGAGCCCCTCTGCGTCATTCTCCCCCATCCGCGAGTTGATCGGGTGCACTCAGCTTGTGAGCTCATTAAAAAGCACCCATTATCCCGACATTTGCACGCATGGCATGCAAAAGTAATTTACTTGTAAGAAATTAAAAGTTCATTTTAATTGAGCTCGCGCTGCAGTATGCAAATTAGGAGTACATAATGTACATTGATGCGGAGCAGACAACACACGGAAAATGAGCTTAACCCTTTCCTAACGAAATGAGGACTCCTTTAGTTTAAATCACACACAAGAAAACAATGGAGAGAAATATCTCTGTCGATGTATGGCATAGGGAAGAGCATATTTCTTTGATGACAAATAAATACAGCCGTAAGACTCTGGCTGCAATAACGGAATAATACACCTTGATGTTATCGCCAGTCTTCAGTCTGTTTAATGTCTACTGGCTTATACAAATATAAAAATGTATAAACATATTATAATAAGCCTGAACGCATACTAGATCTTTAAGTGTTTGGTATGCACAAGGGTTTATGTTTGCATATGTAATTGTACGAAGATTGGCAAGAATGCATGTGGATCATTAAGTCGGTAAGCAGGCAGAATCTGTACGTGTACTCCCCAGGTAGAGGTCGGAGGTTAGAGATAAGGATTGGGGTCGAGCAGCAAATTTAAGGTGGTGTGTGTGTCTGTGTGTCTGTGTGTTTGTGTCCCATGAGTGTGTCCAGTCACCCTGAACCCTGACCTTCTTGACACAGCCCCCAGCCTGTCAATAACAAAAAACAAGTCAATAGAATGACAGTCAGCCTGAGGTTTGCATTAGTTGAGGATGGATGAGTGTGTTTGGATCATGTGAAGATATTTGTGGGCAATACTATGAATGAGACCAAAATGACATTAAGTGATATTCAGGCATTTTTAGAACAAATTCCAAAAGCTATCTTTGCTCCCAGTCCTGTTCCTTTGACTGAATTTATTCGGTTGTTAGCATGACCTGAGATTAATGGGTTTTTGCTATTTTGGCCTCTCTTGCTTCCATTCTGCTGCTGCTCCTGTCAGTACTTGAGCCAGATTTCATTGAAAGTTGAATCCGAGGAAACAGGACTTGAAGATGTTTGACCGCTCGTACAAAAGGCTTCTTCAGTTCTGAACAAAGTCGTACGCTGTTGGAAAGAATCTGTGTAGTCTGCAACTAAGGTTGAAATGGAGATGGTTTCTGTATTCAGCAAATATCCTTAACGTCCGACCTCCACAATCCAACAAAGGGTTTCATCCCAAAGGGCAAGGCGATATGTCTGAATAGAGTCTCAGTCAACCAACTCACGGTAATCCTTGTAAGTTGAATTTGGCAAAACTTGAAGATGTTTCACCTCTCATCCAAGAGGCTTCCTCAATTCATGCCCAATTTATGCTTGTGTGACTGTCAGGGAGAGTAGCGAGAAGTCACAGTCGCGTGGCTTTCGGTTGTGCTGGAGGTCCACCTGTCTGTGTCGAGAGCAGCAGAAGACATTCCTTCTTGCACATGAAGATCATGCAAAATGTCTGTAATATGTGGGAATGTGAGGGGTATTCATTCCTTAGCTCAAGCACTTTCACCATATTTGAAACCCTTTGTTTTCCATAATGACGAACAACCACATATTTGCAACAATAAACATCCGAATACATTGATTAATATATAAAGTTTGGTCTGATAATCAGTAAATCCTGCGGTGATAGGTTATTTCTGGTATGATGTCATTTATGTGTGTGGTTATGATGCACTGCTATTGTCATAGGCAATATTTACTTACCTTAACGGTTTTGTCCACCATCTTTCTTCTGTCATCAGTATAGTTTATCGGGAAGCCAAAATGCTGCCCTAGATGCAGCTTAAATAATGCGGGAGGCTTTTCAAGTTATCCACTGTAACTTTTTAGCATCCCTCTTTCACGTGACCACTCCCATACACTGGTACCTGAATATGTTCACTGTAGCTCTGCAACAAGATTTATGTAATTGTCAGTTCACGGTTGTCCCGTGGCAGGTGGTACGTATGGGTCACAGATCAGCTTTGGTCTGTTGCACTACTATGTACATAAGTATTAATGTCACCAACCCTTTCAATAATAAATGATTTGGTGCTGATAACACAGTAAAAGGTTATTTTGTGCGATTCAGAGTCTGTTGAGTCAGCACTGACGTGATGTGTTTCCTTCATTCTGCTGTATTCAGCCAGTGACGCCAGGTGATCCTGGCGCTTACAGGGCATGGCTGGTTGGCACAGAGGGTAGGCATGGAAGGCGGTCTCGTTGTTAGCTGGCATGTGCAGACCCTTAATGAGCAAAGTGTTGATTTGGCGCGCATCCTAATAGGATCAAAGCTCTCATTTGGCTCCCCTGATGCCTGACAGGAGACCAAGCCTGGCACACCACCAAAAAGGAAGCAAGACGACATCACTTTTGCAGGCTACATAAGTACACATGGTCAAGCACAGCCTTTTTCAGTTGTTTTTTTTCCTGTCTCGCTTTCTCTCTGTCTTTGGCACAGACTCTCTCTACTCTGTTCCTTTTGATCTGTTTTCTCCTTTCGGTCTCTATGTCCTTCTTTATTTATATTTTTACATTTGATTACATAAAACATCCAAAAGAGCTAATGGAACTCCAGTTCGTAGGGGTAATTTAATACCGAAATATAATGAATATTAACCAGTAAAAGCTGCAAGGCCATTATTTCAGCAAACCGAACCATCCACAATGAAGGGAAAAAGCGATTTTTTTTTTTATCTTATTGAATGTAGATGATACTGTAATACGCTGAGGAGTGTCTCAGCTGGCTTCAGCTCATTGAGAAGAATGATTTATTGTGCAGGAGTAAGTGGGGTTTATTTTGGCATGGGAGCATCGCATGCCCTAAGGGCTGGTGATGGATTCACTCACACACATACTGTATGTGCATTGTCATTTACAGATACGCGGACACACACAAAGAACAACTCAACGGCAAATGCAGCCACATTAAATATTACTGAATGGTTTAAAGAACTGTTAAGTTCCAATGTCAGACTCTGTAGAGAGCAAGGACATGTGAAAGAAGACAAAGACAAGAGAAAACTCCTGAATTGAAAAAAAAAGTACTGCCCCCCCTGCTTACAAATTAAAATGCAAATGTTTCTTTTTCCTGTTTTTTGGTTATCATTACAGCTTCATCCACTTCATCCCACATGCCACATCCACCCTTTCACCCTCCACCCACATCACCTACCCCCCTCATCTCTCTATCCTTTTGTCTCAAAATTAGTGAAGCAGAGTGCTCGGGCAGCTAATTATGTATTCAAATGAAAGAGGCTCGTTAATGTTGCACTGGGGAGAGGCAAGATGATTGGGAGAGGGTGATGGAATTGAAATGAGTGCCGGGGTGTCGTTCGCTCGCTTGCTCATTCGGGTGGCGGCAGTGGAAGAGGCGGTGGTGCATCTGGAACCAGCCGAGCACATCCCGGCAGATGTCACCTCCCGGGGGGTGTTTGGAAAGTAGGGGGGGGGGCGGAGAGTGAGGGAGAGAGAGAGAGAAAAACAGAGAGGGGGTGTTCAGGAGGGAAGGGGGATTTGGGTAAGGTAGGAAGGGGGGTAGTGTAAAGGGAGGTGTTAGGTGGGGTAAGAAGAGGGGGGAATACGGTCAGACAGGAGACGCACACTTTACAATGACAGGATGGGTGGGGAGTAGGGAGGGGAAGCGGGGCGGGGAAGAGACAGGGGTGATGTGAGGGAGGGGTGGTGGGGTACATAGCTTTGTTTTTGCAGAGGACACACAAAGAAGAGAAATGGGATGGTTAATTTAGCTCAGCAGAGAAAGAGAGAAGAGAAAAAACTGAAATGAGCTAATGAGCATGTTGTTGTTGTTCTAGTTGTCGCTCTGTATGGAGGCTCTGCTGTGTGACCCCATGAGCTTGTGTCTTTGAGGAATCACGTGAAGAGGTTGACAGTGATGCTAAGTTTCTCTAATAAGGCTGTTGTCACACACGAGCACTCAAAAAGTATGGAAATGTGATAACCAAGTTATAATATACACATTCAGGGCTTTACCACTCCCTGACTGAAAAGGTATCAATGCATATCATCCGCGTATTGTCCGGTAGGATTCAGGGCTGTTTAGCATTGACGTGAAGGACCTCTGAGGTACAGTAAGTCATGCTGCCGAGGAAAAAAGTCAAAGCTGAATGTTGCACAGAGTCACAGATGAGGTGATGTGTTCATACAGCTCCAACCAGCCATCTGCTCTTTGTGTCCTTCATCTGACATACTTCTCACCCATATTGGTCCATACAGGCGCATGCACATGCATAATGACACACTGGGCTTGTGCACTATACACACACATACACACACGCACACAGTTTCCTGCAGGTATCCTGTATTCATGAGGGTTGTGTTGCCAGCTCGGTACCCTAAGGCCCCTGGCCCTGTGGCCTGCAGCTATCATTAGGGAGAGCCTGTACTCTCATTATTGATCCCCTGTCTGATAAAGCTATGCATGCTCCGTCCCTAGGGGGCACCACTGGGACTGGTGGCCCCCACCAGACCTGCACCCCCACTCTAAGAGTGTTCCATCACCAACAAATCAGTACACACATGCACACATACACACAAACAGGTACTAGCCCTTCTCCAGTTATCCTGCAAAGAGGCGTTTGATATGCATACATTAAGAACACTTTGGTGTGACTTTGAACTGATGGTTGTACTGCATGTGTGTATATGTATGTATGTATGTATGTATGTATGTGTCTGTCTGTCTGTCTGTCTGTCTGTCTCCCTCTCTGTTTCTTTCCCTTTCCCTCCATTCCTCCCTAATTTTTTTTTCTGTGAATCTCTGACGGAGATGCATGGTGTTTCTAATTTGGCATGCAGACATTAATTCCAGCACAGCTGCTGCCTCCTCCTCCTCCCTCCATCCTCTCCCCATACTTCCCTCCACCACCACCAACCCCACACTCAGTCCCTCAACCCCACGTCTCCTCTTCCTTCCCTTTCTCCCTGAAGGCTTCTCTCTAATGTGCAGCTTCAGAGAGGCACGGCAAATTAACACCATTTGTTCCGCGGAGCATGCCTTCTTCTCAACACTACAAGCATATCTTATGAGGTTTGTCTAAATGTGAGAAGGAGCAAGAAAGAGAAATCCACAAAAATGTAGCAACATTGTTGCCCCCCCCCCCCTTTCAAATACGTAGCAGAAGCGAGCGATCTCCCATCTCATGTTTTGACTTTAGACAAGAGATCTAAACCTTCTTGCTTTCTCATGTCTGCAAAGTTTTGTCTCAGCAAAAGACCGCCTTGTGCCTCTACTCTCCAGCAATGACAGAGATCAAAATGTATAAATTGTCCCTGTTACAACAGCATTTGTGAAACTGCTAGATCGATGGTGCGTTCGACAGCATGCTGTAGCAAGCAGTAGTGCCATTTATCCATAAGCACTCACCAAAGATCTCTCTAAACCAATGTTTTATTCAAACTTAAAACCCCATTAGAAACAAATATCAGCTTTGTCAGAAGAATATTGCTCGAAATGGTGGACCATATGTGTGAGAAGAGGGAAGGGAGAAAACAGAGCAGAGGGGGTGGAGATGGAAAGGTGGGGGAGGAAGGTGTGGGGAGGCAGGAGCATCTGTATACTCCCAGACAGGTTGCTTTGGTATTCTAAGTCCAGACTCACAGGAATATTGAATATGGCAGACCTGGCTTTGCATACCTCTCACAAAGATAGACAGCCACATGCACAGATGCACAGACACACAAACACACACACACCATTCTCCAGACTGCCACCCAGCATGGACCCAGCAGGGTTATCTCTCTGAGGGGACAAATCCTTTTGAACCGTGGGCTAAAATTCCTCTTGCACTTCTTGTCCCCCCACCTCTGTACCTCCCTCTGTCTCACCATTCCCCTTCTGCTGCTTCTTATATTTAAGTTTATTTTCCCTCTCCACAACACGTCCTCCTTTTATCTCTCACCCCACATCTCTTCCTTCATTTTCTCCCCCAGCCCTCCTTCCTTTTTCTCTTTGCCTTCAACAAAACAGCATTATTAACTGGCTTAGTTGACCTACAGTCACGATAAACTCGTCCCACAGAGGAGCCCTGCTCTTCTTTCCCAGCTGCTGCATAGGGATTACTATCTCCTGAACCACGGGAGACCATAAATATTGAGTGATCTTAATAAAGTCTACCTGAAAAGAGATGGCAGATATGTACACTTGTAGAGATAGAGATAGTAAGGATATGAAATGAGGCAGAGAGATAGATATTCAGCGCAATATTCAGAGACGAATGTTGAAAATGTAATAAAAAATGAATTAATTGTATTAGCTGCCAATTAGCTGATGATGTAAAAGCAATTTTAAATAGCTAGAGCGGGAATTGTAATGGATGTGGGCCAGAGAGTAGTCAGCTGTGCCTCAGCTGGGATAGAGCTGAAAAGCCTCTTTACCACAGGTGCATGCTGGGACACTGCAGGGGGATCAGACTTTGAAACTAAACAACTGTTTAGCACCAGAAGAGCTTCCTTTTTTAACCACAAATCTCATTGTGTTGATGATCTACAAATTTCACTAGATTTATGTAATGTAGTCACATCATCTAGGGATGAAGGGTGTGCAATAAAGTCAATAAGCAAACTGCTGAGGGTGAGACAGATGAGTGAGACAGGCACACAGAACACAGGTGTGCCAAGCATTTACTTGAAGGCAATGAAGGACAAGTAGATTATGAAGGGAATAGAGAGTAAAAAAAGAGGAATTAGTTGTAGTTTTACTTGGAAAGCTGCCACCACATCTGCTCGTCCACGATGTTTGCACGGCAGCCGTCAGCTGTCATTTTGGACCGCAGTCAAGTTGAACAGAGGTACCACCTGGCTCCCTTCCTCCCGGCCCTCTTTTTATATTTTATATTTTATGTCATGTTTTAAATGTTTAAAAAAATTCTGCTTTTCCTTTACTTAGCCCCTAAAATTTTGAAAAAAACCTTGACATCCCAAAATTTGCATTTGTGTGTTTCTGTTAAGAGACACAGCATGTCCATGATGGTTACTCCAACCAGGACTTTGAGTGCGACTATTTGGCCGGTTAGGCAAATCATAAATGTTACTTTGATATCTGCTGATAAGTAATGGCCTCCAAACCTCTTTCCAAACAACAAGCGAATCCATCATGGACAGCATGCCTCTAACAGCCTAACAGGATGCATTACTGTAGAGCATTTAGCCCAATTATCACCACCAAACAAAGAATTTAAGTGTCCCAATGCATTAGGCAGGGTTGTAAATAATAGCATTGTATTTAAGCACTACCATTAGGCTTCACAGACAAACATCAGTTATTCAACACTCCCTTCACGGCCCACCCATCTGCCCAATAAACATGTGTGGGGAGAGAATAACAGTACAAGAGAGTGAGAGCGAAAAGCGGGCTAGGCTGAAGGAGAAATACATGGAATGATACATCAATATACCCGCAGATATGGAGTTTGGTGTGTTAATTTATCCAGAGGAAACACACCAATAGAAAAAAATGCAATAAAGGAAAAAGGATATGATGAGTGACTCAGAGAGACAGGAAGGTGAGATGATGCTGGTGTATGTTGAACTGTTGTTGTTCATCAGACAGCCAGGCAGCAGCGTGATGAAATAAATAAATAATTGGTCTCTGGTCTGTGCGGCATGGTGTGGTGCGGTGCTGTGCTGCGCTGCGGTGCCTGGTTGCCCATGAATATTCCATGAGGCAGAGAGTAGGGAAGTGTGTTGCCTGGAACATCTGGTCCGGTCCACAGGGATCCTCGTGGCGAGAAACTGCAACTTCAGGAAGAAAAAAAATGGCAATAAAAAGAAGGGGAAAAACAGAAGCAATTGGCAAGCCTGCACATCATATGGTTGATTTGTTTTGCTAATTTGGTTTTAAGACCAGCGGCCCCAGCCAGTACAAAACAAACTGAAATAATGAATTCAGTAGGCAAAATAAATCTTGCCCAACATCATCAGTTTTTTTCAGCTTTGGCTTTGTGTATGCTCAAATATGTATGTCAGTCAGAAATTGGTGTATGAGGCAATTGTTGGGAATTTGATGTATTAGCATTCAAATAGGAAAAACTCTACCTTCTATAGTTGGATGCCCGAAGTGAAGGAACTGTTTGTGAAGAACCTGTGAGGATGAAAATTTGAAGACACAGAAGAGATGACAGATGCATAGAGGGGATGACATCACAAACATGGAAATATACATTTAAATAGCCTAATTACCCTGGCCTTGTCTGTATGATTCTATTGTTGGAGCTGGGGGGACATACCTGTATAGAATGTGAAAGTCTTCCCTCAACAGGAAGGTCAACCCTATTGCCAAACAACAACATCAATTTTTTTTGTCTAGAACAGAATAAAAACACTTTATTAATCCCCAAGGGAAAATAGAGTTGTTACAGCAGCTCCAACGTTTTTAATAGGATAGGAGCAAATACGCACACAAGAGGAAATAGAGAATATACAAGATACACATATACACTAGAGAAATATTAAAGGCATTTAAACATATACTTATAATATATATATTGTAAGTTTATATAAAAAGACATACATATAAATATGATATAAATACAGGAAAAGAGTCTGCAACTCAAACCATTATTATAAGCAACCCGATACATGGTTATAACCTTGACCATGTATTTGGTTGCTCATAATCATAAAATATCCCTTTTATGATACTCTTAAGCAGGAATAGAAGTCTGTGAAGACAGTATGGAAATTCATTCAGTGCTTTATTGAAAACACTCTCAGGGAGAGCCCTGATTTTCAATGTACTTAAACATAGTGTATTTAAACATATCTGAAGACAAAATGCAATAAAAGAAGATATCGCTACTAAGTAAGATACAAAAAAATAACAATGATCAAAATAAAGAGCATAAGTGATGATTAGTAAATAAATAAGAACCATAAAAATTATTTAAAATAAATAAACAACAACAAACTAAAAATAACTAAGAACCATGACAGCAACAAAGACCTGAAAGTTTCTTTTTTGGTACAGTGAGAAAAAGCAGTTCTCCCTGACCCTATTTGAGTTCTGGAACCTGCAGGGTGAGCCGTGTCTGAGAACAAAGGAAAGTAGTAGTTAGAGGTAAGGAGGAAGGTTTGGTCCAATAAATAAAAACAAATGTTGGTCCTTTGTCACTGACAGGGCAGCAGGCTATTTTTTTTTTTTATATATATAAAGGACTACGGTGTGTCCCATAACTATCCCCAGTGATGAAACGTAATGCAGAGTGATAGACTGCATCTCAGGGTTTGAGAGTGGAACGGGCCACCTGTCCATAAATAACATCCCCAAGTAAGGGAAGTCAGATTGAGATGGTGTGGACATGTGAAAAGGATGGATAGTGGATATATTGGTAGAAGGATGCCAGAAATGGAGCTGCCAGCCAGGAAAAATAGGGAAAAGTAAGGAGGACATGTCTGGATGTGGTGAGAGAGGACATGCATTTGGAGTGTTTGACAGAGGAAGATGCGGAGGAAAGGGTGTAAATGGAGACAGTTGATCCGAACCCTAAAGAGAACAGCTGAAAGAAACAATCCAATACAAAATGGAGGATTGCTTGACAATTCACTTTCTCCTGACTAAAAAGAAAAAAATACTTTTTTATTTCAGTCTCAGCTTTAATAACCGTGCCTCAATGTTAACCTTAAAAGTAAGTTTCTCATTGATATAAGTGCCAAGATGCGCTAAGGTGTTGTTCTCTCTCCATTATGGTGTTATGAAAAGACAAACTTTGAATTATTATCACGGTAAAAAAAAACAAAAATTGGGGTTGTTTCCAAAGAATATTCAATCATAACTGCAAATCTAGAAACCCAAAGGAGATAGTCAGAAAAAAAAAAACAGACAGTGGTCGTCTGTATCAAACGCCTTTGTCAAATCGATGAAAAAACCATCACAATTTTTTGCTTTATCCAAAGCTGAGATAATGTCATTAATAACCAGAGAAGCATTAGATGAGCTGTGTGCTAGGGACTACAGCTAGAGAATATCGGAATTATTAAAGAGTCTTCTTCTTCAAGAAGAAGAAACTTGTCTTTCAATTCAAAAATGTTTGTGAGACCGGGTAGCTTTCAAATCGGTTGGCAATTATATCAAACCATAATTACTACCATCTTTAAGAAGAACATGGGCAGCCTTCCATTCCATATCAAGCAATCTCTCTGGATAAATGTCAGCATCGCTCTCCTACTGACAGAGAGAGATTTTCTCATGGTTTTGCACCAGGAAGTTCGACACTGCTTTCAGCATTGTATCCTGTAGAAAAAATATGGTATTAGTTGTTTATCATATTCGCAGAGGTGCAGTTTCCTGAGTGCCGTGCGTGTAATACAGTTACAAATCTGATGGAGGTGGTTATTAAATCCCCCAAGTCGAGTAAAAAGATTGAAACACCATCGCCTCCACCACGGACGGCTCGTTTTAACGCGATAACTCAAAAACTATTTCATGTTTCCAAATTTTATAGCCCCATAGAAGAAGAACTGAAGGATTTCGGTTAACATGGTTGTATGTTTTTAATCTAATAGATCATCCAAGCCATGAAGATGTACTTCTAGGGACGGTCAGGAAAGGCATCTGAGAAAAAAAAAAAAAAAAATCCAAATCAATATGCGTAAACTGAATTCCAAGCTGGATCGGCTGGGCTGGGGTTAACGAAGACTGTCAGTGGTAGTGCTGGCCAGCCGAGGTAGCGACGTCCAAAGACGAAGAAAAAGACTATAATAACTCTTATTTTACTGAATGGAGGAGGCTTTCGTAAGTAAAACACTGTTTCACATTTAATTTGAGGAGTTCATTAACGGTGAGTTGCTAATAAGATGTTGTTGTTTTTTCGTGGATATGCACAGGTCAGGGACGACGGCGTAGGCGTAGTTGTTGACTGTTGACATACAATACATGCGACTGTCGGCACAGGAGTTTGCAATCCATTTCCCAACATCAGCCCAACTTTGGTTTCCTTTAATGCAGGAGGGTGTCAGTGTCAGTCAGTGCCTATGAGAATACTGTCTATAAGTATTATGGAATTTTAGTTTCTTAATTCTGAGAAGATTTTAATCACAGGCCTGGAAGAAAACTCTAATACAGCGAAACAAGATACAACACACACACACACACACACACCCATAAACACAGTTGTCGTATGGAAAAACCCTCCACATTCTGCAGCAGCACCAGCCTTTTTTGATAAAAAGAGAACACAGAGAATGCTTACTTTCTGTTAATTACACAGATCTGAGGAGAATGCTCAGATTTGTATAATTAAGTTCCTTCTGCTGAAACACTTCAAGGTTTCCTGCTTTAGAAATCTTTTGCAATATAGTAGCTGCAAGGTTACCATCGTTATAAAGCCCTGCACTGAATGTCTGTGCGCTGAAAGCAAATTTCTATGATGCACACTGAAATTAATCAATTTGTCTCATTGTGATTCCGCCCGTGACTTTCAATGGAAGTAAAAAATTATGTTTGTTTTCAGGTCTAGTAAATCTGCAGTTTATTTATGCAAATGCCTTCCTGCTTTCTCTTTTATCACTTAGGTATACCGGCGTACTCAAACACACATACAACAGATGATCAACACATCATTTATAGTCAGGGCACCTTTTCTGTCTGCGCCTAGATCATATTTATCTTTCCAGGCTTTCTTCAGCTGCTGATTGTACACAGGTCTTCAAACTGTATATTTCAATCAACAGGTGTATGATGTATTGATAAGAAAAAGGACATGTTTTTGTGGTGCATGATGAAAATTAAGGCATTTCTGTGCAGTGATTATTAAAACAAAAGCTTTTCCCTGTGATAAGCCTGATATAGCCAGTGACTTTGGTTTGAAGAACATTAGTTCTGAAGTAACTGTAAATATATCATTTCCGGCTCATAAGAGATTTTAAGAAACAACATCAACATGCTGTTAGTTGAGTGTGTGTCCTCAGATTTCATCATGTACCATTAGGGTGTAGTAGCAGCTGGGGCCAGAGCTGGAAGGACTGCTGGATGAGGGTCAGAGTACCCTGCCCTTGATGCTGGATCATGGAGATCCCCTCATTAGGCAGAGCCAACCCTGTGATGATTGGCCTTCACCAGTGAGCACCTGAGCACTGCTCAGCAGCCAGTCTCACTGCTGCTGCTACCGCCATGCTCTCTCAGAAGGCATAATTATCATGACATTACATGTTTTTTGCAGGCTATCAGAAACCACATAAATTGCTTATACTTTATAAAAACCTTACTTCCAAATAACACCCAACATTTGGGGGAAAAAAATACACCACATCTAACAAAATAGTGACCACTACAAAAGTCAGGCCATCAAACACCTATCATTACAAAACTGACACTTAACTGAATTAACTAGCTTATTAAAAAAGATGGGCTTTTTTTCTTTAACAACTATAGTCCTGGGGGAAAATGATATTATTATTATTTACGCATCTAGATATGTATATTTATAAGTTTAACTTCTGTTAGTCAGTCTGTCTAGATGTTGTTGAACGTTTCTTCATGAAAAAATATTTGATTGTAACCATGGTGATCTAAAACAAAGTGTCACAGACATGGTTCCGCTTTCCAGAAGGAAATTTTTATTTTATTTTTATCTGTTCTTAAATGTTCTGTCTTTTTACTGGTTCAATTCTCAAATACACAGAAAACAGTTCTGTTTCTGGGAAGCGAAGCCCTGATCCTCAGAGCCAGGGTTACCCCCGAACCAAAGGAAACATTTTGGAACATCATCATCCTTCGTGTTACTGTGATAAATTAAATAATCTTTCATGGATCATTCTCAATTTTTTTTATTCCCATAGATCTTTGTGAGCGGAAGAACTGGATTGATTTTGGGAGAGGTGGATCGTGTATTTCCTCCACTAGGTGGAGCTTTTTCTCCAAAAGTTTTCTCCGTCATAATTTCCAGTCCAAATTGGATGCATCGGCTTGAGGAGATCTATTTTATATTTATATAAACTGATATATGACTGATATATGGCTGATCATATTTTACCCACTAGGAGGAGCTGTTTCGTTTCTTTTTCTCCAAAAAACACTGTTTTTTGGAGAAAAAAACTGTAACCACGTCCATTTCCTGTTACTCCAGGTTACTACAGCACTTACACAGCAATAATTACTGTTTAGTCAGCCAGCCCTAGTTTATCTCTAGATATGTAAGTAAATTGACAATTTATCAACAGTGGTCATCTGGACTAGATTGTATATAGCCGACAACAGATTTTTGTTCAATTAAATATTGTTATGTGGAATCAATTGTGTTTTATTAATCCTTAATCTATGCCAGTACATACATTGTATAATATCAAAGGCACAGTACGTCTGTTGCAAACAAGGAAAATACTAGCAATATACTACTTGACATAATTGTGAAAAAAGTAGTATATGCACTGTAAAATAGCAAATTTTCTTATCTTAAAAAATTACATAAATGCATGAAGGACATTTGTGAAAGAAGGCACAGTTTTGACGATTATTATAGTGTATGTGGAGAACACACTACACATCTGCTGTGTAGCGCACAAAGCTGAGGTGAGTGGAGGAATCCTCCGGTCCAATATACACTGATGGATTGTCTGTTTGACCATAATATCTGTGGTGAGAGACCACATGGGCACACCTCATCCATCATGTACAGACACACACACCACACACACAAATACACAAATTCACTCCCCTTCCCATCATTCCAACTCTCATATTTCCTTTTCCACCTGAGACCTTCATATTCAGAATAAAAGGAAACACACATATGTCTGTCCTTAACCCCTCCTCCACAACAGAGATGACCCCTCCATCTTCACCTTTACTCCTTTTACACCCACACACAGCAGGGCAGGCACAAAAGCCCTCCGCCCCTCCTTCCCCAAAAGGCTTTGTCAGTGCTTCATAAAATGTCATAGGCAGTGCATGACACTCCGGGGCAGTTGGAACCATCTAGCCTTGAGCTATTCACGTCCAGAGTACTAATTATTACAAGCTGGGATAATGAGGAAATGCTGCTTGAAAGGACAGAGAGGAAAGGACACAAAGCCCGATTTAATTGGATAGGAACAACTTTAAGAAAGTGCCCCCTGACTTTATTGTAGTTGTTAATGTTGGCTGTTACACTTTACAGAAGCAAGAAAAAAAAAAAACAGGAGTGTTGTTTTTCCTCTCATTTTCTCAACATAATCTAAAAAAAAAAAAGAATATTAACTTTGTAAACTCCAAAGACTTATTTCTCTCAGATTTCAGCTCAACGGTGATTTTCCACTGGCCTTGTGGATCTATCAATGACATAAGGGACGTAAGAAAGTATTGATGATACAATGTTTTGAAACAGACATATTTATTTTTACATGTAGAGAGTAAATTACCCTTTTTTGTGAGCGTTCCTCCTTGGCCAAGAGAATCCAGCCGTAAAGACATTGAACATCATGATTATAATGCACAAACATTTCATGATATTTTGATTAGCCGTGCTAGCTTTGCTTAACTTACGGGTCTGAATACACTTTATAATGACCCTAATGTGCACACTACCTAAAGTTACTGGAGTCCAAAACAAGTTTCCCTACAGGGACAATAAAGTTTATCCTATATTGTCTTGTTTTGTCATATCTTACAGTAAACAAGGTGTATTATACTTGCTTGAGAAAAATCTTAACCACCATTGTGCGTATTGACTTCAGTTGTCACCATGGCAACATGTACATGCCAATCTAAGACCATAAGACACAAAAGTTATTTTGTTGTAGCTTTGGGTAGAGTGTGTGTTAGACTCATTATTATTATTATAAGTTTATTTGTTGTATACACAATGTTGGAAGTTGAGTGAAGCCAACACGGCAGAAATAAATATTATTAAATATTTGTGTATTATGTCTGTTTTATTCGTTAGATGAAGCATTAAAAAGGTCTGGAGTCCGAGGGTTCTTTTTAAACAATTGCGTTTTTTTGTTGCTTTTGCAAATCGCTTTTTGCCATATACATATTTAAGGAGCATTGGGTGGCACAGCCGTATGGTGGTTTAATATATATACACATACATAACAAAACAACTAGCGTCCTTTGTATTTCCCTTTGTAGTTTTTAAGATTTTTTAAAACATATGTATGTATTTTATTAGATTAAATGTCACATTAACTGTAAGTGCTCTTTCTTTTTAATGATGTGTTAGAAAGGCTTGGCAGTATGTCTTTGACCGCTTGGTTGGAATGCAGTGGCAGGTTTTTAGACACCGGGCGACAGTGAGCGACAGTTTTCCAGAAAAGTGGAAAAGTTTTTCCTTGTGAAACAACTACAATATGTATACAAATTAGATGCCACGGTTTTATTGTAATTCTGTACGCAGGAAGCTATATATATAATAGCTATGTGTAAATAGGGATAGGGTCATTACAGAGCTTCTGTAAATTGAGAATTTTTAGACTACAATCTGGGGCCTGTTTTCAACTGTTCATATTTTCAGGGCAGTACCCTGTAACCAAAAAATAAACAAATTATTATTGTTTTATTCAAAACTCAATTTCTTGTAAATGTTCCCTTAGGAGGCGGTTCCAGTGAGAGGGAATCAAATTAACACAGGTGTTTGGTGCTGACTAATTGCTCGCTTAGTAGTGTAGTGGATATGGATACAGGAGTGTAAAACCCCATCCAGGCTACAGAGATTAAAAGCAACACAACTCAATGTTGTCTAATGTGCAAAAATAAGGCCAGCTGACTGCAACTAATCTGTCATATCATGTACATGCTTGGTGGGAGTGTGTGTGTGTGTGTGTTTGTGTGTTTGTGTGTGTTTGTGTGTGTGTGTGTGTGTGTGTGTGCCCCTTTTCCCCTTGATTCCCAAGGGGCCTCTTTATATAGGCTAATTCTGTAGTGTTTAATTTTTTTTTTAATTTGTTTGAAATTTGAAAGTTTGTTATCACAAACAAAATGTAACTGTTAAACAAAAAACGATCATGATCTCTCTGCTGTTATATAGTGGATTCCTCCACTGTCTCTCATGCGTCACTGACGCATACCCTTTGTGTAAATGCAATATTCAAAAACTGCCTCATGAATCATTTTCATATGTTATACCCACATGGACCGCAGCGTGGGGGAGAAGTGGATTGATTTTGTGAAATGTCGGTTTTATAGATCTATTACTATAGGGGAAGCTTCAGCTCAAAGAGTTTTTGGACCATAATTTCTTTTAGCTTCAAAAGTTTTTGACCATTATTTCTCAACCGTTGGTGGAGACTATAATTTCTCAAAGATCCAGTCCAAATTTAGTGTGTATGAATCGAATCGAGAAGATCTATCTCTTAAACGTCATATTCTACTCTAATATATCATAATTCACTCACAAGGGGCAGCTTTTTCTTTGCAAAAAACAGTTTTCGGACATTATTTCATATTTCATTTGAGGAGTTCAATCAGGGGAGTGATTTTACAACACATTGGGATTTGAGGCTTTCAAGGATACCATTGCTGTCGGGGATAACAATGTAGGCCTAGTTGTCTTTTTTTAGTCACAACTAAAAATGTACTGTAAGTATATTAACCATCACTTATTAGACAAAAGAGCACCTTCTGGATACGAGGCATTTTTTTATACTTTGGCAATACAACATTTGCTCCATTAGGGAAATGTGATCTCAGGGGACACAGTGGCACATCAAGAATGTACTGGGTTCAAATATATATATACATATATATATATATATATATATATATATATATATATATATATATATATATATATATATATATATAAACATGGTTTCAGGGACAATGGGCCAAATATTCCACTAATGCAATCAAACCAAAAGTTTCAAATGTTTCTGTAAAATAGATTTTACAGAAGCAATGTAATGGGAATGTCCAATGTCAATGTATGCATTGTTGAAAGAGATGTCGTCACTGTCCACAGTTTGCATTAATTTCTTTCAACTCCTCCACAAGTGCTTTTCTGCAAACAATGCATGATCATTAATAAAATGAAGTTATAATTTGCTTCCTTTCTACTTCTTAATTATTTTTTGAAGTAGACACTGCATTGATGGATGGGTGTGCACTTGAAGCCCGTAAATCATAAACCCTAACTTTCAACCTTACTATCACAAAGAGTACTCAAACTTGATTTTAAAATTATTTAATTTACAAAGGAATCGCAGCCTCAAATACTACAAGCTTGTGCAACTCAGACTTACTGCATGCAGCACATATTATATATATAAATATATATATATATATTTATATTAATATATATTGTATGAACAATCTAGTCTTCTCCTTAAGGTCTTTCTGTATCTCCTCTATCGAATCAGCAATTTAGATAGGTTGTTATAGATATAGTTGTTATAGGTAGATATGTTGGACTGTTTTCACAGCAGACGCAAGAAATGAATTAAAAGCGGCGGCTGACAGGGAACCATATGGCAGCAATCTCTTCGTGACAAAAAAAACAGCAAAGATTAATTGATAATAGCTGGCAATTCTACCACCTCCAACAGGGAATCAAGTGTGTATGTGCATGTGAAGGTGTATATGTAAGCAGAACTTGTTTGCATGCTGCATGCTTTAAACAGCATGCTTACATTGAAAGGCCCAGGAGGGGGACCTGTCAGAGAAAATGGTTGGTATTGTCTGCCTACATTTTTAAACTTCATCCACCTCATAAGAGACTCTGAAGACTTAAACAACGAACACATTACTCATGCTTGAAAGCTTTCAGGGCATTGTTTGATTCTATTGTTGAATGTGACTTTCTTTGACTGTGGCTGTTTGTGCTTGCGTGTAGCCTACAGTTCATTGATTGTACATCCTGGGGCTTTCTCCCATTCTGTTGCCGAATGGAGAAATTACATTAACACAACTGCCAACTATGAATAAACCAACTCAACGGGCAGAGTTTTTGCCAGCCCTTCCCCACACTTCAAATGGTTATAGGGAAAAATTAGTTAGAGTAGAATGTCCAATGGTCAGTCACCCTCCAGCACTGATGTCAGACAGCAGTGGTGGGAAAGCCAGAGGCTGGAGGTGAAGGCTGAGAGAACTTCTCTTCTTTGACAGGACAAAGAGGGGTAAGGCTGAGTGGGAGGATTTAGAGACACTACTCAAGGGAAATCAGCTCTATCTACTCATAAATAGATTGATCATCAGCTCCGACAAACCATACATTGCATAATGATGAGCATAAATAATGACCAGTTTACAGAAGTGTGACAGAGACAGCTAGCAGTACATGAATACTTATACACATATAAATATATAACCACACACATATTATATATATGTATATATATTATATATAATATATATAATATATATATATATATATGAACTGGCTACCTACCGATCTTCCTATTGGGTAAGGGCCGCTGAAAGTCCCATGTCGTAGGGTCCTTGATCAAGACACTGAACTCAATATGTTCCCCGGGGAGCTTCAAAGGAGCCGCCCACTGCCCCCTCAGGGAAGTGAGGGATTGTAACATTTATTTCTTAATTTCTTCTCTAATATCTTCTTTAGTTCCATTGACCAGGATTTCAGAACGGCAGAGTGGTCATGTAGTGGTTAGAAGCTCGTATATTCAGAATAAGTGATAGTCATGACTGATGGCAGACTGGGTGTGGTGCAGCAGAGGCGAGGACATGGATCCATGAGATGGAGGAGCTGGGGGGGTGCCAGGAGCTGGACTGACAGCCCATAATTACAGCTCATTTTCAGTCATTAAGCCATGGAGTGTGAGCAACTCTCAAACTAAGAGAAAGGCCCTGATTTAAAATGAAGCCCCCTCCTCTCTTTCAAATGCACACACACACACTGTCACACCCACAACCACACACATGAGCCAAAACATGCATGCACTAAGACCCAATACATGATCATTGTGCACACGTAGGGGTGAGACACACATGTACAAATGTGCTCATCGAAGGCTAATGACTGGCATGAAGAGTCTGCCTGTCACTCTCACTCCCTCAATTAAATCATAATTTATATGAATTAATGAAAATACATTATGTCGGAAGAGTAGACATTGTTTCAAGATTTGCAACGATACAACCTTACTTAAACTGGGTACACTGCAATGCCTCCCTTACCTCTGTCCCCTCCATCCCCCCACCCCCCTTCACCACTTGCTTTCTCTTTTTCCCCCCCACCTCCTGTCTTACCCCAGTCTATCCTCCTCCTCCACTCTGTTCTGGCTTGCTGTCAGAGGACTCCTTTGAACTCCTACACCGGCACCCTGCAACGATCAAACTTCGAGCTGCTCCCTGGCATGAAATATTTACCACACAGAAGGGACATATTCAGTCAGTGTCAGTCGAGAGGGTGGTACAAAGGTGCTACATGAAAGACAGAGAGAATATGAAAGGAGGAGAGTTTCGAAGCTGAAGCTCGGCTCCTTCTATCGTGACAATGCAAAGGAACATGACTACTCTGTTAGCTTTTTATTGAATGATGTAATTGTTGGCAGAGGATAAATAATGCATCGTATTCTCAAAGCAGAAGAAGAGCAGGGGAAACTCAAACAGATGAAACAAGAAAGAATGATCCAAACACAAGCGCCTGGATTGCCCTTTGGCACCTTGCAGGTTTCCCTTTTCAATATCACACTATGCAGAAATGCAATATCTAATTAGCCTGACGCGGCACAGATCACTGCTGGATGTGTGAGCCGCTTCTAGCACTGAATTCAAGCGACATCTATGAATGTAAATATTAGATATGAAACGTACCATAAAGCTGTAAGTATATAGGCCATAACAGCTATAACACATCACAATGCTATAACACTGAAATCTCCCCAGTAGGATGGATTATCTTATCGTATCTTATCTGATTGTATCTTATCTCATCTCATCTCATCTCATCGTCTCGTCTCGTCTCGTCTCTTCTCTTCTCTTATTTTATCTCATCTTATCGTATCTTATCTTATCTTATCTTATCTTATCTTATCTTATCTAATCGTATCTTATCTAATCGTATCTTATCTAATCTTATCTTATCTTCATACTGAGTATCCAACTCCATGTACTTCGTATTATGTGTTGAACTTTTTGACAAACTGCATAACAATTACACAGAGCCGAGTTCAGCAGGGTGGACACCTATATCTACCATGTCATCACTGTTATTTAGAGACATCACCGTCTCACTGCCACCCAATACATACAGTAGGCGCGCACACACACAGGAATACCCACCACACCAGCAGACCAGAGGCTGGGACAGAGCTGACTGGTCCCAGCTGGTCCCTGCTAACACATTCCAGTGCACCCTAATGACAGTGGGCCCCCCAGCTTCTGTGACCCTGGCCCTAACACCCCTTCATGGTCCCCCAGGGATCCCGCAGGGCCAGGAGGGGTGAGAAGGAGGAAGGACGGGGGAGGAAGAGATGGGAGGAGTGACACAGATGAGGGAGGACACTCCAGGTGGTGGGACAGCTCTGAGGGAATTGGAAGTCATGAATATATTAACTGACAGGAGGGGGAGTAATGAATTCAAATTAAATTATATGTGGTGAGCGCCACACGAACACAAGTGAACACGCCAGGGATATTTCAAGGGGGGGGGGGGGGCACATAATTACACCTTTCAGGAAATTTGATAAAAAGGAAGTATGTGTTAGACATTCAGAGATGCAAATCAGAGCCGCCAAAAATTTCTCATGGAAAAGCGAGCGCTCTGATAAAGAGAAGTTCTAGTAGTTTGTGCTTCTATTGCCCTTCTCCTCTTCTCTTCGTTTGAGTCTTTGTTCTTTTTGCTTTAATGCCTGTAGACAATTAACACTTTGCTTCTCAATGTGTTGCAGATGCAGATCAGTCTTATTATAAATAAAAAAATATGCTAATCTTCTAGATAAATTAGCAACCCATGGGCTGTGGCCCCCAGTTGTTTCAGTTCTACATTAACAGGCCTATCGTCTGGCTTAATCCTCCAGACTGGTCATATTCCAGGCTGGGTTTCTGGTCCTTATGGCTGTAGTAACAGGGCTGACCAACACAAGCCAGGAGGTTAGAAGGAGTCCAGCTGTCTCCCAGGGCTGGAACTGGCTGGGGCAGCCATGTGACCCCCACTACTCCTCCTTCCTCCCTCCTATCCCGTCACCTACTTTGTCCCTCAGTCTGTTTCTGCCTCGCCAGGGGCAACTGTCAGCCCCAAATCCCCTGTGCTGTGGTGTGGGGCCAGGTGACCAGAGGGCAAACAGCGCTGGAGGATGATTGGTCTAAAACAACAATCAGGACAAGCAGCCCTTGAAATTGTCTCTGACTGCACATGAGAAGGGGACAGATTGTTGGGGGCTCGGGAAGAGAGGGACATAGGGTGAACGGCTAGAACGGAGAGGTCAAGATGAGGAGAAGTGTTGGTGGAAAGGAATAGAGGTAAAGAAAAAATGGATTGGGCAGCCTTGCATACAGTTGGAGGTAAAACAGAGATAGAGAATGGAGAAAACAGCTCCCCTGCCTATTGTTCATTTGATCCTACAAACAATATCCTAATCCCTGTGATCTGATGAATATAAGCCCCTCCATACTTAACAGTAGCACAACAGAGCAAGTCATACCATATTTAAAAATAACAAAACGCTTTATTTCTTCATAAGTAGGCCATTGACATTGAACTTCTGATTGTTTTTCCACCATCTATGAGACTTTCCCTCAAGTCCTGACATCCCTGCAATTAGCTTTTTCATTTCCTTTACTGTGACTTAGTAATTTTCTCTGTGGAAAATGAAGTCTCCGGGTAGTCATATTATCAGACAAAGCACCAAATGAATCATAGTTAGGTAAAATGTAGAGTGGAATAAATGCGATGTTTAGAATTTTGCGTAATGTGAAGTGATACAAGTGAATAAATGAGAGCAATCCGCAAATAATGGCAGACGGTGTGTCTTCTGCATGTTACCGTGTTAATTATGGATTCTGAAGGCCAATTAAAAAGCTTCAGTCAGTCTGAGCTTTGTTTCAAGGTTTCTATTATTTGGTGAGACTGGGAGATCGGCGACGATAGGGCACAAGGCAGACAAAGATAAACGTAGACTGAAATGAGGCATGGATAATTGGTTATCTCAGCTTTCACATGCCTTCAGCTTTGTCCTTCCCTTACCCTCCTTCTCGTTCTCTCTATATCTGCCTTTCTTATCACTTTCAGATCTCTCCTACAAGTAAAGTGTTTTTCTTCAAGCCCATGTCCTGATGTCCTCTTTCAATATAACAAGCCTATTTTGGAATGTTACATTTAATACCCATATCTTACCATCTCCTTACACCTCCGTTATATGCAGTGTATAATCCAGCCCTCTATCCTCTTCCTCAATGTCATCTTCACTCCCTCGTTATCTTGATGAGAACAGCCACTGGCCTGTGAGTCACCTGGAAGAATTACAAGGATTTAATTCATAACACTGAGGCGAGTGTTAAGGGAAAATCAATAAATGTATAAACCATAAATATGGAATTTATGTTCATCTTTATTGTCAACGTTTAATGATATATTTACAGCATATACAAATGCAAAGTTAAATGGCTGAAATATTGCTGTATTAAATATGTGTAGGGCAGACTAGTGGCACCAGTAATTGTCTTGTGTGCGTGTGTGTTTAATTGTTTATGTGTGTGTGTGTGTGTGCAGATTAGGAGGTGCAAGACAGCAGATGGGTATGTCTAAAAAAGCCCAACGTTACAAACACCAATCGGCAAAAGCGAGTTGGAGTTGATGATTTTTTAGGAATGAAAATCGTTATTAGTTATCAAAACCACACAACTATTTATTTTCTGACAGAAATTGTTTTATTTCTGACCCCTCCAAACACTTATGTTGTCCCTATAAAGCAAAACTAGCACATTATCCAGGGAAGATATGAGGACAACATGCACAATTTTTCTATTGATTCAACAAAACATCAGCTCATCCAACCTCATCCCTTCCTCATAAATAAGTATACGACCATATCTTGCTGTGTCAGTCCTGTGTGTGAGTGTGTGTGTGTGTGTGTGTGTGTGGGTCTGAGTGTGTGTGTGTGTGTGTGTGTGTGTGCAAGTGTGACAGATGAACATGGACTAGTGCGTGAGCAAGAGTGGCTGATGACAATGACAGGACTTGATGAGCAGATATAGCCCACTGCTGATGCCCTGACCATATGGACGGATATTGTTGTGCCTCCCCCTCACCACCACAGATGGTGCCCGCAGCAACACAACACAACAAAACCTAAGCCTTTGTTTTACCAGTAGCAATCATAATAAGGGGAAGGAGAGAGAAAGACAAGAAAAAAATAATTACTTCTGCAGCCAGGAAAAATCTGTCCTTCGGAGCTGGTGTCCAGAAGGGCAGATTCCTGAGAGAAAGCACCCACAGTGGTTGTTGGTAATTGACTGATATGGTAATGAGTGCCTAATTATACCCCGTACACAAGCGCAGAAGGCTGCCCACACAGTTACTGCCCCATGACCCGCTTTCTGACAAACTGTCACTTCATCTTGCCACATCACTCAAGGGCTTATCAAATATGACCCCAAAATAGACAAGCGATAATGTACACAAACCGAGTTGGACATAATTACGCTCACGAATATGAACAGTACTCCGGCAGTCCTGGTACAAAGAAAAACATATGCTTGCACACACTTATTTGTTTGTGTGGACGTTGTGACACGCAAGAATCTACGCAAGTCAGTGTGTTAAGTCATATGTTTTAAAAACTTGGCGAAACACAGTGGTGCTATGACAAAATCCTTATTACTGTTTTTCCTCTACAAATTTCTGCATTTGCCTGATCAGGCTCCTCTGTAGCAGTATCACCGCTCTAAAGCATCAAAGTCCTATTATTGCACGTCGGATGGGGGAATGATTTACTGTGCGGAAAGCTGAATTTAAGCATACAAGATGATAACATTGCGCCTCCTCACCAATAAATCTAAGTATGTACGACACCTAATACATAGGAACCCATTCTTTACATGTGCTCGATGGTCCTCTGGCACCACTTCATTCGAAACAAACTATATAAAACATTCATACTAATTTATAAAAAAAGTAAATAAATTGGCCCACACACTCATTCAAAATCACTCACCATTGTTCACGGGGTATTCATGTAGCCCCTCAGTCTGACAGTAATTTGAATGGTATTCAAACTTACTCAGCAGGGATGTCAAATTAAAACTCCACTCGACCAAAAAAGAAAGAAACAACATGTTAACACTCCCCAACAGACTGGCAATATTGCAGTAGCAGTAAAAAAAAATTTGAATGTGTAAAACCAAGAAGAACAAATTCTTTATATAATTCTCTACATAGGAGTGAGTAAAAGAAAAAAAAGGAGTATTGATGGTCAGTATTCCGGATGTATGATACAGTGACAAGTAATATCAGGTTTGATATTGAACATCAGAAGAAAAGTAAGTGGAAATATATTTCATATCAGGATAACTGAGTTATACTTTATAACTAAATATAAACCTCACGCAACATGGGACCAGGGTGTTTGATTAGTCCATATTTATTCTGCACGTCTCTAGACCAACTTACTGTTCTGTTTGCTCTTCTACATCTATCTGACAAGCTTTGATTCTACTTACATTCTCTAAAATACAATGTACAATACTATACAATGCTTTATTTTTCATGCGTTCATGTTTTCCACATTAGCTATATATAACATTATATCAAAAAAGACAACTTAGCACTACCTGACCACCAACTTCATAAGCCAGGCTATATCCCTGAAAAGTCCCAAATTTCCTGTGTTGTACAAGATATCCCCCCAAAACCCTTAAAATGAATGGTGAAGTTATGTCCACAGTATTTTTCATCTAAAAAATTCAACCAAGTGAGTAAAATATGAACTATTACAGTAAAAACGATAAATACATGATAGATCTCTGCAAGTTGATTTATATGCCCAAAATCTGGTTGTGATAATATGACCTGAAAACTTTTGGGATAAAGCTCCCCCAAGTCTCAAAAATATACAACCGATCTTTCCCAAAATCCATCAAAGTTTTACTCGCAATAAGGTTCATGGGGGTACAAAATTTGAAAAAGATCCATGACTTTTTGTCAGTTTTCCGTTTTTGAGTCATCATGCTGACATAAAGGATCTTCGGCAGTGGCGGGCGCAGTGGACACAGCAGGGGCGATGACGATTTCGTGGATATAGTAATTAAAAAAGAGTATGAAGCTTATTTGTGTTATTTTTCAAAATTAAGGCCACTTCTTTTGATAAACCTAGATATGTACCTCCTAACTTCCTAAATGTTGTGGTCCGTGCAGTTGTGCAATTAAAACCATGACATTTAAATCGTAGCTATTAACATGAAATTTTACCAACACTAGCAGCTCGAGCTCATTGTTGCTCGAGAACATCCAACGACTGACAAACAGAAGGATAGGGACTAGTGGGTCATTTCCTGTCATGTGGTGTGATCATGTATCATCGGTCAGCAGACTCTGTCAGTCCCTCGCATCAGTCCAACTAGACGGCCCACCATCCAGATGGTCTCAGTCCAACAGGTGGTGCCATGGGGGGGGGCTGAGAGGTCTGACATCTGCCATCCATAGCTAACCCCTCAACAGACACACACACACACAGGCGCACACACTCACACACATACATACACACACACAGTAGCGATAGCATGTAGCAGTTTGCAACCACATCCCTGATCTACATATCTGCTGCAGTGAGATCTCTGCTGCCTAAGGCTCCGGCTCTGTCTGTTTCCTCTATCGGATTTCACACTCATCTCACTCATTGCAGCTCAGTGTGTGTTCATTTCCACAGATCAGGATTCAAACAATCACAACTTATTAGCATGTATTGTATGGCCTTGCACTGTCATGAACTGGTAGACAAAATAATATACAATATATATGCACGAAACTTTGTTGTTGTTTTTTTCATTTAATCATAATCTGTAGTTTGTGGTGAATCTCGAGCTGTATTGTGGACAGATTTGGAACTGTTATTGGTCATAAAAGAGGAAATTTACTCAAGGTAATTGGTGGACTGGCAAAAACAGTGTTGAAGAAAAATCTACATTTGGACCAAATAAATCGCAGGCAGTGTGTAATGAAGGACACTTAGTCGCTCTCTCCAAACACTCAATGCTCATTGTGTTCCAACTCTCTTGCTGTCATTACGGGACAGATTTGTTTGTTGTGGCTGGCTGAAAGAGAAAAAACAAAATAATGAGCAATTTAATTATTCTTGGCATATTGACAACAGTCTGTGAGAGTGGATTTCTGTTCTGCAAATATGTTTCGTAATTGTTCATGTGCTAATGTGTCATCACACGCCTGCTTGATCCCCCACTGCACTGCCACACTTGGCTTTTCTACAGATCTGTTTGACCAAGTTAACGTCAATACAGTAAAAAACAAAAACAAAAAAAATGTATCATACTTTCCCTAAGCAGTCCACTATTAAATTAATAACAGGCTTCATAAAAACTGTGGTTAAATAAAATGTAAGTTTTTATTTTCAGGATTGCATGAACAATACATTGGTCAACTTAAATATCAAAATGTCATAACACCACTGAAACCAGGGTTCTACTGTATGACACAGAAAGAGTCATCATTTTTCTTGGATTACAAAGTTTATGAAGATTAAGAGTTACTTGAGGGAAAAATATTACAGATAACATCCTGATCTGGTTTCTTTAATAAAACCGTGTGCGGTCACAGGATTTCCATTTTTTAATTGGCCTTTTAAAGGATAGAAGTTGCTGTTTACCTTTTTCTGATGAATTCCAGCCAGGCTCACTAAAAGAAGAAAAAACTAATATAATTCTGTAGAAAGCAACCGAGACATTGATTATTTTTGTTAAATGTTTTCTGAAAAGGTTTAAATGCTCAAGTCTGCTAATTTTCTAAGAAAAAAAAAATATCAAAAGAAATCTTTATTTTTCTTTGTGAGCACAATAAATGGTTAATTTAGAACATTTTATTTCTATTAAGCCTGTTTTGCTGGACTACTTGGATTGTTATTAGTGTATTTTGATTCATCCCAGGGAGTGTCATTGACTGATCTAGGCTAAGTAGACTTTCTGAAAAAGAGAGAGTACACACTGCATCCTAAACTCCTACATCTCAATGGAATGCTAAATATGATTCAAAGCAGTATAGAGATAATATAATACAAGGGAATTTTCTACATTTTGTATAGGTTATCTTGGTCTCATTAATAAAATGCATTGGCAATTACGATATAAAGTGAGTTCATTAATGTGTTTAGCAGCGTTAGAACCCCTGTAACTATATATATTCACAGGGATAGACAAAGACGGACATATACAAACTGTTTATTCCTTATATTTTTTTCCTCAACACTCATTTCCTCCCTTTTATTGTCTTCTCACTGAAACATACACCACTATGGCAACTTTGTCAAAAATTTGGTTATTTCATTGCCTCCAACATGAGAATAAATGTTATCTTACGATGTGTGATAAAATATTAATTTTTTAACCTTGCAACGTTTGCGTTTTGAGATTCGAGAGAAGGATAATCTTCGTAAACTCTCATTATGTGTGTGATAGAACCTTGTTCCAGGTCAGAATTCCTGTACGGTGACTCTTTCGGTGAGGCCTTAGTCTTTCTTTGTTATCCATCATCTGTTTTCAACAACATCCAATATCCTTTAAGGTTGACTTCGAGAGGCATGTGTAATTTCTCAATCATCATCATAGATTCTGTAATGGATTCAAGGGGCCTCGTACGTACAAAAAAATGCACACAGTGCCTATTGATTCTTTTAAGGACTGAATTAGTAAAATAAGCCAGTTCCTCATGTACAGTGGGAGTCCGGTCAGAGAGGTCACGGACGCAGAGCTTCGGTGCAACCACTTTATTGACACATTCTGCTAGGGACAGCAAATGCATTGATGACCATAAGTGGAGGATCTCATGTTTGATAATTTTTTATACTGTTGTTTATGAGCTGTTTATAATTTGCAATGTATATAAAAAGTTAATTTAGATACTCAGTTGAATTGATGAGTAGTAGTTTCGAATAATGAATGAGTTGATATACCTAATGCTAGCTGTCCAATTTAACATGTTATTGTTATGCCAAATGCTATGCTAAAGCTAGCCTGCTGTGATAATGTAAGTATGCTATTTGATGTTAATGGTAGTTTGTAATTCTGAGCTAATGATTGTATGCTATACTAATTTATTAAGCTAATTAGCTATTTTAAGCTAAATTGCTAGTCTACTGCTAGCATATTATAATAATGCAGATGTATTACATTAATGCTAATATGCCAAGGTAGCATTCCATGCTAATGTGCTATGCTAATGTGCTAATTCATTTCCTGCTGAATATATTTCAGTTATTCTTCATAATTAAATTTATTGTATTTCAGATCCTACAACTGTCCTTAGCAGAATATTGAAATGAAGTGGTTGCACCGAGACTCTGCATGCGTCCATGATCTGTCTGACCGGGGTCCGACTGTAGATGAGGAACTGACTTATCTCACTCATTCAGTACTTGAAAGAATTGTTCTGCCTTCTATCCAAACTTGACTGGAAAATTAGCGGTCCTCAACACAACAAAAAAAAAATCAATCAGGTGTTGGATTGATTCTTTCTGGAGAATAAAAACAAAGACATCAAAAAAATGTCACTGCAAACGAACTCTCAGATGTTTATGTAATATCCAGACAATATTTATATGTCATTGAAATTCATTCTCATAAATGAAAAAGTTGGACAAACAATATTAAACTGAATTGTTTCCAGAACCTCAGGCAGCAGATATTACCGCAGTTTCTCAGCATACAGTATATCATATACCGTGTTTCATAATGTCTTTTACTATTATTAATATTATTATAAAATGTGTAATGACGCACAGCGGCTGGATTTTTACCGTTCGATGATATGGAGAAAGGAAAAAGCAACTCTTTTTCGTCAATTAAGCCGATTGTGTGTATTTCCCTGCAACAGACCAAAACTCTGCGGCTGCTGTCGGAGGACGGGGGGCCACCCTGTACTTCTGCAGGACCACTGGAACAGGCAGCAACAGGAAACACAAATGGAAATGTGAATGGAATCCTGATGGATGTGAAAGGAGTCCTTGATTTAGTAGATGGATGCGTTTTTGCATTCGTTCAACATCCTGAATGTACTTGGTACACACTAATTTAAAACGAAGGAATACAACATACAAGGTTATCGCGTCATCAGTGTCTCCCCTCTGTCACTCCAGTCAAGAGGGGATTCCCAGAAAACCCTGGAAGCCTTTCACTGAAAAAAGTAAAGTCGGCCAACTTCATTTTCTTTTTTTTAAATTCAGCCAGTGTCCAGCATCATTTGAAGATAGAGGGCTCTGTGAGCCTTTCAGTCCGACAATCAGCAGCTTCATCAAGTTGAACACTTCCGGATGCTATCAGACCTGTAAGGCTTTTGTAAAAACAACATATTAGTTCTTATTTCAAACTCTCTCCGCTAAAAACTTCAATTTTACACAAATATGTTTTAGTATTCTTGTCTGCCTTCTCCGCGACTGACGTAATCAATCAGTAGTGATTGATATTAATTAGAGGCGTTCCTCTGACTTTTTAGGTGTTACATGAAGCCGGCCAAAGCTGCATCACATTTGGAAGAGGTTGTGATATTATAGAATGAAATAGGTCATTTGGACGTATGCTTGTCCGTCATCACCTTTTGACACAAATCCTATGCACAGTTTTTCTAAATGAGGCGCCGGGTCTGCAGAAAGATTTTTATCAATAGTCAGAGAAATTGAATGTGTTGTCAAATAGGATCGTGACGGGATCTGTAAGATGTAGGGATCTCAGTGTGAAGGTTCAGGGGAACCTGCTGCCGAAGTTGAATTATTCATCAGACGCCTTTGCCATTCTTTTCCACCATAAACTGACAGGTGTCTAGGTGAGTGCATATGGCCTGTGTGTCTAGATACATACAGTTGTGCCTAAGAATAGTAAGAGTTGCTTGAGGGGTTGAGAACAGATGATTGATACTCTGTGATGGAGGCATCTTATGCATGTGTGTGCACATGGTGGAGATCTCCACCTTTCACACCGCATGCGACTGGCTAAATTAGTGTTATCCAGCTCTCTAGCACTGACTGTATCTATAACTAATCAATTAATAAATTATACACCTTGTCCATCCCATCCATCCATTATAACTTCACTTTTATATCCCCGAGAGTCGTGGATATGAAACTATTTAATGGATCATTTTCAAATTTTACATCCACATAGACCATAGTGTGAGGAAGAACCAGATACATTTTCGGGCTTTAATTTCTCAACCGTTGGTCTGATTTAGTCCAAATTTGGTGCATATGAATCAACTCAAGTAGATATATATCATATTTATCATATTTTCTTCTAGTAGTTCATATTTTACTACAAGGGAGAGCTTTTTTTTTATTAAAAGCACAAGTCTTTGGACATTCACATTTAAATGAGGATTTTGTATAACACAGGATATTGGAGATTTTTCAAGAATATACCAGGCTGTTGTGGACGACAGTATAAACTTGCTCAATTGCTGTTTTGTGATTCCGATAGTTAACTGTTAATCAATAAATGGCAATAATTGTAAAACTTTTCCATAATCGTTGCTGGAAAAAATGAATTTTGACTTTTAATTTCATGCCAGTCCAATGAGCCTAAAACCTACATCATGTTTCTAAAACTATATTCAACTTTCAAAATCTGTCTTCTATGGCACTTTACTGTCCATGACCTTCAATGACCTCTCTTCCATATATTTTGCTCAGAACTTCACTTTGTCATCTCATTAAGTAAAATGTTATGCCGGCCCAGGTTCCCCCTCCTCATTTATGTGCAGAACTCTGAACAAGGCAGAGTAAAAGACTAAGATGATGGTGCACAAAGAACCACAGAAGGAAAAGGTTAAAAGGTCACGCCCGGTCATGACCCCTGTGGTCAGTTAGCAGCAGTTTGGTCTATACTACCACGTTCTCAACAGCTTGTAATTGCTGGTCAGGTCGACCTGGTCTGCCCTTTCATCAATCCACACACAGCAGGCCGAAAAATGATGTTGAATGAATAAATATAGAAAACATTTTTTCACGTCTTCTTGTTTCTTGTGCATGACTTTATTTTCTTTACATGTTTGCTAACATGGTGCTTATCCGCACTGACACAGTGTGATTCCCCTCCCAGAGCCTGCACAAGGCATGTACAAAGAAGCCCAATAAACAATTACGGTAGACAAAGACGTATCAGGCTGAATTACTCATGATAGCGAAGCATTTAATTTCAGATTTCACAGTCTTTTGGAGAAAAGGACAGGAGGCCAAGCAAAACAGCAGTCACTTTCCCAGAGACATGCACACCGCCATGTTGTTCTTGTTTCACACTCACACACACACCCACAAAAACCACACAGAGTTTTTTTCATGCTCTACTGTCATGGCTTCCATTTTCAATTTAATGTATAGATGTAATGCATTGTGGGGCGAGGGAAACATTCATCTCTATCTGGGTTTTTACATACTGCTCATAACTGAATTGCATATTGAATAATTCAATTTGCAGCCATATATAATCACTAAATATTGTGGAGGGTGACCACAGTTTCAATACTCACCTAATGGATTGATTAAGTTATAACAGTGGGCTGGCAAAAGTAGTTTTCCTACTGGCCTGTGTAACCGCAGTGTAGCCATAAAGACCAACATTAAGCTACACACAGATCAATACATACCACTGGAGAGGGAGTGGAATATATCTTGAGTAAGATCATGATGAAGCCTTTTTCCTTAGTTAAATTTAAATGTTATTCCCATATAAACCATCTGTTAACGCCTTTTCCACTTCTGTAAAAATGCTCACGTGTTCCACAGAGGCAATAATACTCATGTTAAAACTGAGGCTAGCATGGTTTCCAAGTCTGGGTCCTGACCCCAAGGGGTCACATCATACATCTGATGTGAAAGATAATTAGTGGGGGAAAAAACAACATCAATATTAACATGAAATGGATTACATTCATTGTTTATTTGATGTAATGAACACCAGCTAGTATCCCAGGGAGAGGATGGATAATTACAGGACTCTGACTCCAGAAATCTAATTCTAGTACCTGTTTGTAATTGGAGTTTTAAAAAACAAACAAATGAGTTTCATTTTCAATAATTATCTTAATGATATGTTCTGTGTCGATAATTTTGAGGGTGGTCTCACAATTCAAAGACATTTCCTCATTAGGTTAATGTAAAATGTAATTGGTAAATATTGTGTTTCCTTTATACATATAATTATAATGAATCATATTATATCCTTGAAAAGTTGGAAATATCACTGGCCTGTCATCGCTGCCGCTGCAGATCCTTCGTGTTAGCGATGTACTCGTGAAAACTACGGTGTTTCATGGATAGTTCTTGAAATTGCTAGACCCACACAGATCTTAGTGTGTGGAAGAACTGGATTGTTTTGGGTAAAGGTTCTTTCTTTCCAGCTGTTCCCTTTATGGGTCGCCAGAGCTGTTCATCTGTTTCCATCTTGCCCTGTCTTCTGCACTTCCTCTGTTACACCAACCAACTGAATGTTCTCTCTTACCACATCCAGAAATCTTCTCTTTGCTCTTCCACTTTTTTCTCCTGCTTGGCAGCTCTATCTCCAGCATCATCCACCAATATAACCACTATTCCTCCTATGCACGTGTCCAAACCATCTCAATCTGCCCTCTCTTACTTTGATAACAAGATGTTTAACCTGGGCTGTCCCTTTGATGTACTCCTCTCTAATCCTGTATATCCTCGTCACTCCCCCCAAAAAACTGAACATCTTCGACTCAGCCACCTCCAGCTCTGCCTCCTGTCGTTTTGTCTGAGCCGCAGTCTCCAAACCATACAGCAGAGCTGGTCTCACTGCCATCTTCAAAACCTTTCCCTTCACTCTTGCTACTACTCTTCTGTCACAGATAAGTTCTGACAATATTCTCCGCCCACTCCACCCTGATTGCACACACTTCTTCAATAATTACTGAGTAGGGGAAGCTTTTTTAAGTAAAAAAACTGTCGTTCAGACCTAATCGTTGGTCTGATTTACCCCCAATTTGGTACATATGAATCAACTCAAAGAGCTCTATCTTGTATATATCATATTTTAGTCAAACAGTTCATATTTTACTCATTAGATGCATGCTTTTTATTGAAAAACACTTTTCCACATTTAATTTGAAGAGTTCAATCACAGGGTTTTCATGTATATACTTATACTAGGTAGCCTATGCAAAAATGTCCTCCATTACTGTTGATTTACCATTAATAATATTGATAATATAATTTTTCACTTATTAATGTAAGGAAAGGAATGAACCATCAGGTAAGGTTGAGCTCATTTGAATTGCATATGTTGGTGAGGACTATAATTATCTTTTTTTCATTATGGAATCACCTTGTCATTATTTTCTCCAGTACTTGATTATTTATTATTTGTTTTGCCTTGTAAAATCATTAAGTTTTCAGTCAGTTATTCATAGCCCAAACTGACACTCACGGGGTGTTTTTGCAAAGTAACCCTACAAACTAAAATTTATTACATATATATACCCGTGGACAACATGCAGTTTAATAAACTCCAATGGCCGCAATTTAACTGATGAAACTTTCGCAACATATAGACCTAGTCTCAATAATTTCCATCTTGCGGATGAATTCTGATCCCATAAGTGTGGTGTAAAGGTTTGAGCTTTTTATGAAGTTATGTACCAGTGGTTGTAATTATCTTCATAATGAAATTACTTGTTAACCTGATCACCGTTTGATTTTACAAGAAAACTTCTTAAGGAGAATAGGTGCTAGTTAATTACCTGTCAAGGTATAATTTATTAATAGGCTTGTCCTTTTACATATGCTTCACTTGGGGGAAAAAACTAGTCCTCCGATTTTTTTAAATATAGAGAATTTGAAATTAGGTAGTACAAATCTGTTGTATGCATACGGCAAGAGAAATAAAATAAAGAAGAAAAAAATTAATTCAAAACTATGCAGCTGATGCAATATTGAAAATAGGTTGTCCAGATATCCTCAACTAATAAAGTATTTTCTCCTGTTATACTACAGGCCAATAACTGCAAAATCGCAAAAATGTATGTAAATACACAACAGTGCAGCTTTTGCAGTAAAGGAAACACTGGTTGCAGGTTGAACAAACTGAATTCATTCATTCTTATTATACCTGCTCCTTAAATTATTCCTGAATCTTCATCTAATACTTTGTTTTCACTGCAAAGGTCAGACGTGAACAGCTGTGACCTAAATTGGCCAAAGTTTGAACAGAGAGAGGCAAATGTATGAGGCCAGAATAAATGTGATTGGGCTGTAGCTCAGGGGTGGGAAGTTTCTCACCTAGATAATGTCCATCACCCACAGGTTTGAATCAAGAAGCGCTGTGAATTCCTCTGCCATCTCCATGTAAGAGCTGTAAGTGTTCGGGAGTTCCCACACACACAAAAGTGTGGGACTGTGGCTTCTTACAAATTCACGTCTTGACTGAACAAACCCACACATTTATGGCTTGCGTAACAAGTACATTTACGCCTGTTTCAAATAAAGACAGGACAATAAGAAAACATTGTTGAATAGGACTTTCATGAGACACTTAAAGCGTGTTTTCCTTTGCTGATTGGGTGAACGACCTCAGAGTCCCTCACCTGTACAAAAGCAGATAAGCTATCTCAGTCCATCCTCTGTGCAGTTTTTCATGTATTTTTTCAGATAGTGAAAATATGTTTATCTCCCTTTTTTTATGTTTCAGAGCAGCTATCACTTTTCTATTAATAGGCTTGAGTGTGTCTAACACCTCCCTCAGACCACCAAGTGGCAGTTTGAGCTTCTCCAGGTGCAGGCTCAAACACTCACTGATGTAGGCATGATCCTGGATTACTTCGCTGTGTGCTACTTCTGACAGATTTTACGCCGGCAGGGAACAGTACAGCAGTAATGAACCACGTTCAGGGCAGGAGGGCGTGAACGCGTACCCAGGTTGCACGTATTACTACGTACGTGATGGTTTCACATCCTCACGTAATCCTTAATACGTGCACACGTAATAAAAATGTTTTTTGTCCATGTCCACTCCAGGGCTCTGTAGGATTCTGTAATTTTTTGAAGAGTGAGAAAATGAAACCCGCACTCACAGTTGACTGGTGTGACGGACTGTGTTGGAGACATGCACATAACTTTCAACAAATCTATAAATGCATTAATAGCATGATTAAGGGGTGAAGCTGTGGAGTGCTGGTTGGAGTAAGTGACTGTTCTCGGCTTTGAAGTGTCGCAGATAAGTTTTCTACTCTCACCAGTCAGATATTCCTCACTACATGGATTCACAATCACTCTGGCTTCAAGGTTTTGATGGAGTATAAATTTGGTGATACATCTAGCTATCCTACATTGCTGATACCAAATATCATGCTGATGGGAAGGGGAGCTAAAGTCAAAAGTTCAAGCTTACTGAGCCAATGAGCCCAGATTACTTACACTGGCTTTTCTTCTACACTGACTTTTCATTCATTCATTATCTACCGCTGATCCTGTTCAGGGTCACGGGGGGCTGGAGCCTATCCCAGCTAACATTGGGCGAGAAGCAGGGTACAACCTGGAGAAGTCACCAGTTCATTGCAGGGCAGACACACATAGAGACATACAACCACACATACTTACGCACACACTTAATTTTGTGTCACCAATATCACATGTTTTTGAACAGTGGGAGGAGTCAGGAGTTCCCGGAGAGAACCCACGCTGACACAGGGAGAACATCCAAACTACGCACAGAAAGGATTTGAATTGTTTGCAGTTGTGTCCGTTAGCATTCGCCAGGAACTTAAATATCGGCTTGTTTTTAAGAAGTGAAAAGCAGGGGCAGGACTGTGAAAGCCAGAGCGATGTGCTGTAAGCATCATTAGATTAGTCCCCAAAAGCAAAGAAAAGCGAATTTCAACAGTTTTTCCATCACAAAACATAAAATATAAAAAAAAGTAAATAAACATTTGTTTATTACTGGTGCATAAACTTGACATTATTTTATTCCTTCAACATTTTAAGACAAATTTGACATTCTTTAAAAAGTGAATTGCTGGTGATTTAAAGAAAAAAAGATACTTAAACTGGTGACACAATTAAATTAATTAAGTTTTTGCAGCTTAAATTAATAAGTTAGACTCATTACAATTTAGGTTACTAACTGACTAATTTCTTTTGTCTTTATTTTTTTTTTTAATTTTTAGCAATTTCCTTTTTAAAGAGCATGTTTAAAACACAAAAGCCAAAAAAAATGGAATCCCAATTTTGAAAAATCTTCAAATCTCTTTTAAAATAAATTCCTTCAACCTTACTTAATACTTTAATGTAATTAAACAATATTGGTGTGTTTTTTTATATGTCAAACCTTTATTTTCATACAAAATATGCATAGACAATAAATCACACTTTTTAAGATGTACTAACTGGAAACAAATTACCTTTTAATCTGAATAGGTCAAATTACACTTTATTATAAAATTACACAATTTAATGCAAATCCATTCCAAATTAAGGAATCTTACAAAAAATCACAAACCACAGGGCAGAAGTAGTCACAGTGTGTCTATTCCACCACAAATTTCAATTGATGCAATGTGGCACTAAAATGTTTTATTAAAATATTAAAGGTAATATACTTACTTTAAATGTTAAAAGTAAGTAGTCACTATTTTTTTATCTATGTCTGTTCTGATGAAGCAAAAGGAAATAAGATACTGTTAATCTGTTCTCAAACTTCATGGTTTAAAAGAACCGCAGCTAATTAACCGCGCGCAAAAACAGGAATACATTTTAATATTGATCCAATTATGTCCCTTATGCATTGTGTGTGTGTGTGTGTGTGTGTGAGTGAGTGTTTGTGCATGCAAGCGTGTAGAGGCAAGACTATGATTATGAATATTTTAAGAGCACATTTAACATGGCGAAGCCAGAGCAGGCTCGGCGAGGGATTTGCGCCTACTCTTCAGCTAATGACCCCAGGCGCTTCCAGCAAAGCTTCTTCATATTTTAAAGAAAGTCGATAGAGCTGCAGCCCAGTCAGCAGCATTAAGATTCATACAGACGCCACAGGGACCCTGAAAAAAATTAATAACACGCGTGTCTAACAATCCTTCTTGCGATTTAGTGGAGCACCCAAGCTCTGTGCCGAAATGCAAAGCAGTAATGAACAAACTGATAGGATAAATTCTGAACATACATCCCCAACTCCCAATTCATTCCAAATAAAAATCTCAGGACCACTCTGTCCTTCATTCCGTGCAAAAGAAACACACCTATACTTCCTCTGTGCTTTCCGGTACTACAGTATCCAGAAACATTGTTATACCGTCTGACTATTACTCCCTATTTTGTGACTAAACCTCTCCTTCTTTCAAAATTTGAAGAAAATCAAATATTTAAAAACAAAAACACCAGAAAGACTTGTACTTGTACAACCTTTTATTTTTACTTTGACAGGCAGTATTATATTTCCTTTCCTGCAGATGTGCAGACGCATTGACAGATCTTCTCCCTGCAAGGTCAGTTCTTTTCCCGAATCCTCTTTAAAAAACTTTACTTTTTTAGAGTTGTGTTCTAAAAGCATTCACGATACCACTGCTGGTAGAAGAAGCGATCATTCAAAGACCCAGTGATGCTGGGAGACATTCAAAAAGAAATAAAGCCCTCTCACACTGAAAAAGAGGGTTTTTGAAGTGAAGATAAATTAAATTTATACATTGAGCTCCATTTCAATTTTGAATAAAATCGGGGTAGTTAACAACTTAAGATATCTGGACTTGTATTTTAGGTAGAAAAACATTTTTACAATGATTCACTGAGTACAGTCATTACATTAGCAAGTTGAAAGGTTAACTACAGGAATTGTTCAGAAATAGGCTGAATGTAAAGATATTAGAGGTGTGCCCTTAAAGTCAGGACAATAGTACAATGGGGGCCTCTGCCTGGGAGACTAGACAACATATGGCGCTGCCTCCCAGAGAACAACACGGCCCCAACAGACAGGCAGCCTCAGTGTGTGTGTGTGTGTGTGCGTGTGTGTGTGTGTGTGAGTGCGTGAGAGTGCAGAAGAAGGTGCAAGAGTGATACCTGTCCAGTTTCTCTGAATGCATAAGAGATCAATTGAAGAGGTGTGGGAAACTTTTGTTTGCATGTAACCACATATTAATTTGATGTGCTTGTTTCAATGAGATGTTAGGACCTTTACAGCGTTCAGAGGAACCCGTTGTTTAGGATGCGGACAGGGTTGGTGAGCTGAATTAGACAGCGGCGGAAGTCATAATCATCTAGCAAGCGGAATAGTTTCCATTTTCATGTGTGCGCTTTAAAGGGAAAAAATCAATAAGGCATTAGTGAGGAGCCCTCAAAATATTCCAGAGCAATCCAAAGCGTATTACAGCCAGTAGGTCAGGAAGTAGGATATCCTTTATTAAGGTGAGTTAGCTTAAGACTACAGTTAATCAATTTTATTCTCTCCATTTGACCATCTGCCTCTGTTATTCAGAGAACGTGTAAATTCTAATAGCAAGTGGTTGTCATACAACCTTTATTGGTACACAATGTATGTCCCTGATTATTTGGATGATATTTCGTATGCTTTTAAGAGCAGGGAGTCTCTACCAAAATAATATCTGGTCTAACAGGAGCTTGAATCCAAACCCCTGCACCAAACCAAACAATGCAGACCCACAGCATACCGCCACTTTATATCCGCTGGTGGGGCTATTTATCTCTGAGGACACGATGAGAAGCTCATCAGCAGCCTGTTTTCCCATATGTGCCTCACACCCCACAGTCCCGAGTGGGTCCTGGTTCTGTGCAATGATAACATCTCATCTGCCAACATGGACCACTTGGAAAAATACCCAATTCCTCTTCTGGTTGCCATATTCTGTCCTTAACAGTTAGTGTTATGACCTCCACAGCGAGTGTTCCCAGTCTGCCATCGAACTTAAGGGTCAATAAAGGGCTGGCCAGTAGCCTACTAATGTAAGAAATAATTAGTGAATAAGACAGCTTGACCTTGTAGTGTGGGTCTCAGTGTGGAAAAATCAGGTTAAACTTGAACCACAGCTTATAAATTTGGGGTCTGGGGTTTAGGGTAGAGAAGGTCAGGTGCCATTTTAAGCAGTTAATGAGATGCAGTGAATTAGACAGAGGGGAAAATAGGGCAAGCACATATTGTCCAATTGTAATATTGGCAAGGCAAGGCAACTTTATTTTAAGCACATTTCAACAGTGTAAGTCAAACTGCTCTACACAAACAATCAATAAAGTTGCGACTAAGTGCAAAAGAGCATTAAGACCTTATTAAAAACAGCATTAAAGCATTAATAATATTTAAAAATAAAATAAAAGCTAGAATAGAAGAAAATCATCTGTCTTAGCCCTTTTGACCTCTGACATAATTTAGCTTTTTTCTTAAACAGTTCCGTATAGCAAAGAAATACATAAGAATAATTAAAACATTTTAAAATTTAATAAAATGCAGCACCGCATAAATAAATTAAAAACAATAAAATATATAATCTTTTCAAACTTTACTTTGTCTATTCCGATAAATATATTTCTTACACTGACATCCTAGACTTAGAGCTGGAGATTGAAGAAGTAGTAGTAGCTCTTTTGTAAACACTTTAAGGTGTAAATGCTTGAGGCCAGTGTTGATGCCATATGATGCGGGAAGCAAACAGGCAAGCAGGGTCCTTCAGTTTGTCTCTGCAGGTCCAGCACAGTGACGGTTCGCTTATCCCCATGTCACTGCACATATGTTTGGGAAATGGAACAGTTGGAAGTGGCCGAGGGCTAAAATGGGTCAGACTGACACAGATGGAAAAAAAACTCCCACTGGACCACAGTCTGATGACTATCACCCACAGAAGAAAGTGAGAAAATATGTTTTTTGTGTGTACCCATATGTGTTTAAGGGTGAGATACAGTCAAGTTTTAAAAAAATTAAACATCTTGCTAACAACATTTCTCTTGATAGAAGTCAAGAATTAATGCAATCTTTGGAATAAAAAATGGGTTATGCAGCACTCAAGTAACAAATAGCACTTCACAAACTCTAAACCATTGGATGTCGAGAATGAACCTAACCAGCTTTTTTCTAATAGCATGTGTCCAGAGTGACATCAGTAAATGAACAATTTCTTGTATCATTGCTAAAATTGTCATCCAATATAGTAACTGGGATCAATATAAAAATGCTCTAGCCCCAAAAACTTTGGGTCTTCTTGACAAGAAAAAGATTTTGAAAGTATGAGAGACACATGTAGAGCGATGTAGAGGTGATGGCATTAAATGCACAACACTCATTAAACTGATAATCCGAACAGACTGATAAATTCCAGGATAGTGACATTGAAAGAATAAGGACAGGACAGACAGTACATTATACTGTCCATCATCTTCAACTTTACTTTTCTTTAGATGTAACTGTGATCTTTGTGAGCACGACTCACTAACATTCCAGTGACAAATATCCTTCAAGATTAAAAGCAATCCCCAGAAATTAAATCTGTCCCGCAAGTTTTCAGAAATCCATTGTGTCGCATCTAAAAGGGATTCAGAGTGCTTTTGGAAAAATGTCCTTGGATGTCAAATCCATCTCAAGTGTGAGGCAATGATTGCTAAGTTGAAAGGTCACCAGTCCTTTTCTTAATGATGGAAACTGCATTGAAATTCCGTCTTGTGTAATCCTCAACTGTTTTTTCATAAGATTTCTTCTTCACAACGCGCTTCCAGAGGTGTTTGGATTGTTTCTCCCATGGAGCAGTTGTTTTAATGGAGACACAACACACAGAAAATGACCGCCATTCAACTTACAACCTCGGAAGAACCTTGCCAGCACACGAGGAGAAACCAGTCCCTCTGCGTAGAGTAAAAGCCATGTTGTCAACCAGGCATTATTATGTGGGTGGCTTGTGTTCTGGCGCAGTCAAATGTTCACAGTGAATCTCTTGGATGAAAGTCAAGTTTGCAGCTGCAGCCTCGAAATAATTCATTGCTCTCATTTTTACCCTGGAGGAGCCACAGGTAGTTGATGAAGTGGCAGTGCCAAGACTTCCAACTGGTGAAGACGAAGCGCAGCTGCCAGGAGTCAGTGTGGCCAGATGCCGCTGCTGATGTACCATGTGTTCAAAGCAGGGCAACAGTGTGTTTGTGCGTGAGCTGGGGTGGGAGGGGAGAAAAAGGAGTTCTTGCCAAGACATTCTCACATTGATGCCAACCTGACACATGCTCGGTACTCCCCATGGCTTGTGTTACTATCTCAGCCTCTCGCGCAGATCTGAGGGGGGTCCCCACATTCCCTATTCCTCACAGGCAGTCCTTTGCCAAGTTGGGAGTTGGCGCCTGCTTGCGGCCGTCCAGCCCATCAGTATTGAGATCCTTCCAGGTGGACTTTGCTGAACGGTGTATTGGCAGCAGGCCATTTCAGCAGACTGCCAGCTTCTGCTCGATATACTGTCTAATCATGTGTTAGCAGCTACATACCCATGACTATAACTCCAAATGGTAGCTATATTTTTCCATTAAGCCCTAAAAAATGCATTTTCTATGTACCTTCTCCTTATTATATGTCCTTTATTATTCTTCAGTCTTCATCCATTCCGGCGTGTCCGCGAAAGATGTGCATACGATTCTCAATGGCTCCCAGTCCCCATACAACAAATGTAAAAAAATATGGCCAACTTCCAGGAAGCAAATCAAAAACCAAGGGTCGTCTGTTCCTCGTTTTGTTTCTTCTGAGACGCCATTCGCTCGTTTTTGGGTTCAATCCTAAGAAAAAGTATCAGCGCCATCGTCATTTCCAAAACAAAAGAGCGACAAATTGCCCCACAAATAAAAGATTCTTTGGAAATTACATAGCAGGTGGGGTAGCATAGCATCCCCTTGAATAGCGTTTTATAGCTCATTCCCATCCCCACGAATGGGAATGAGTGGTCTTTGGCGATACTATCCCTAAGAGTGGAGGGGAGTTCTCTGAAACAAAGGCTCCAATTTTGTTAGGAATATGCCATCCTTGTTTTCAGTATAGGGGGTTTGGGGAGGGAAATGAAAACTTTTTGAATGTGTGCCATGTCCGTACCATTCTCTTTTCTGAGGCCCGCGACTGCCAGCTGGCGGCTGAATGTGCCTACTTGCACTGTGATGATGAAGGCGGCCAAGCTGGCTGGCACAGAGAGATGTAGAACTGTCATGTGATCTAAAGCCAAAAACAGATCTGTGTGGGGTAGATGCATAGATGCTGCACTCACATCCCCTGTCCTCATCTCTTGTGTGCAGTCTCTCCACTGTATATGCAGGTCTTCAAAAATATGAGCAGACTTTGCCAACCAAGCTCACTTAAGAACCACTGGATGACGGACAACAACACATTACATGCTAATACCTGTATGATCAATTATATGATGCGCAAGTTTTTGGCAGTGAACTTCTTGCTTTTGTAAAATGTGTTCTGGCGGATCATGCGCAAAATTTAAAAAACAAATATTAATCCTGTAATAATTGTTAATTTGAAGTGTATCACCAATGATTAAAAAAAATCTGATATTTATAAATATCTACTAACATGAAAATGCTTAACATGATAAACATGTTAAGCATTGAAAATGATTGTTTAATAAAACTCTTTCCAATTTTAAATCTATATTAAAAAATGGAACGAGTTTTGTTAAAGCAATTTGTATAATTACTTACATATATATAATAGAGGTGCACCGAGTTAGATCGGCATCGGCTGAGCAGCCTCAATTGAGGCCGGTTGCGCGCGCATGCCATTCGCGCGTGCTGATAATGAGCTACCAGGGCTCCAAACATTTCACAAGTAAATCAGAAAACTCAAAGCACACAATTTGTAACACCAGTAAGGACAAAAATAAGGAACCTCTTCAACCCCGAAAGCATTTGGCCCAACAAACTTAATCACCTAGTGCAAAATGAATCACCCCGACGAACATAGCAAGTTAAGCTAACATTAACAGAGCATTTAAAGCTAGCGGGAGCTAAGAAACAGACATTGTTTGTATGTTTCTATGCCGTCAGTTATGGTTTTCAAATTTAACGACAAAAGAAGCTGCGGGGAAAAAAACCCCCGAATAGTTAGGCACAAGAAACTTAATCAGACACTTCAAATTTAATCAATTAATTCAAAATAAGAGCACTTAAAATACATTACACATTATGATTTTTAAACTTTAAAGAAAAAATTTAAATCGGACAAAATCGGTATTGGCTGATTGAAGTTTAAAAAAATCAGTGATCTTGATCGGCCAAGAATATTGTCATAGGTGCATCTCTTAGATATAATATACATTTTATTTTGATGTTTTTGGTTATACCAATGAATTTCTTGACCCTGATTACGTATTCCTAGCAATTATGAATATATCATCAATAGCTTTAGTTTTGTTTGTTTTATAATTATAAATCTCCATAATGATGGATTGTGATAATTACTTTTAGCTATGATATAACTTCTTATGTTTCACAGATACGTGAAATCAATTTGAATGACTCTTGACATTTTCTCCCCCCAATTTGCCCGTTTCTTGCTTCTATTTCTCTCTGTTTCCCAAAACATATTGCCTAGATTTAATCTCCCACATGCATCCAATTGTGCATGAAGGTGGAACCTCATGAGATGTTCATGCCTAGTGATGTTAAATGTGATTGGCCTCTAATAATAAGAACTATTACGATAATAATTTTTGTTTTATTATTAATATATATTAATAATAATATATATTTTTTTCAATTATAATTATTATGATTATACATTCAGGAGATTACTTTTTTAAAATCTTTTATAAAAGGCCATATCTCACAATGTTGGGTAAAAAAAAAAGGGATCCAGAATCTACATCGGTAAAGAATCTCTGTGGGGGTATCTTACTCTGATCTCTCCTCACCGTCACTCTCCTTTGACTCATTCCTTCCATCAAAAGTAGTTCAGAACTTGACCAGATAACTTTCGGGCTTAGAAATTACCATGGGTGATCACATGACCTCCTCCTTCTCTAGTTTGCGGGGGTACAGTAGGTACCTCATAAGTGAAGAGAAAAAAACCCCGATGTTTTGAAGCAAATAAAACCTGTGTTTCTTAAGTGTCAGTGGTTACGGAGGAGCTGAGTCTGCTGTGAAGTGGGAACTCTTCAAGCAACGTTTGTTTCATGTCGGAAGAGAAAGGCAGTTGCGCCGTCCTTCACAATCAGTGCTGAATTGGGTAAGGAGCAGATGAATTGAAGATTATGTTCAGTTGTAAATGGAACTTTTATCATTATTATTCAAAAGTATCCCATGTCGAAAAATAATGTTTATTTTCCGTTTTCTGGCAGCTGTTTGGCGAGAATAGTTCAAGTGAGTTACCTAAATGATATTAGATATCGAAGTATTGTTCAGCGTCACCTCAACTAAAACTCACGAGCCTCTAGTTTAATCATTTTTTACTTATGACTATGTAACATAGGTTGAAAAGCACACGAAAGTGGCTCCCCATTTCGTGAACCGTACGAATTTCCTGGTCATGTTATCTGACCCTCAAGAAAAAATCGAAATATTTGATCGGTATTTTATTATTTTCTCTTGTCGTCTGATCATGTCCTAAGGGGCTCTGAAGGCATTTCAAGTCCTGACAGAATAAGACTGAAAATTAACTTTCACCTTCACACAAACTATATTACAAACTGGTAAGGTTGGGTCTAATGAGTAGTCAATTCCCTGGTTTACAATTCCCTTTGAAAGCTTAAATATTCATTAACTCTGTACCCACATGTCCTGTTCGGGGTAGCAGGGGGCTACAGTTTATCACAGCGAGAGAGGAGGGCACACACTGAGAAATGACTGTTTATCAAAGGGCCAACACCTAGAGACCAACAACATTTCACACTCCGATTCTAGAGTCATAAGTTCACCTTTATTGCATGCTTTTTGAACTGAGAGGAAGCACCTGCGGGGAACTAACAGATACATGGGTGACTCAATCTTGTGCTCTTTTAATGTTTATCAATTAAGCAACGGCTTTTTTTGTTTTATTCACCTGCAAATGTATTGAAGCTGCATACTGCGTAGAGTTTGGCCTAAAGTCATCCAATTTTTCATGAGTAATCACAAATGAGAAATAACATGTCTGTGTTATTTCCTTCATTCAGGGCATGGTAATTCATGTAAATTGAATAACCAGACCAACTGGAATTCTGTTTCATCTTGAAGCCGTTTCACCTCTCATCCAAGAGGCTGCTGCATTTGGAGATGAGATATGAAACTTCTTCAAGCTGAAACTGAAGTTCGGTTGCTTTAAATTCAACCAACATGGAAAAGAGTAGTAATTACAATTCGAAATTGGACATTTAAGTAGGAAGTCAGAAGCATACTTTAATTAAAATGCTTCAAAGGAATATTTCAGTCTTTGGTTTTGCTTGATTCACATTGCATTTTTTTCTAGTCCTTACAGATGTCTTATACCAGACACTAATGGTTGGTCCATCTTCACGTTCAAACTCTTCGAGGGTCTGAACTGCACTCTCAAATATGCTGTCAGGACTTGCTGCTGTTGGCCACTCTCTCAGATGGGCATTGCCTCACTGGACATCAACACTCCAAAGAACTTACTGCCCAGCAAAACCAAAGCAATGGCTAATCCGAACTTTTGTACAAAGAAGTGTTCATAGATGGACGACGGCACCATCAGCATTGATAAACCAGAAACCAGTATTTGCTAGAGCTACACAATTTGGAGACAAACTTGCAATCATAGACAACAGTGGCAGCCACACCTACAAGCAGCTCTACTGCTGTAGTTTAGGTCTTGCCAGTAAAATCAGTTCAGCTCTCAACTCTGCGGTTGGGAATCTTGATGGAAAACGAATCTCATTCCTGTGCTCTAACGATGCTTCCTACACAGTAGCCCAGTGGGCGATTTGGATGAGTGGTGGAACAGCAGTTCCACTCTACCGGAAGCACCCTCAATCTGAACTGGAGTACGTCATTTCTGACTCCCAAACTTCACTGCTGGTGGCAGGGCATTCTTATGTTGAAATCCTTGAGCCAGTGGCTAAGAAGCTTGGGCTACCATACCTGGCTCTGCCCCCTTCTTCTGACTTAGATACTTTAGGTGACAGAGACTCCCAAGAAAAAGAAACAGACATCACTGACTGGGCTGATCGACCAGCGATGATCATCTACACCAGTGGTACCACAGGGAAACCCAAGGGAGTTCTGCATACGCATAGCAGCATCCAAGCCATGGTAAACATTGATTTTAAACTGTAATTACTTTGGAAAGGATGATCATTTCCAACACATATGCTTCCAACTTAATCGCTGTAGAGGCTTTTTCAACATTAAAAAAGGTTGAATCAGGGCTTTGCTATCGGAGAGGACGGCACAGCTGATGCCAATGGACGACAAAGCTGCAGATAGTTAATATAAAGAGCAGCAAGGTCTATTATCATTTATTATCCTAAATCCTAATGACAGCAAAATGTAGGAACTAAAACCAAGCATCTATTTTTTGCTCATCTTCTTGTTTATTTAACCCATCCAAAATGGTTTTGTGTTATTTTCATTTAATTTGCTTAAAAAATTACTTTTAATGCTTTAATTTCTAAAAAAGTCCTTCCTCATTAGCGTTTACTATACTTTATTGAAAAATCAATAACCAACGTATAGATTGTATATTTGGTAAACGTTACTGTCATGTATATAATGCATATGCATAAGTGAAGGTCTTTTAATATAATTAATTACATTGCTTATATTGTCTGAAACAAGTAGAATATTATCTAAATACCTTACCAATGTCACTCTAAAGTAATGGACAGCCGTCAGAAGTCCTTATGTTTGGTAGTTATTGAAGTCTGTCTATAGAGTATCTCATTCAGATGGAGAACCTCCATCCAGAGCTCCACAAAACAAACATGGAAACATTAAGTGTATGCATGTATGTGGTGACACTCCACACTCGTGTTTGACTCCCTGATTACCATCATTCATCTTTTGATACAGTCAACCTTTTGGAATAATCACTAATTTATGACATAAAAGATCTCCTGAAGATTTCCCATTACACTTTTAAGTGGAATTGACCTACATGTCCAATAGTGTGGTAAATTAAATCACTCTGAAAGACGGCACAGCATCATATGTCTCTGGCTGGTACTGAGAATTGAGCGAGTGAACGAGTAAGTGATTTAATGAATTTCTCTCTATTCCTAGAGGGTGACAACATCAGGTTGCCAGAAGTCCTTGAAAGCCTTTCTGTCAGGTTTAAGTGAATGAAGATAGACATTTGAAAGAAAAATAAGTCTCATCTCCAAATTCTAGAATTCTACTCACACAGTTTCTTATGTCTTTGACTACATACATATATATATATATATATATATATATATACACACACACACATGTGATCAGCTATAATATTTTAACTGACAGTCAGAATAAAATAAAATGTATTATCTTGTTACAATGGCACCAGTTGAAATCCTTATTGACATTCAAAGCCTTTTTTCCAAGAGTGACCTGACAAAGAGAGCAGCATAGAAATTGTATAACTCAACGCAAAAAACAACAACTGTCATAAACAACATCAAAGTGTATATGATTTGTATATGCATTCTACATTGAGCTAAATGGCTCTGTTGATGTGGATTGTGTCGCTAGAATACCAGCTTATAGAATATTGCATTAACTTGATGTCTGATCTCTGTTTGTGTTAATGAAGAAGAACTACCTGTGATTCAGAAATATGTGGTGTCCACATTAATAACTACTGCATTTTTTGCATACACAAATGTGTAGCAGAGTCCGGTGAGCAGGACCCAATCACCAGAACACCTGCGTACGCTACAAAATAGTTAAACTCTAGAGAATTTAATAACTGCTCATAAAGTTCTAATCATATAATATCACTCTGATTAATAAAAGAATCTCACGTCATGTTCACGTTAATCCTACCTCAACAAAAACATATGAAATTGTTTTCAACAGTCACAATTCTCCTGTATTACCATCATAAGTGGTTACAGGAGGATGAAGCTTTAATCTAATTTTCATAATCGATGGAATCTTGATAAGGAGTCAAAGGCATGAGTATGTATTCGAGGAGGGTCAAGTGACAGAGGCTGTTTACTGTTTTACGAGACAAATTGTTGATTTGGAGCTGTTAAGATAAATTTCAATTTAAATTATAAATAGTTTAAGTTTATTTTATACCTGAGCTTTGTTTATTTTTTGAATATATTTTAATTTTATTCCTGTTTTTGGCATCGTCAGAACTAATTTTGTCTAAAGTAGAGAATTGCTAGTTTTGGAGTGAGCACAGCAGTTTGAGAAGTAACAAGGTGTTAAAGTCTGAATGTATACTGGATCAGGATACTGTAAAATATCATCACAAATATTTGTAACAGTGGATGTTGTCCGAGATTATTTACCATAAAAATGCTATACTTCACTAATAACCTCCTATTTCTCCACTCCTGTTTCCCACTGGCCCCATAGGTCAAGTGTCTGGTTTCAGAGTGGGCATGGACTGGAGATGACATCATCCTTCACACCTTGCCCCTCCACCACGTGCATGGAATTGTTAACAAGCTGCTTTGCCCACTCTGGGTGGGCGCCACCTGCATCATGCTGCCTGACTTCCAGCCTCAAAAGGTCTTCATCTCTGTCTAATTCTTGCTTTAAATATACTTAGTTCTGTGATACTTCTGTATACCACCTCAGGCTTAATAGAGAAGATTATACACCTGACAGTGCCCACAAGGTCAAAGCTGCCACTGACAATGATGATAAGAAATATTTTAGATTTAGAAATCCTGCCAACATGGTGCACTCGGAAAAAAAAAACCTTCAACTCCTTTTCAATAAAAACATCTTTCTCAGTAAGTTTTTTATCTTTCACCTTTCACTGTTCTCCTCCTCTCTTTCTTCTTGATTCACCTATTTTCCCTTGCTCCTTCTGTCAGTGTGTCTTCCTCCTCTCTCTCTAGCTGTCAAGCTAAGTGTTTGGGGTTTGGTGATGAATTGCCCTGTGTGGCTTTGTATCTGACCATTGCCGACTCACGGCAGGAGCTTAAGCAGCGGATCAATCGATGAGCTGACATTGAAGGATGATAGTGCTTGTTTGGCCCTGAGAAAGTGGGGGTAAGATGGGCAGTTAACTGTGTGTGTGTGGTTTTGGAATATAAATGAGTACCAATGCAAGTGTTTCACAATGAATGTGTATTTTTGTTTGTATGTCAGGACCCTCAGAGCTAGATGGAAAGGAAAGGTCTTCAAAGGACACCTGTGTCTGTCAACATAGGAATTTACTGTTGTAACGATCAGTATTCAGCTGTTATTCTTCACCTTGTGCACCAAAACCCATCCTCACATCTCCAGAAAGAAATGCCTTTATTCTCCTCTTCTTGAAGTTACAGTACATTGATGAAGTGATCGATATGCTGTCTCTTCTATCCCCTAAGATCTTGGATGGGTACAGCAAGGCCGCCATTGATTTTTTTCTTCTTTCCTTTCATTTGTGATTTCGCCTGGAGATAGTGACAAAAATTTTCAGTGGAGGAATTGTTATCCAGTTTATTTCACATAAGTCTGTCTTCAAGTGTTCAGAAGATAGGTAGATATCTTATATTCTTCTTTTCCCATGGGTTCACAAAGCACTGGTCAAATATAATGTCTTTATTCAAATCCTAATTGGCAGCTTCATCCCAGTGACTGTTTACATAAAGATGAGAAAGTTATTTATTAAGTTTGGATGGATAAGATAACACTTGGGTAATCCCAAAGGGAAAACTAGGCCTACACTGTTGTCCCCGACAGCAAGGCTATATCCTCTGATAAAACCAAATCCCCTGCATTATACAAGCATTCCCAATGATTAAACGTGTTAATTAAATGTGAAGTCAAATATCAAAATGCTTTGCTTGAAGCAACTTGAACATCATTACTTGTGTTCAAAAATATTTTATCCAAAAAACGAGGAAAAGTTCACAAGGAAACACTTTTTTTTAAAACTTGAATTCAATGTAAACTTGCCTATAATAATTGTTAAAACCGGGATTATATTACTTTTTACGCCTGCTTGTTACTTTGCGGACCGAAATAATCATTTGTGTCGGATAGACTCCAGTTTATTGTTTCCTTCATAGCTTTTTCACCATACTTCATGAAAATGAGGCAAATAGTTTTGTAATAACGCTAAAAACATACTTCCAAGTCAAACTGATTAAGGACATAAAACTTTCAGAATCTAGAAAGTTACTTCAAGGCCCCACACTCCATTCAGTCGCACCATTGAAATGACCGCCCACAGGGTTCTTGTAATCTCAAAGGAAGTGAAAAATTGAGATTATACCCAGACTTCTACTCAGTTTAATTTTAATCCGTCACTTATTTCATGATAGTGGTCCAAAAATTTTTGTCTTGTGATTTTAAAGGATCTCCAAAATAAAAGGATTCTTCCTTTTCATATGTTAAACACCTTCTAGATCAATCCAATATTATAGAAATAACTCATCACAGAAGAGAGATATGACTAAGCATCAGTGCCAGCTTCTTGAACCTGTAAATTACCAATACTAGACACATTTTTATAACATCCATTCCTGGTTGAGAAGAATTAGAGTCTCATTTTGACTGCAGGCCTGAGCATCCCATAGTGTTGTTTAGGATGCAGTTCATGACTTTGGGCTTTCTAAACCCTGTCCCCTACGTGTTTCCAGCGTTTTGACGGACATAAATTGCCTTCCTCTCCTCTCCAGACTAACCTCCGTGGAAGCGCTCCACTGCACTTGATAGACACCACCCAAAATGGTCAAAGCGCACTCAGTTAATAATCCGTCTCCCTGCACAAAGTTTTCTTCTATAAGTGTACAGGTGAACTGTGAATGCACACAATTTTTCAACTTGTTGGTGAGTTTTTGACAAGGTGACTCAACGAAGAAGTGGAAGCAAGAGTTTAGATATGGTTGGCACATTAAAAAGGATGTTGTGGTACTGCACGAGAGAAGAATGATGGGAAAGGCTGCATCTTTTTTTGTCTGAGTGTGTTTGAAAGAGAGGCTGCAGGAGCAGCGAAGCAGGAAATTATGAAATGGAGAGAGAGATGGTAAGTGAATGTGAGATAGGGGAGAGGGGCAAAGGAAGATGTAGGGTCAGAGATTAAAGTAGACGAAAAAAAGAAGCACTCAAGGAGTCGCGGGAAAATGAAAGAAGAAGAAGAAGAAGTGAGGATAAGTAGACTGAGTGGAGGGGAAACAGCTGGGGAGGAGCATTTGTTTCCCAGGGGAGAGAGTTAGAGAAGCTGTCGTTCACCTTCGCTTAATTCATGCTGTCGTCCCATCCTTCCGTCATCAATTGCAGTGTACAACGAGGGGCTGTGTGTTGAGGAATGAGGTTGAGTGGGTGGGACGAGGTGGGTAAAATGGCTTTGTCCTTGAACACGAGCATTTATGAGATATTTGAGCAGTATTTTTTACATGTACATTTAGTTCATGATACGTGTTTATGATCATAGACGTACTAGGTGTGAGTGTTTAAAGCAGCACACTTGATCCAGCAGAGGACATGAGATAAGTGACTCCTGTAACAGTCAAATATGACATTTGACAAAAGTAGAAGAACATAAGGTGTATTAACTGGCCATCATTCCAGCCATGCCCCACAGCTGTTTGCTACTTTCCTCCCACTGACCTTCACACATATTTTTTATTTATTTACCTTGTATTTGTATGTGGACAGGTTTAATATGAGGCTACGGTCTGGACCTTTCTTTGCCACTTACATCAAATAAAAGACAAAAATGTCACCTTCACATGCAGCAAAGGAATGAATTTGGATGTAATCATTCAGTTTGCATGGCTATGCCCATTAGATACACTACACTGTGCTCTTTGCCTTTTATCATCTCCCTGGATATGTGAGTGCTTCCCTCTATTCTCTGTCCCTCTCTCTCCCAGGTGTGGGAGATGCTGTTGAGCTCCAAGGATCTCCGGGTTAACGTCTTCATGGCCGTGCCCACCATCTACTCCATGCTGATCCAGTACTATGATCAGCACTTCACACAGCCTCATGTCAAGGACTTTGTCAAAGCCGTCTGCAAAGAAAGAATCAGGTACTGGTTCTTTGATGATCAATGACAGAACACTTGCTCATGACCAGATGTAGTTGCATGTGTCGCTATGTATATGTACGTATATGCATACGGACAGAGAGCAAATAAAAGTAAAAGCTATAATATGTATAAGATGAAAAAAGAAATGGCAAATGTGCTTCCTTTTAGTGTCATTAAGAAATTGAATACAGCACTTACTTTTGGAAGAGAGTTGGTAATCCCCCCTGCAGGGTGCCAGAGATGAGTTGGGTCAAGGAGCAATGAAGCTGCTCCACAGATTCATGTTGGTCCAGGTTTAATAAACCTGGTAGGTTGGCTTGTATATAAATATTTCAGTGTGTATCAAGCATTGTTTTCACAAAGTATTTTATTGCCCGGTGGTGTTTTTCTGTAAATCCAGCTTTTTTATTATGACATCTTCTACTAATGTAAATTAAAATTTTTGCAATACACTTTTTACTCAGCTACTTTGAAATGATTTACAGTTGTGTTATCAATATTTTGTGTAGTATCTTTTCTAATATGCCCATATTTCCTACTACTCAAAGATTTTCTATCAAAAATAATAGACGTTTTGCACCGGGATTATTATTACAAATTCACCCACTCACCCTATAATCAAATGTGAACGTTTGACAACACAAAATGGTTTTCCTCTTATTAGAAACATTTTTCACATTTCACAGGTATTTCATAGACATTCAAGAGTACCATTAGAACAACATTACAAAGGATACATTTGTGTTTCATCGGTTAGTTAAGTTTATTTATATTAGCTGTATTGGTGAATTGTTGACTCTAAATTGCCCGTAGGAGTAAATCTGAGTGTGAATGGTTGTCTGGTCCAATATGTGTCAGCTCTGTGATTAACTGGCGACCTGTCCAGGGTGTACCTCAACGCTCGGCCAATGTCTGCTAAGATAGGCTCCAGCCCCTGCGACCTTGAACAGGATAAACAGTTACAGATATATATATATATATATAAAACTAATGAATGTTTAGTTTTGAGCCTGGAATGTTTCTCTCACATCCGGTTCTCCTCCTCCAGGCTGATGGTTTCGGGCTCTGCTGCCCTCCCTCTTCCCACTCTGCAGCGATGGGAGGAGATGACAGGACACACACTGCTGGAACGCTACGGCATGACTGAGATCGGCATGGCACTTTCCAACCCTCTCAAGGGGCCTCGCATGCCAGGTACACAAGTTTGACTGACTAGTGACACTTTTACATCCACCCAAAAAATACAAGTATAGTTATATGCAGAATAGAAAAACATAGGGGGACCGATAAGATGAAAGATTAAAGTAAATTCAAGATCAGTCTCAAAACCACCATTTTTGCTTTTTTCACTGCTCTGGTGGATAACAGTAATATCAGACAACCTCATGTGTCATAAATACTAACTGAGACAGATGTAAGTCAAGGTCTTTGTCCTCCTCCAAGCTTACTGTGGTGAAGTTACAAGCCAACTGCAGGATCAATGGCAGCAAGTGAAGGTAGAACAAACAAGCTTTTTAAAAACAGATTTGACATCTGATTATCTGCACGTCTCAAACTTTAAAAAGCTTTCATGACAAAACAATGGCAACATTTTCTCAAGTGCTCCTAACTGTTATGAACACCCTTAAAAAGATAAATTGCAGTGAAGAATGCAGCTTTACTATACGTCTCATCACAGTCCCTCTAATGGAGGAAGGAGGTTAAGTTTTCACCCCTGTGCATTTGTCTGTTTGTATGATAGCAGTGTTATGGAAAAACAAATGGGTTGTTTTGCTTGAAATTTTACCAAGTGGTAGGTTTTGGTTAATTCTGATTCAATTTTGGTAAAATTACGTGTTTTCGCAGCATTTAAAGTAAATTGATAAGCCGTTTGGAGTAGTGATGTCACAATGTTTTGGGGAGCTCAATGGAAACTGTATCCATCATTAACGCCACAGAGGAGGTTATGATTTTTCTCCTGTTTGTTTGTCTCTGTTTTTTTGTGAGCAAGATTACAGAAAAACTACATCAAGGATTTTCTTGAAATTTTACCCAGAGGAAGGTTTTTGCGTATCCTAGTGCCTAGAGTGATTACATTTCAGTGACGTTACGTGTTTAGCAGCCTTTAAAATATGTTCAATAAAATAATAAGCCGTTTGGAGTAGTGATGTCACAAATTGGGTATTGCTGCCTTTGTTCCATTGATTGCTTTGATATTCCTTTGGGGGTGGTGCTGTGGGATGAGACAAAGTAGGTTCAGAGGTAGGTTATGGCCCTTCTTCACAATGAAATTACACGTGGGGAATGAGTTAGGACGACTCTTCTGAATATTCGAATTATTTATGAATAATTAATCAGCAAACTTGCAATCGATGAGACTTCTGTTACAAACAATTAAATAGGTTTCTAGAAATAAGTGTCCAATTGTCCATGGAACATTGCCAAGAAGAGTGGTTTTAGACAGCTTGATGCTTTTATTTTACTTTACTTAATTACTTTATGCCCTAAAGCCGCTTATTCTGTAGGATTATCATAGTAACTCGTAAAAGTCAAATGTTTATCAAATTAGGCTGTTTTCAGCTTTGTCACTGTTGCAAGATAATCTGTTTTTTAAAAAGTTTATTAAGCTCAAGAAGTAGAAGGATTTTCTCAGCCCATAAAGAAACCTGTTATCCCACAAAACATAGTGCAATCTGAAATCAGTAACTGTAGTTGTCAAATAAGTGCAGAGGAGCAAATGTATGAAGTAGCATAAAATGGAAATAACAAAGTTAAGTACAAGCACGTCAAATTGTACTTGAACACAGTACCTGAGTATATGTACGAAGTTAATGTCCACTACTGCCTGCAAACAGTATTTGTTGGTGTGACACCGCGCAGTAACTTTCCTCTTCTTCACCACATATTGTTCAAATGTGTGATATTTTAGATTAGTAGTATTTCGATTTCACATGTTAAGTGTTAGATCATAGGTAGTGCATAGTAGTCCCTGGTGCAATCTGTCAGCTAAACTTCAGGATTTCAACTACACTCCCTTCAAACATGCAGACACAAAGAATAGGCCTGAAAATGAGGTCAGACTAGTGGAGGATGCTGCACACACACACACACACACGCGCGCACGCGCGCACTTTTTAACTCCCTCATGTTCCCCTGCCAACTCTCCCGCTTTTTATTTAAGGCTTATTAGCTCACAAGTAGTTTGAGTAACCTGGTGTCTATCTGCTTTCTTGGGCATTGCTTTGTTTGTTTGTCTGGTTATGTTTGGAATAAAGAAGCAGGCTGTGTTTGATTCCTCTCAGGTGATTATTAAGAATCACTTCAAGAGGTCTATTGATGTTTCCACTGAAGCACAGACACAAACGTGGAAGATATGTGTTTGTGTGTCTGCGTGTGCATGTGTGTACGTGTTTGAATACATGTCAGTGTAAGTTGTTTTCTTTTGGAGTTCTTGTCTTGTCTTTATTTGGTTAAAAGGACACAATAGCACCACAGGAATCTGTCTTTGAGGAGGAGAGGAGCCACGCTCTCTTTTTTTTTTCTCTTTTTCAGATTCTTATTACCATTCACCATATAAGTGTCAGGCCCTCAGCACCTAAGTCTCTTATTGACAACTGTTTTACTGTTCCATTGTAGTAAGGCCATCGAATTACCCTGATTATTTTGTGTATCTTACAGTTTTGTAACATTCCATAATAACAGTGGTGTTGCTTTCTAGGTCATATTGCCCTTGCTGAAATGTAAATATATGAGATAAGCTCAACCTAGTTCTTTACATCTCATTATTATCTCACTCGGCTTTCTTTCATCTTAATCCTTTTTTCATACTTTTCTGCTTCTATTTTTGGATTTTCACTGGTCTTACTAAAAGAGATAGCATCACTACTGATGTCACTCTGCTTAAGCTTAATGTCTTCTTCTGCCCAAAATTATATATCCCTGTAGAATTTGATAGAAGTACAAATGTAGAACAATATTATCTGGACCATCTCTTTCATTCCTTTTCCACTCTGCACAAACCTTTCACCACACACACATTTATATCCTGCCTGCTGTTTTTCAGAATGGCACTCGATCTTATTGAATCATAGAAACAGGAATGCTGATTTCTAAAGCTCCTGATATGAGAGAAAATAAAATGATGATACAGAAGGACATGAATGGGGAGAGGGATTGCCTAATTTGCATCAAAATGTATTGTGGGGACTTTGTCATTGAAGGAGAGGAGTCTGTTTTGTATTGTTTTATAGATGGCAGGGTTTTTTTTTCAGAGTAAAGAACTCAAACAATATCAATTTTGCTATGTGTTATTTATAAGAAGTAATTAACCTTTAGAACTTTGTTATTATTTTCATAGTTTTAGCCGTCATTAAAATCTCTAATTATATTATTCTCACTATGGTCAAATAGCTAAGAACTGAGACCTGCAAAACTTTTTAATAAGGAGTGTGATGGGACAAAAACACAAGTTGTCAGATGTTTACACAACTTTTAACCAAAAAACTTCAGGCAAAATTATTTGAAAAAGGAATTAAAAATAATCATCATTCCACTATCTTACTGTTTATACATATGGTTCTCTTTCACTAGTTGACATGGCTAACTAGTTTACAACCTTATCATTAGACCGTTCATTCCACTCTCTATCAAATGTTAGGAGATCCCTGTTTTCCCAGGTCTTAGCAATTATTTGATGATATGAATATTACACAACTATAACTGAATTATCCTTTCATGAAATTTATCCTTGAAGTACCTAATGATAAAAGCGGGCCTGTTTTCCCATGTAGCACATTCGGTTAATACCAGAAAAGACCTCAAGGCACTGGCACAACAAACGTTCCATATCTCTGTATTTTTACTTCCAGTGGAAGGCAGTCATGAATTGTTTGTCACAGAGAGGTGTGGATATGATAACGACATATTTAGAGACAGTTCCTCCTGGAGGAAATAAACAGTGGTGCTGTTGATATGAAATGCAATTAAAATAGCTTTGTGTGGAATGGGTAAAGAATAATTAGAGTGGGAGGTTCCAACCTTTTTTTGTCTCTACAAAGCTGGTCAACTGCAGTATGAAGTTTGCGTGAATGTGAAATTGTTGTTTTAGCAGAGTGAAAATAAACAGCAGATACAGTTCCTCCGGTCGAAGTAGTAAAGGTGTTGTCGAAGATTCCCAAACTCAGGATGCAGTGATCATTGAAAGCAGTGAAAATGTAGCTTGATGTGTCATCTTGGTTATCCTCTGTTAAAGTAATCTAGTTAAATTAGTTTGTTTAACCTGCTGGAGTGCAGTGGCCTGGGGGGAGTGCCTGATAGACATCAGAACTGGTGTGGGTTAGATCAACATCAAGTGGGACGATCCTTCTTTAATCAGGACCTGGCCTGTTCTTTACTGGGAGAGCACTGGTCTGTGAAATGGCATAATAGCCTGAAGACACACTCAAACTGCTGCCACTGAGACTTTTTCTGTGCATTCCGGATGCACACTTTGCATTAATGACTTAATTCATGATTCTTTTTTTTACACATTCCAAATCAGAAATTTCACTTAACTGTTACTGCATCACAAAGTACAATCAATGCATTTTTGACAAATTGTCAAGTTATTTATGAGCCACATTGAAAGCCATTAAAAGGACACAGCAGTAGTTAGGACAGAATGATTGAATTCTTCGGAATTCAATCATTCTCAGAAACTAAGTAAAATGTGCAAAAGTGCGGAAAGTGCATGGTTCATCGCATGGCTACTGCGGGTCAAATGAAGACCGTTAAGGGTTTTCATCCAGAGGAGGTATCATTTTAATTAAAAGAAAAAACTTAACGCCACTATTAGCTCGTCAACAGCGGATTGGCAAGATGGCACATTACTGGGAAAAGGGCCCATCAGTTTTTACGGCAGAATATACTTCTTTTGGTCAATGAATTGTTTGATGTGAATTGGCATTTGAATTTCAGGCTTGTCTCTTTTCTTTCCACGTTCTTCTAAATCAATTTGGTTTTTTTAAATTTTTTAAATCATTGGTGGTTTGCTATTTAGCGTTTTGCAAGTCATTTGACAAGTTAGCTCCTACAGTCAGAGGGTGATGCCGTCTTGGATGAGAGCACTCCCTCTGCAGTAGAAATTCTGATCTGAAGGTTGATGGCTGTCACTCTATAGGTCGCAGCCTACATGAATGTTCAACTTCTTTTAGAAAATGGAGCTTCTCTGCATAGATGGAGCTTCTCTTTTTCCTTTGAATTGACTTCATTCCCTTTGTGCTTATATGTTTGTTGTATGTGTTACTGCTTCATTTGTTGACAGGAGCTGTGGGGTTGCCTCTTCCCGGCGTGGAAGTTCGGATTGTCATGAATACCACAACCAACACCGTGATTGTGGAGGGAAATCACAGAGAGACAAAGGTAATGAATGAATCAGTTATTTAGTGAATATTTTGTGTATATACTGAAAATATCGTTTCATGCTAGACATTTGTTTGTCTTGCTGTTATTCCCTGCTATATCATGCAACACAATTTTTATTTTAATTCAAGCAGTATTTAAACTTCAGATCTTTCATCTTCTACGACTTTCAACTCAAAAATGTCTATCTTGGTATTTTTTACACCACAGGTACGACCAGGTATGGAGGGGAAAGAAGGGGAGCTGCTAGTAAGGGGACCGTCTGTCTTTAAGGAATACTGGAACAAGCCCCAAGAGACCAGAGAGTCTTTTACTGATAATGGCTGGTTCAAAACAGGTACCAATACCTCCCCCCTAAGCATCCTCTCCTTTCTCTAATCTCAAGATTCAATAGTGGACATGCACGCATGCCTTTCACACACATTAGTGGATATCTCCACTAATTGAGGAGGTCCTTATGAGTTTTAGTATCAGAGGTATTCACAGGAGGGGCAGGAGTATCAAAAGATGACATAATCTCTAATGCAGACTACACTTTTAGGACTTGATTATAAACATTAAAAAGTCAGGATTTCCATCCAGGATAGCAAACGCACACAGTGAGGATATGTGTCTGGTATGTGTGCACATTTTGGGGGACAATGAGGGAGTGATAAATGATCTTTGAGTGTATTTGATGCTGCGGGGATTTTTCAAGGGGCAGGGCAAGTGGTTGTGATTGCTTTGGGTCTTGTGAAACAAGTACTGCTCTCTCGTTCTTCGTTGCCATCTCCATCAGTCCTAAGTGTGTTTGTGTGTGTGTCTGGTGTGAGGCTGCACACAGTAGAGCTGCCATTAGCTTTCGCTCCTTGTAGCCCAGTAATTCTCTTTCTGCCCTCTAAAATGAGCTCTGCTTTACTCCAAAAGCCACAAGGCAAGAGGCGTCAGGCTTTCTAGGGAGGAGATAGGGGAGCCAGGGAGACGAAGGAGAGGGGCAGAAGTAGTTTGGTCTTTTAATTATCAAGTAGACAATGGGGGATAAGAGCTAGAAGCAACAGAGTGATGAAAGACCTCAAAGCATCAGGCTTGGAGATTCAACGTTGGATGGGGTTTGAAGTAGTGAGATATAAAGGTGTATCTTGTCAGGCTGCTGGGAGACTGGGTATGGACAAGGTAGAGATAGGAAGCTGGTGATTTGAGAAAGTAGTGAGGTGAAAAGAAGCTGGAAAGGTGAGAGTGATGGAAAGCGTAGCAGGCTGAGGCAGGGCAGAGTCTGTTTAATTGGCTTTACAGACTGGAAGGACAGAGATACTGTGCACAGCAAACGGCTGTAACACTCCATTACAGCCACTGGTCACATAATGAGAGCCAGTGCAATCAGCTCCCCACAGACCAGTCCTTCTAGACACAGACACAGACACGCACACACAAACACACTTGCACACTTCCTGTGATTACTCTTTAGGAAGATATCAACAAAATTTCTTGCCCACCCACCTTTCTGTGTTCCCAGAACACAGAAAGCGAGAGGGCAAGATGGGGCCTCGGTGGTGCAGTTGGTTGAGCGGATGTGCACTTAACTGAAGGTCAGTGGTTCGATCTGCAGTGGTCGGGTTCGATCCCTGGCCACAGCAGCCACATGTCGAAGTACCTTGAGCAAGATACTAATACTCCCAATGTCTGTTCGATGGTATTTGAATGGTGGCATGAATGGTTGGTGGCTCCTGATGGTTATGTGGCGCAGTGCCTTCTATCATCACTGTATGAATGTTTGTGTGAATGGGTGAATGCTGGCTCACAATGTAAAGCGCTTTGAGGGGCTCAGCAGGCTAGAAAATAGCAATATATAAGTACAGAGCATTTACCATTTACCTGATGTCAATATACTTGGACTGAAGTTGAAGTTCTAGTAATATCTACTCAAGGTGCACGTTTAACAAGTGCACAGCAAGGACGAAGGGCAGTACAGTGATTTCAACAGGTCAAAATACATAAATATAACACAATGCCGACCAGCCTTGCTACTTCCACTGCAATACTTAAAAATAAGAGCACTTAAAATATGTCATACATTGTGATTTTTAAAATTTAAAGAAGAAAGGAAATGGAATCCGCCAAAATCGGTATCGACAGGTCGTGCTTAATAAAAATTGGTGATCAGCCAAGAAATTGCAATCACTGCATCTCTAATTTCTACATTTTTAAGATTTAATTGTTCGCTCAAATGTTAAAATGTCAAATGGGTTAAAATATATCTGGACTGGCTCTAGAAAGTTTATCCAGGGGAAATGCATCGATTTTACACATCGGTCTTTCCTTGGGAGGAAAGACTGCTGCTTATGTGCAAAAAGGTTTTATATGCCTTGTGTGCCCTTGGTCCGTGCCTTTGGTCGGACGCAGTGGTTAGCGCTGCTGCCTCACAGCAAGAAGGTAGCGGGTTCGAATCCACCTCTGCCGGCCTTTCTGTGCAGAGTTTGCTTGTTCTCCCCGTGTCTGCTTGGGTTCTCTCCGGTAACTCCTGCTTCCTCCCATAGTCCATAAACATGCTATCTAATCTAGGTAAATTCGTGACCTTTAAATTGGCCATAGGAGTTTATGTTAGTGTGAATGGCTGTCTGTCTCTCTTTGTAACAAATGAATGAATATCATTACATGTACATATGTGGAGAGGCAGCTGGCGTCGTTTGTTCGCTGCTTCTCCGTCCGGATGGAGAAGTTCTGCTTCTCTGTCCAGGACTGTACTCTGTAAAGCGTCTTTTGGTAACTTGAAAAACGCTATATAAGTATAAGGTATTATTTTTATTATTATTATTATTGTGTGGCACCAAAGAGATAAGATGAATTGCTACGGATAATGTCACTTGAGTCTGCATGGATGGAACTGAATATTACATGTTTGAAAAAGTCTGAAGTTGGCAAGTTACAGACTACTGAGCTTAACGTACGTCTGTCGCTCTGTTTTCATAGCTGCTAGAAGCATAACCTGAATAACTTGAACTGTCTGAAGTTGAGTAACACATATGCCAGACTTTAACAAGGAAAAAGAAAGCCCTCCATTAAAAATAATACAATATATCAACAATATAACAAATTTTGTTATACATATATTAATTTAAACTGCCATCTACAAGCATTACACTTACTAGTAATAAGTAAAAATACTTTACTTTTGTACTTACTCCCATCTTAAATCAGTGACACTCGCTACATCTTTTTATATGGCGATCAAGTAACCGCTATACGGTGAAGATGATTCCATACGATCATCGCTGCATCGGTTTTGTTATTATAAATAGTGAGACAAGTTTCTGCAAGCAAAAGAAGCATATTGACGTTCTCAACAGCAGTGTCTGTATCGGGTGTGCTGGTCTTTTATATATACGTCCGGCAGCGCTTTCTGAAGAATGGAATGACGTTGAAAAAGCATTTAACTCACCTGGTTCAATCTCATCCTCTGCTTGGAAGAAAAGGAGCTCCCAAATGTCGCACAGTCTATCCAACTTTAAATCACTTTTAGCTTATTTTTTTTCCTTTTTGAATTAGCTGCTTACTGCCACTAGCTGGATTTTAAGTCCTCCATTTTTAGCTGCACACATAATATGACATCCTACAATCACACCATTTTCCCGCCCTTCTCCTCACTTTTATACATATGGGTAATTAACGACTGTTACTTTCTGGGCTGCCGTGTCGGCGGTGGCACAACTCAAACCCCCAGTACTCCATCCTTATCCTGGATATTATATTAGGTCGGAATAAGGAATAAAGGTGCATCAGGCCCAAAATGCCGAGACTGTGTAAATGGACCTACTGAGTTTCTTTTCCAACAGTGACAACCTGCAGATCAGAGCTGCAATTAAAGCCTTGACTTGTGAGTTTGTGAAAAGACAATAATACAGTACATTCTTCTCATTTTTTCTGTCCTTCCCACACACTTGCAACTTTTAAGTTTTTTTTTAACTTTTTCACATGACACCTTCTTCAATGTCACACTCCGTCTCTGACTTGATTTGTCCTAGATGCTCTTTCTTTCACCTTTACAGCGGGCGTTCTCAATAGTACTTTTTATGTCCTCCAGGATTTGACATTCATTTCCGGGAGGAAAGATAAAAAGGTGTTCAGCACTAGAATTTAGTTTTTCAGGGAACTGACTACGACATATTTTTCTTGACGGCATGCATTCAGGCATTCACTGCTGGACTTAACATTGTTAGAATTAAAAAATATATATATTTTCATAAATTAATAAACATTTTTTTTGAGACTACATGTATTTTATAGTTTGATCCCATCAGTATATTAACATCATATAAATTTGAGTTTTTCTTTACCCAATCAGATTTATCCAATGCTGTCTCCAAGTAAAAAGAACAATAACACATGAGGCCTTCAACATCTTGAGTGAATGGCTCTTCTGTCTAAACAAAAGGGCCGATTTTCTTTCTGCTCAATTACACAAAATTTTTTTAGCACAATGATCTACCGTTTGTACAGATTTTAGACTCTGTCTACCATCCATTGCTACTTAAACTATGAGTCCAGCTCAAGTTGAAAACAGATGTAAGGACCGTTGTTGCTGGATTCGATGACATACACATATCAGCCCTTACTGAGCCCTACGTTTTACGGATTTTCAACATTCCTTTTCAAGTTCCTTCCAAAATACTCTATTTCAGAAAAGCATTAAAAACATAGTCAATTGAGTTGGCCTGTATGCAACTTCTTGTTGCAGCAATGTCTGTTTCTGTTTGTTTGTGACTGAGAGAGCTTTAGCCCCAGCCGTAAATGTTAGGCTCACATCTGCGTGCTAAACCTTCCCACCGACACACAAACTCAAGTGTGCCTCGTATCCTGCAGAGCCATCACTAGTCATTTGTGCATAGCTCTTTTGCTCCCAGCTGCACTTCTACTTCTCTCCATCCCTCTCCATGTTCCCAGTGTCATGGTTCACCCCAGTCACATGGTTTCCTCGTAGCTCCATTGTCAGAGATTTGACATTCATCAAATGTCACCTGCTCAGTAGTTGATGGCGAACCAGCCCTCTGTGTAGCATCTCTAGCCACAGTGTTAATGTCAACAATTTGGGGTTACTGGTTTTAATAACACCAGTTGCACCTAGATCTAGTTAAACATACTTTCTGAATTTTCTAAAACAAACTTCTTTGCTTTCCTTTTCCTGTCATTAGCTTTCAAAAGTAGCAAAAGCAAATAAAAATACCACTAACTTACTGGGAGAGGTTTGAACTCTGGTCTGCTCGCCCTAAGTGCTCTATAATGGAGTTCTGGATTCTATAGATCTTGGTTGTCTATCACATGTGTATGATTCAATGCAGAGAAGCAGCATATAAACTGCAGTTAAGTGGTATGCTTGATGGAACATGACAGATCCAAGACAGACATCAATCCTCAAGTTCAGCTTGTTATCTCCTGGTGAAGAGGCAACCCGCAGAGGAAGATAATCAGTAACATTAACATAAAGCAATTCAAGCTTCTTTAATTGCATTATATTAAATAAATTAGATCACTCATCCAAGTGCAAAGTGCTTTCTCAAACAGTATTAATTACTAAAAAGGAGTTGTGACAAAAGTTAAGGATGATAAATAATGTCAGAGCTGAGATTTCACTGCATGGCTGCTGTTATTTATCCTCATTAACTCTTCCATCTAGTCATCAAGGGTTTAATGTGGAATATTAATATTCATATATGCTAAGTGTTTACAGTCACTCTGAGAAAAGGCATGGCTCTCATTTAGACCTCTCTCAATTTTGTGCAGCGAAGGGTCTCTTCTCTGCTGCGATGGAGGGCACTCGGCTTTAACCAACAGTTTAAAGAGTTCAGCTGGTGCCACTTGTGGTGAAAGACCTTGTCTCCACCCGCACAGGCAGAAGCATATCCTCATCAGGCTCACTTCATCAACTCACCGAGGCTAGTGCAGAGACCTAGATTAACAAAAATCAAAACAAACTTTGAGATTTGGTTTTTGTGTTCACAGAAACCTTTTTGTCACATTATAACAAAAAAATCAAAATTGAGGTCACTTGAGATTGAGCTTTTGTTAAAGTGACAGTGCCAAGGAGAGAATAACCAAAGTTGTGTTAACTGCACGTGTTAAACATGTTGTATAACATCAGATTGGGAAATATTCATATGTTTGAACAGTTTGGTGGAGATTTGCCTACGTACAGGGGAGTTATGATGACCGAAATTTTAATAGCGAGTCATCAATATTCGCCCCCCAGCCACACCCACACGGTTATTCAAAACGATTCTTTCGGTGGAGCAAAAAACTGAGCAGATACAATAGGGTCCGGGCACTGTTAGTGCCCGGACCCTATTGTATCTGCTCAGTTTTTTTACAAACATTTATATAGGCTAACGGTTATTTCTATTACTTCAGAAATGGCAGAAATCTGATTCGGGGCTGGAAAGCACTGACCTTATAAAAAATGACTTCTGTCACCTCCACCAAAAACTTTTTTTAAACATTTTGTTGTGCCTCATTTCCTCCCTGACACTTTGAGCTGCAATGCTTGTGGCAGACAAACTGAAAGGTTTTTCTGACGTTGGCCTCTATCATATGTTGGACTGCCCTTTTCTTTCGCTCCTTTTGTCTCACTGCGAGAGACCCTCCAGTCTGTGTGTGTGTGTGTGTGTGTGTGTGTGTGTGTGTGTGTGTGTGTGTGTGTGTGTGTGTGTGTGTGTGTGTGTGTGTGTGTGTGTGTGTGTGTGTGTGTGTGTGTGTGTGTGTGTGTGTGTGTGTTTGAAAAGTTTTATGACCCAAACGAAAATGAATTACGACCATCTGACTTAGACACGTGACATCAAGTAATGATTTTGGAGGAAGCACTTTAAAAAATACATTAGTTTTTATTCTTATCATTGTTCACGTTTTCAAGGCTAACATGAATGGCTCCACCAGTGTGCCATGTTACCCACATGCAGCGTACCTGCCAGCCTTCAGAGGTTTTTTGAGTCTGCACTCGGGGAGAAAAGCAAACAGTTTGTTTGCTGGGTAAATTGTTCACCGTCAGTCGGGTCCTAGCTGCTCTGTCCAGACTGATTTTAAGCTCTAACCTGAACATATCACATATGGTGATAGGCTTGGCATGATCCAAAGACTGCATACCTGTAAGCAATGATGAATATTTATTTTAACTTCCTTCTGCTAACAGTACACAATTATATGGCAGTAATTCTTTTTTGAAGGGATGTTTTATATTGTATTCTGCTTTAAGAGTTGGAATGCATCCCAGCATCTCTCTTTTTCTTATTTCTCTCTAGTTTGCTCAATATAGTCTTCTTGAATTACCATGGAAACTGTGAAGAATTGTACCAATAAAAACGTCTTCTAACCACCAGCAAATGTTAACAGGAATGAAAGACCACCACTAGAGTTCTGTTAAAATGTTAAACTCCAAAAGAAATTCTTCTGTCAACCTCTTCTATTCATCAAGGAAAATTGCAGTAGCTTATTCTGCAATGCTTACACTTACAGGCCTTTTTCTGTTAAAAGAATGTCCAGTGGCTTAAAAAAAAAAATCCTTTCTGCAGTTTGATTTAAACTTTAGTTCTCTGCAGGGCAAGTTTATGTCATTTTTTGTTTTCTTAAAGACCTCAAGGAAGTTTTCTTTGCCCTCCATCCACCATTTAAAGTCTTGATCTGTTTTTATTCCTTTTTTTTCAACACTGTGTGCATTTGCTTTCTTTAATGCCTCAGAATGAGATGAAAGCCCAGTGCAATTAGGCTTCTTATCGTTTTAATTAAGAAAGCCATTCGGCCATATCTGCCTCAGACGCCATAACGCATAATGGCAGAGAGTCTCTGATGCCTGAAGTTGTGTTTAGGTGTGTCTGTGTGTGTGTGCGCACGTCCTAGTAACTCAGTTCCCAACAATCTCTCCAACCATTCTTTCCTCTTTTATCACTGTGTTCTCCAATCACCATTCCCACTTGTACCTCCCTGCAAGAAAGCTGTTCTATCCCTGGTTATGTTCTTCTCCTCAAAGAGACAAGGTCAACGTACTTCAAACTCAATTCAAGTATGGAATCAGTGTTTCTTTTCAACCATTTTGTCAAACATTTCCTCATTAAGGCAGTTTCCCCTCCTCTAAGCTTAAACATTTGCAGCCAAATAGATGAATGTTAAGATATTTTTATCTGTTTCAGCCATCCATACACACACCAAACACACCAGCAGCTAATCATTGTGGATGCAGAGCGCTACCTGCACGCTATTCCTATATAAATAAGGCAAAAGATAAATTATTCCTATGTTTAAAATTCAGGCCACATCAAAACATTGGTGTAGGAGAATCGGGAAAACTGTAACTACTCTGTTAGTGGTGTTAACACACATCCAAGTCCTTTGCTCCCTCCCTGTACCCCTCCATCCTCCCCTCCCTTGTTGCCCTAGCCTATCAGTGCTGAGCAGTGGTCTGTGAAGAAATTCCCAATATCTAAATTTACACACTGTATCAATCTTGTTTAATAGACTGGAAAGCTTATAGTCGCTGTGGCAAGCCGGCGGAGAGGGCAGCAGTGATAAATTGTCGGTGTGTAGGCGACAGCCGCCCGTGATGTATAATGAAATATTTATGATTTATCCCAGCTAATAAACTGAAATGAAGTGCGTGATGTATGGGAACAGATGGGCCCTCTATTGATGCTCAAGCAGAGAGGCAAGAGGGGGAAGAAGAGACTGCAAGGAAGGTGCAGAGAAGGAAACAGGAGATGTGATGAAGAATAGTAAGAAAAATGGAGGGCAAGCATGGGACTATATAAATAAATAAAAGCATAGTCATGTGTGATTGGCTAACAGTGGAGCAAGAGAAGAAAATATTAAACTAAAATGCTTCATGTCGATTCCAGATAAGTCAGGACTAGTTGTTGTCTTTTATGGATTCTGTATTTCCAGTGTGGCTTTTCCCTGCTATGGTGCCCGCAAGCAAACAACAGTATTTGGTGTAAATGAGCCCCAGCTCTTTATGAATGCTAAAGTAATGAGTTACGTTTTTCCTTGTAACACCGCCCCTACCTAAGAAGTAAGGGAACAAATCATCATTTTGTTAAATACACTTTATTGGCAGTTGAGTAAGACTAAAAGAAATCTCCGCCCAAATCTTTAACTCTGCTAGGGTCAAACTCCGCCTCCTCTTCAACTGGACCACTGCAGTGACTTTCTGAAACCAAACAGCATTAGGGGCTCCAATCACAGCCACATCTGCAAATCACAACAGACATCGTGTTTAGTTTTAAAACACGATACTTTGTATCTGGCTTTGGTCAGTACATCTTCATGGTAAATGGTAACGGTGATTCATTCTCTATGTACTATAATATACTAAAGCGTCACCCTCTTACTCTAATTTCCAATCTTAACTGCAGCATTAGGTTAACCTTGTCACAGTGCGCCCTACCGCCCCACCACACGAACACACACAGATCCATACATGCTCTTTCCTGTCCCAGCTGTCGATGCACCACCTGCAATAATCCAAAATGACACCTTCCTTTTCCGTAATTTCTACTCCACACTTATTCCCTCAAATTTTTCTCCCCCTCGATCTCTCTCCACTCATCCATCCAGACCTATTTCCCTTTGCTCGTCATCCTCAGGCCCAGCTGAGCCCTTTATCCCACATACTGTACCCATCAACCCCCACACCTGTCCCCCAGACACCTTTGTGTCTGTGTGCGTGTCTGAAGGATGATGTTGCTGGAACTTAAACACATCTCCGTCTTCTGAGCAGGCTCTTAAATTCACACTTCCACACTCACACACAGCGTCAAACAAATATACTTACTCTACATTGTTTAGGCATAAAGGTAGTGTGAATGTTACTGATTTCTGATCAGCATATTCAGGAAATGAAAGACGATTTAACAGAAGGATCAATGCTAACAAGTTTTCAACTGTGCTCCATCAGTGTCACAGAAACATTATCCTTTCTACACAGAGATTACACAATAGCGTCAGGGTCGCAAAACATTATACATTTCTAAAACCTCCCAGCCCTGCCTTGTCCTTCTACAACCTCCTTTTTACAGGCATGGATTTTATTGCTGTTAGAGGCTTTGGTGCTAGCTCAGAGTTAGAACAAAAATGACACCTCTATTTTTAATGCCTTTATTGTGAAGTGTATGGAATGTGCAACAGTCTTTCCTTGAACTGGCTGTGTTGAAAGGGCTGGTGAACAGTCAAGCAAAGGGGTGGATGTGTTGCAAATGATACTTTGCCTGAAAGTTTCCACCACACTGTGATCACAACTAGAATATATTAGCAGCAGCGGTGCATTTTGAATAATTGGTGAAAATGCATGAATCTACGAAATAGCATTTTATTTGTAACGAAAGAATACTGAACCAAGTTTGTTGAAAACTGATTGCCAAAATATATACTTTGAATTATGTGTTTGTTTCTGTTCTCATAATCTATTTTGTACCCCCTCTCTCTTCATATGAACACGTGTTTTAGGTGACATAGTGGTCTACAAAGATGGCGTGTACTGGATCATGGGCCGCAGCAGCGTAGACATCATTAAGAGTGGTGGCTACAAGATCAGTGCACTCGAGGTGGAACGTCACCTAATGGCTCACCCAGACATCATAGGTGAGAGTGTTGTGCCTCCATAAGTGAGTCTCTCTGTGTTTTCACTGTGTTATGTGCCGCAGTGGCTTTGACATTAAGTACTATCTAGTTTGTAAGCATTCACTTTAGGTAAATACTTTATAAAATTCTCCAGATTAACTCATTGCAGTGGCCAATGATGGTAAATATACACACTCAGATGTTTTCTATTAGTTACTTATGGAATGTTTATGGTAGATTATGTAGAAAAAGTACTATAATTGTGTTGCTGCTTACCTAATGTGCACAAACTCTGATAAGTTGTAATACCGAGCACATCATAGTTGTTTTGTTTTTTAAATCAATGTGAACACATCAATGCACAGAATCAGCACAACAACAAAAATGTCTCGGCAGTCTTTCTTAAGTAATGAAGTGCATGAGAAATGAATTTGAGTTATTAAAACTAAACACGATGTCTGCTTTTTGTGATTTGAATCTCCAGATGTGGCTGTGATTGGAGCCCCTGATGCTATTTGGTTTCAGAAAGTCACTGCAGTGGTCCAATTGAGGAGGGGGCGGAGTTTGACCCTAGCAGAGTTAAAGATTTGGGCGAGGTAATGTTACTTTGAAATCGATAGTATTACAGCTTTAGTCAACAGGTCTTCATAAAGAAAAACAAAACCTCGTCACAAATTGATCTACTACATGCAAAGATCTCCTTACACTACTTTGGAGGGTCCCAAATAACATTGTGTAAGATGCTGGAAGCATCACCAGTCACTAGTGTTGACAAATTAACCCAACCTGTTTGTCCTATGACAGCACCTGAGAAAAGCGGTGCAACGACAGGCAAGCGTCCGATTTAGCCAGTAGATGTTATTCTTTTTGCTGTGAGACAGTGTTTATCACTGCAACACCAGCCTGCCCTTTCACTCCTTCAGTCATGTCTAGAAAGAAGGTGTGCAGTTGCCCAACAAGAAAATAATAATCTGATGCAACTTTTTTCCATAAAGCAATTCCCTCAATTCAAACTATGTTCCTACTAAAAGTGGAACTCAATATTAATTTGACCTTGTAGTTTGAACATTGCAATTTTACTGCTTGATATGCAGTGATCAAAATAGATTAAAAAAAAAATTCTCTTTCATGTAAACATTGCTGCCGTGGGTAAACAAACAAAAGAAAAAAAGGGCACCTTAGCCCATTATTGAGAAGAGATATTTGAATAAATCTTCTGATGTTGATATAAGAACAAACTCTGTCAATCCTCTGGTGAACAAATGAAGGCCCCTCATGCTGACTAAAGACCAGATATCGTCACACCCCCTTTCTATATATAAGTAGGGGTTTTGTTTGAAATGTAGACAGTATTTGATAACATGCAGCTCTGAACGTTGGTGTAACAGAAGGAGCAAATGTCCCCCTCTTAGCCAAAGCTCAACTTAGAAATGTTGTTTCAATCTTTTTTCCTCACCGTCTTTTTTTAACTTCTAAACTGCCTTTCAACAATCGTTCTGAATTCTGTATGAGTGCATTCTTTGTGTGCAAGAGAGAAAAAAGAGCGTGTCAGGGCTATGGGCTCCATATGGTGTGGAGGTGTTTAAGATACTACTGTCATGGCCTGCTGGTCCAGCATGGTGGATTACTATGGCTGCCTGTGACCCAGGTTAACTCACACTTGCACACATAAACACACACACACACTCTCTCTCTCTCTCATACACACACGCAGTGTTTGTAGCCAAGGGTGCTGCCAGTGGACATGCAGTGCCAGCATACAGCCCACCGCTGAGGTCAGAGTGTATGGAAGAGAGAGGAAGATACAATGAGACATAAACAAGTAGATGGATGCTCACTCTTCAGTGCCCTGGCTTCAGCTGTCAGTCTGAATCTTTATCACACCCCAATACACACACACACACACACACAGTGTCTCACACACACACACACACACACACCTATAAACAGACACAGTACCCTGGAGAAATTGGTGACACAAGCAAGCCCCATTACAGAGACAGTGTATGTATGCACATATACCCACTCGCACTTTACTCACTGAGTCAGAGAGAGAGAGAGAGAGAGGGGGAGAGAGACGGAGACATCTGCTGAACGTAGTGTTTGATGGCAGGCGTATGAGTCATTATGTTCACTCGCATCACACAGCAACACACACATTCAGGCACAACGAAACAAACAAATAAACTAGGTTAGAAGATAATAGAAAAGGCTCCGGGCTTGAAGACTTGATGTAACAACCATGCATACAAAACAGAAAAAATAAAACACTTTTAATTATCCCAGCCTTCTGTGTTTTGCGTTTATTTGTTTTGGGGTTTTTTGATCTCATCTCACAGTGATTGTATTGTCTTGTAAGAAGGGAATTGTCTGTGTGTGGAAGGCGAATCGTGGATATTTTAGGGAGGCGGGCTGCAGAATGTATGAAGGGCATTTCTTATCTCGACATATTATGCCACAGGGTTCGCCTTTGCTTTGGAATTGTTTTTCTGCTATTGTTTGCTCTGGTGGGATATGACCATCCATGTGTGTACATTATTCAGGGTTTTTTTGAGTGTCAATTTGCATGCAAGAAGAAGTTGCATCAGTGTTTATCTTCATGTCTGCAGAAAACAGTCTCCATACTAGTCCATTAACACCAGTGTTTGTTGCAGGGTACACATGGCACCCTACACCATCCCCACAGGCCTGGTGCTGGTGGAGCAGATGCCTAGGAATCAGATGGGCAAGGTCAACAAGAAGGACCTCCTGCAGCACTTCTTCCCTTGAAGAAGTCCAATAGTAATGTGTTGCAATATACAGGTTCCTGGTTGAAGAACTTCAGGTGTAGTTACCCATGATGCTTTTAGATAAGATAAGTATAGAGAATTGGAAGATGTCAGATGAACACATCAGAGTAATTAAATCCATCTCCATCACAACTACAAACACTCCTACAAAGGTGATTATTTTATGTTTACTATCAGTCATGACAAGCATTGTCCATCTTTTACTGTGTCAGATATATTACAACCTGTGCCTAAAGTTGTCCGATTCTATTTATTAGTGTGGAAGCTAATATTTAAAAAAATTTGCGAAGTTTTGCAGTTATAGCAGTGTCCAAGTTACATATTACATACCGTATGAACTGTAAGCGTGATTTTAGGAGATTTTAGGTAGAATGTTCACATGGGGAGGAAAGAAAATTCCAAATTTCAAATAAAACTGTTGACTCTGGGTTTAAGTTTGATCAAAACTTTTCTTGCACACAGAACTGACCTTAACCCTTCAAAATAAATGGAAAATTTGCTCACTGTTGCAATAAAATTTGAAGAAGAAAAAAAAGTCAAATGGTAGTGAGAAGAATCTTAGGAGTTATCGGAGGCAAAAACATATTAATTTCTGTATGTTGTTCATTTTGACATAGAGTCTTTATATCAACCGTAAAACATTAACTATGGAGATAGATATAGTACATTTTTAGTACAATTAATGTGTACAGAAATTGAAATGATGTGTAACGGCTAAGTTTGTCAACTATTCCTTTACATATACTTTAAACTGAGTAGTACCTAATGATAAAGAGTTCTTTCAGTGATATACTGTATTTTGATGCTATGGATGTAACAAAGATTAAATGTTTTATACAACATTGAGTCTAAAATTAGGGCATTCACATACACATTATATAGTTTACCGTTGAAGTGAATTGCATATTGTTTCCACAAGTTTGACTGGTACTGCATGACCTTATTATCACAGAATTACAACTTGAACCTTGTCGAGAATCATGGTAATTATACTCAGCCTGTGACAATGATGAACTTTCAGATGTGAAAAAGCACCTTAATATCCGCCTGTTGGCATCGCACAGACACTGGTGTACTAGAGATAAGAGAGAAGGTTTTATTTCAAAGGTTTTATTAAATCTGAATTGGACTATTTTGGGTTGATTTTGTTTATTTCCTTGGTTGTCAGTGTGCTTGCGTGCACCTGTGGTTACACAGGTGTGATGAGAGCCTGAAGGCAAATTCTCTAGCAAGGCACAACACCACAGCTGGATGCCCCACACTCCATATGATGAACCCTCTCACTCCGCTTTCTCCTTTTACCTCTACCTGTACAGCTTGCTCTTCTGTCTTAATCACAAACCACAGCAGTTTGCAGAAGAAATGGGACCAGCTTGACGTTGATTCTCTCTTTGGAATATATCCTAGTTTGTTGCCATAATAGAATAACTGTGAATGGAGAAAAGACATTGAGAAGTGAATAAATTTACAGCAGACCTTTCAGAAACATTAAAGCTGGTTAGAGAGAGTTGACGGCAGAAAGGAAGGGGGTGCCAGAATTTAAGATGTAGCCTACATTTTGGCACGGGGCTTTGGAATAAATATGGGTCAAATAATGTGGAGATGAAGAAAGACAGAAAGAGGCACTAAGATGCAGATGAGATAAACAGTTGCGATGAACATCCAGAGAACAGAAGATGGAAAGAAACACAATTGCAACCCCCAGCCAATAAAACCTCTGGTCCACACTCACACACACACTCATCCGCCCACAGTCACCAGAGACCTGATTAAGAGAGCAGCGCTATCGATCTGTGGGCTGGCAGGCCAGGATGGATGAGCAGGCAGGGCTGCAGGAGCACCAGAGGACAGCTCCTGTGCCCCCAATCCCCCCGCTGCCCCACCTAACCACCCACACCAGAGCTGGGAGTTTGCCAGGGCCACAGGCAGGAAGGTTGGGACGACCACGGTGATGCTGCAGCTCAGTGCAGAGGGTCAAACACAAACTTAAGAGCATCAAAGCCTTTGTGCAGTAATAGATGCACTCTACGGTCTGAGGGTGTATTTAGGGGGGCACTCAAGATGGTCCCTGGTGCACAGAAGGGTTATGGAAAGCTGGTAGACTTGTGCCCTTGAACTACTTCCACCTCCCTCCTCCTCTGAGACACAAACATTCAAACACAACCTATGTGTGTTTACTGGAGTGTAGTGGGAAAAGGTTGTCTGCTGATAGCTGCTTATTGGACCCCAGGGTCCTGGAGGGTGGGTTATGGGGGACACCAGTGAGGTTGTTTATCACACAGAGAGTTTGGGTAGAGTATCAAAGATTTAAAAGAGCAAAGTGATGTTTTAAAAAAATGACTGAGTTCTCCTGGTCTTGTTGTGTTGTTTGTTTGTTTTTACTTTTAATTTAAAACTACAGAATGGTAACTACATATTATGTTATAACTGGAACCAACTGCCATCAAACCTAGTTGGAACAGTATTACAATCAAAAACATTTTAATCACGTTGAGCAATCCACAATTTATTCTTCTCCCTTTCAAATATTCAAAAGACTAGAAATATTAAGTAAGGTAAGTGGAAGTAATGAAGTAGTATAATACGCATGTAGAAAAGGTATTATCTTATGGTAAGTAATAATAATACAAAAACAACAATAGAAATATATTACAAAGTTTCGGGGAACAAATTCAAAAATGTCTCCCTTTCAAGTCAAGTCCTCAAAAATAAAATTTTCACCAGAAGAAACGGAATGAAGTTATTGGCGCTTAGACTCTCTGAGGAGATTGTGATGGAAGAGTCTCCCCTGAGCAGCATCATAGAACGTCCCCCTTTGGAGGCTGGATACCGATGGTGGAGGCTGATGACTCTGCTGAGAATGATGTATGAAGTAGATGGACCTGCGAGGAATAGGCGGAGGTGGGGAGTAGAGTGCAGCTCGGGCCCAACCATGTCTGAGAGACTAAAGTCCGAGTCCAGCCGAACCAGGCAGGCCTGTTTTTTATGTCCAAACCTGACCCAAGTCCCACGCTGTTAAGACTAGCAGAAGCACTTGGTTTTTTAAGCTGCCACACAGTTGTTACCATGGTTTCCGTTTGTCTGCTTATCTTGATTGCACTTTTCGGTGATGTAAACGGCCATGAAAGAGCAGTGTTGTTCTGGCAGTGGTCGGTTTAAACTTTAGCGAAGAAAAGTTTTGCTTTGCGTGCTCCATGCTTTAGACTAGGCGACTACATGAGAATGTATCGTTAGCAATGTTACACATAGCCTACGCTGCGTTTATGGGCTCATTGCACTGACACGTAACAAACACCTCGGATGCTGATAAATGGCACAGGCTCACACAGACTGTAGCTCCTTTTTTTATTATTATTAAATGGGTTTTCACTAAGATATCTTGAAACCACCAAGTAAAGTCTGATATCCCTGATGTGATAAAAACCCATCTCGAACCTCGAACATTATTTCTCAATATTTGTGTTTCTACAGGACCCTCTGGTTTCGGCAGAGTAACCGCACTCTAATGGTTAGTCATTTCTAAAATGACTGTAGCCAGATGATTACAGGCTTACGATGAATGTCTGTTTCTGTGTTTTGCATAAATGTGGCCAGCTAATGAGCTCAGCTGGTATCAATTGTCACCCAGAACGTGAAGTGGGTAATTTAGACTGAGCAGGTGAGAATTAGAGAGTAGTGTGAGGAGGGAAGGTGGCCAGAGTGTGCCAGGGGATCGTCAACAGCAGACGATAACCACTCACAATTCAGTACAACACACAGGTCAGTCCACTCAGTCCATGACAGACCACTTACAAAGTGCTGCTCTGTTTTGATTCACAGACCCTAATGGAAAAATCAGGTTACAATTAAAGAGTCACAAGTTTACATGACAATCACAAAACGCTTCTGGCCTGTGGTTAGCTCATCGTTCTAACAGACTGTGTGGATGTGAGTGCTCCAGAGAGAGAACGGGATGAGAGGATGATGGGGGAGACCGTTCAGCTGCTGGGATGCCCTGAGTATAAAGTACACACATAAAAACACCCGGCGGTGAAATGAAACCCCTGGCGGTTGTATGTAGGTGCTTGTACTGGCAGGTTGTTTACATGGAGTTCATGTTTATTCTGAAGCTCCTTACACCTCAGTAGCTCAGCCGCGGGCTTGGTTGCTGTGACCGTCTTGAAAGAAAGAACTCCTCCGCACCACTTCTGCGGAGGAAACTAGCTAACTAACTCGAACTGGTACTTGTAGTTTCCTTAAAAAGCTATATTTCAGAGGAAGATATTCTTCTTTTTAATTGTGCTTCTTACTCCTCTGCATTTATTTTATTTTGCTGCTTTGACTGGATAAACATCAGCTTAGTACCAACACTTATCAGCCATAACATTAAAACAACATCTGATATTGTATAGGGCCCCCTTTGGTTGCAAAAACCAATTCTGACACCTGCCTGTCAGAACACGTATTCACTTTTCAGCTATACATGCCACAGTAGTCGGCGTTCTGTGGAAATGCACAACAGGGGCTGGCGTTCGTTCCCTATGTGCATCAATGAGCCGTGGACCCCCATGAATCTGTCGCCAGTTCACCAGCTATCTCTCTTGAAACCACTTTTAGTAGGTACTAACCCCTGTGGACCAGAACCAGAGATGCTCTGACTCAGTCGCCTAGCATCATATTTTGACCCTTACCAAAGCAGTCCTTTTTTTTTTTATTCCAACATTAACTTCTAGGGCCAAATGTTCACATTTCTAATAAATCCCATCAATGGCAGGTGCCATTATGATGAGATAATCAATGTTACTCTGACTTGACCTGTCAGTGGTTATAATGTTATGAGTTATCGGTGTCTGATGCACCAGAACAGATGAAACTACAGTATATGAAGAAGAAATACACTCAAACCTGGACATTATTAATAATAATAATAATTGCAAAAAAACAATAATAATAGGTATTAATCTGCATGACTGTATTACATAATTTTATTAGGCTTTATCAGCTTTAGTAAATGCAGAATTGTATTGTTTTGCTAATTTTAACTTCTTCAACAATCTGTGGGTTTGCGGTCGAACACAAACTTTTATACAAAAAAATCAATAGTAAATTATCATGTTCTAGCTCTCATAACTTGGTTCACTCAACAAAGGAGAGAGACAAGGTCATGAAAGAATAAATAGCAGGCAAAATAGCTAATGATCTATCATTCTGGACAAGCGGCTGCACTCGAGAGCAGGCTGGCTGACAAGATCATTAATAAAAGCTGCTGGGAGAGTGATCGATCGGCTTGATGGATGATCAGAGCCACAAATACTATAAAACACCTGGATGTCAAGCCCTGTCTCTTTGAAGAAAGGGGGTAGGGGGGAGGAGACGGGGCCTTAAAAATCCAAACCCCTACAGGGAGTCGTCAGTAGGGGATCAAATCCTGATGCTCCAACTCTGCTCTGTGCTGGAAAATGAATTCATCAATGGAGCCACCAATACGACTTTATGCAAGCGTCTGTGCAGAGCTGTGCTGTATATTTGAGAGTTGGATGCTCTGAGTGTTGCAGTCCACGGAAGCTCAGTGTGAGAGCATCAGCCTAATTTGAAGTAGATCAGGGAGTCAGCAGGAGTCGTGCTGTAAAGGCTGCAGCAGCAGTCCACTGCGGTGTAATGGGAGGTATTTATTATTGACGTGCTCACCTCACACCATTACTGAGCTCCGTGGTGGTAATCTGTGTCTGCACTATGTATCTCCACTCCCTGCCTCTGTCCTCTTTCTTTCTGCTTTATCTGGAGTATCTGCCAGTGTGTTACAGTGTCTCTTTTGTCACCCAAACACTCACACACACACACACACACACACACACACACACACACACACACACGTCTTACTCAGCAGTTCATCTTGATTCCTAATCTTTGCAGCAAGGGAGAGAATGAGTTCAGAAGGAGTGTAGTCTCCTTGCTTGGCTGCGTCTATCAATATCTGTACATTGATCTGGCCTCGCCTCTCCTCCTCCATTTGTCCAGATATAGATTGGTTTCATTCTGCAGGTATCTGTGCTTAGAATCTGACTGATGGGTGCAGTGCTTGAGGGAGGGTGTATTGAACCACTGAACTGGGGTGTCCCACATGCCAGTAGAATGTGTTAGACCGCCGAACAAAAAGCACTGGGTGGAGGAAAGAGGGCCATGGTTTCATTTTACACAAGCCTGAGGCTATGTTCACATTACCGGGTAGACTGACTCAATTCCAACATATTGCTCTAAATTAAGATGTAAAAATAGAATATTTTTCAGTCATTTTTGAGCTATTTATAGTCCCGAAAAGTCGGGGATCATTGTTGCCGTACATCCTTCATGTTAGCTCGATAACACAAAATCTAATCCATGGATCATTTTCAAATTTAATACTCACATAGACCTTATTGTGAGGAAGAACTGGAGTGATTTTGAAAAAGGTCGGTTTTATATTTCCAACAATAGGGCGAGCTTTATCTCCAAATGTTTTCAGGTACTGATTTTGCATCCTTGATTCTAATTTCGTCCAAATTGGGTTCATATGAATGGACACAAGGTGGTGCATCTTGTATATATCATGTTTTATACATCATATTTCATTCTTTTATATAATCAATTTTATTCTTCTTTATTCAACTGGACTCATGTTTCGACTAAGATAAGATAAGATAAGATAAACCTTAATTAGTCCCACAACGGGGAAACTGCAGTGTTACAGCAGCAAAGAGCGCACAGATCAATATAACAGAATAAAAATGCAAATATAAATATGAATATTAAGCTATACTAGGGTATTACACCATAATATAAAACAATATTACACCATACAGGAAATATTAAACCATAATATAAATATTACACTACAGGAAATACCACACTATAGTATAATATAACACTATACAGGAAATAATAATTATTATTATTATTATTATTATTATTATTATTATTATGATTATTATGATTAATATTATTATAATTAATATTTTATATATTTTATAGTACAGTATACAATATGCTGGACATATTGCACTATAATATAAATATAATAGAAATATTACACTATATAATAATACAATAAACAATATAAAATAACAATATATACACTCTTAAGAAATAAACAAGTAACAATATTCATTCAATTACATTAAATTAAATTAAATGTGCAAATGAAATGTTTGAAATGTGGACATGTTGAATGAATACTGTCCCATAGTGCAACGCCCCCTGCACGCCAAAAGTCCTCAGTCTCCTCACAGATAGAGTCGGCTCTGACCCTTTTTCTAAAGTGGCTTTGAATTCCCCCACACGGACTACCATGACCTGCATGAATGAGAATCTAGACAGACATCCATGACTCATGCAAAAACTGTGTAAACACGTGTGCCGTGTTAGAGGACATGTGTGTTCACATTAGATTTACAGACGAGTCATTTTAATCATGACTGTGAATCATCATCAAGAAAAACAAAGCTGTTCTGAGTCTGAGGCCTGTGGACCAGGAACTCCATGTCAGCTCTCATCCAGCCCTGGTTGAGTAAATCCTTCCAGGTTCAGGTTTCCCACTGATGGTAACTCACATCTAACTCTCTCTGACTCTCTCTCTCTCTTTTCACTTAGATGTGTCTAATGAAACGTACAGACTTTATGGTTGTATCATTTGGATATGAAGATGAGTTTTTGTACTTATGCAAGAATGTCAAGGATTATGATACAATAATAGAATAAAGACAAAATTCCGAAATACACTAAGCAAACTATTAAATTAAAAAAAACTTAAAACGATTAGTCCACAGCCAATGCCAGTGAGTTATAGGATCTATCTGCCACGACGGAAAGGTTTGTTATGAGAACTGAAATCTGAAATTATACTCCTGCAAAATTATAAATCCTGGGATGTGTTCGAAAAAAAGGACCCCATGTTTTCTGAAACTTTACTGGAATATTGAAGAGCATGTCTGATTTTCTCACATTTCAGGCAGCCCATAATGTCTGTGAGCCACTGTGTATGAGTGGGAGGATCAGTGCATCTCCTCTTGAGCCAAGAGGGAGGCCAAGGAGAGTCAACCGAACCTCTTCCCTAGACAGGACCAGAACATAAATGGATAAGAGCGGCTTCAGGGTTTGTCACGGAGGGGTTCGTTATTTAATATATACCAGACTGGGGTCACTCAAGGTTTCGCTTTCTTTCAAAGGATGCCGTGACTTGAAAAAAGAGGATGACTCACACTTAAGATTTTTTGACATAAAGATAAAGCTGGGTCACTAAAGTCGGGCTCTAATCATCCTTTTCATTATGAATTGAAATATCAATTACTTGTTGATGTAAGATTTTGATTAATTTAGTCGATAAGAGTTTTTAACATATGTTTTGATCGTTATTTATCAAGGTTACTTCTTCATGTTGCTTGTTGCTTGTCAACTCTCAGACATCCATAGATAATTCATTCAAAAATAAAAGCAGAAACTTTCCTGTTAGTGGAAGCAGATATGGTTTAACCTTTTCTGCTTGATAAATGATTTTCACAACTTGGTCTTTTTTTCTGTTCTCTTTTTTCATAATGATTCACTCTATCTTATCACTCTGCTCTTCTTCCACCTGGGGTGATTCATCAACTACACAATTTACTGACTTTGAGTTTGAGTAAACGTGGGCATTTTTAGAAATGTTCAGCTCTTCAAAAACGCGAGTGTGGATGCAGAAAGGTTTTGTCTAAAATTTATAATGATATAAAATAACAATAACAGCCCCTAGAAATGTGTTATTAAAAACTCATAGAAGTCATATAGTTTATGTTCAAAGTGTTTTGACAACACAGTCTCTTATGTCTTTGATGTTCAAATACTGACTGTGCCTTTACTCATACTGTAAGCAGCTATAACTGCTCAGTGACATAAACCTTTAATGTCCTGCTCAGCTGTTCGCTTGAGCACATTTTGAGTCACTATTTCTTACTGAACAACGTGTGCTACTTGACTGAACCGGTTTATAATATGACCCAGTGGCAGCATGTATACGCTAAAGAGTAAGGTACCAGGGATGGAGCTCTGGGGGACACCACGGGCAAAGGTGCCACTGAGGAGGTGGCGTTAACCAAAACTATTGAGAAAGTCCTATTTCAAAGTAGGATTTGGTTTTGGCATATTAAAGCCTGTGAGGACTTAAACTGGACCTGAACAGAATTCTGTCACTTTTTACAACTTCTTAAAAAAAAGTGTAATAATAGTTAAATCATTTTCTAAAAACAGGCTTTACTAAAAGCTTATACTGTATATAAAAAACAAGTCTGATTCAATCTTACTGTTTGAAACTCGATTGTCTAAGCTATTTGTCAGTTTATGGTTCTTTCAGAGTGACTGAGATATTGAATTAATAAAAGTCCCAAATGAATTAAATAAAGCAAAGAAATATTAATTCCACAGTTTTTTCCTTGAAGACATTTAAGGGTTAACCGGCACAAATTCGTAGCCGTCACAAAAATACACTCTTTTAAACAAAGAATAATAGAGATAAACAAAAAAAATAACTGTTAAATCCTCTCTATTATTTCTACTGTGCTCATCTTATGTTCACATAAATAACACAGTAATGAAAATAATATAATCTGAGTTTTGGTTAGCTATGTGTTTATTTACGGATATAAGATGTTTTATGAATGAACGCATTTTGTCTGTATGTGTCTGATCTTTGCCATCAGTGCCTGACCATAAATCAGAAGCCCTCAGGCCGAGCGATCGCGCGATTCGTGGCTCCATGTGTAATTACGAAGCTGACATTTAAACAACAGCAACCATATTTCACTCTTGCTAGCGCTGGACGCAGAGTGGTCTACAGATGGAGTAAAAGTTTTTCAACGAGGAAAAAAAAAAGACAGGAAAAAATCAATAAGAGATAGAATGCATTCTAATGCCTTGTTAATGGACCCACATATTAATTATTCAAAAGTGGTCATTTTGTCTGCTCATTAAAGTGGCAGCAAAGAGGAGAAATGTGCAGCATTACTCTGCCCTCATCTCCTCGGGCAGTGTTCTTACCACAGTCTCTGTTTGTGCTGCTTATCCCCTCATAACACTAACATGGATCAGCTGGTTAGGTGTCCGACACGGATTCATCCTCTGTTTCATCGCCTGTACAGGAAATGTTTTGTTTTCTTGTTTTAAGTTTCAAATGCAGCCTGTTATTCCAGCTCTAATGTAATTGAATGATTTTGAATTAGTCGTGTCATGTCATCAATTTGAGATATTTGGGTGGTTATTTGTGTGTTTATTTATTTATTTTCTCAATCGTGGCTGTCACAACATTGCTGACAGCCACAATTGAGAAAAAAAGACAGTTTAGTCAGAAACACTATCACTCCATTATCTTCACCTTTCACAGTTGTTCAGTTTTAATGACCTGCTTCACAGTCAGGTGCATCATTGATATCAGGTGCACTCTTTCAGGTAGCCTAATCCATCCAATCACTGTCACGATGTATGTTTAGCCAGTCACCATCAGCTGCTGACTTTAAATATGACTCTGTTCATTCATCTCGTACTTGCATGCTACCGGTTCCCCGCGACCTCCGCCTCCCCACCTCCAACCTCGGATATCCATCAGCCTCATTATTCATCAGCCTCAGTAGAGTAATGAGCCACCGCCACCAGTACCCAGACTCCCAAAAAAAGGGGGGGTTGTATTCTATGCTGAGGCTCAGGCCGGTGACCCTTCAATCTCAATCTCCCCGAAGAGCATGATTACCAAAGACTCTGTAATAGATTAATTATCACGCACGATCTGTTGTAATTAATCCTTAATCTTTTCTTCATTCTCTGTCTTCTATGATTTAACTGCAATTTCAACTTTTTTCCTAATACCATTCTTCAGCTGCTTTCTCCACCTCCTTTCTCTGACACGGGTGTATCACCTTGTAATGTCAACTTTTGTTTGGCATCTGAAAATACACATTCACCATACCAGAAATGGTATATGGTGTATAATAACAGAAATAACTTCATAACGTTCCTATATATCTAGTTATAGAAGCTTAGCATTGCTTGTCTGTTTGCGGGCAAGTCCATATGATAATATCGCATTGACATTAATAAGCATTTAATGATACCTTGAATAATAATGGCAGACCCGAGCTGAAGAAAGGAGAGAGTTATTACATCAACTGAAACCAGCGGTGTACTTTTACTGTATTAGCTTTGCAGCACACTAGATGAACCCTGTCTGACCTGAATTTTAATGCAAATCACGTGGATGTTTGCAGTTTTCACAAATAAAACTGAGAGAGGCTTTAGTTTAGAATGGTAACAGCTAACAGAGGTGGTAAAGGCACAACCATCCTTTCTCTAGAAGATATACAGCTAATTTTGTTTAAAAAAAAAAAAAAGATTTATGCGATGAAGTATTGATGAAAAGTTTTTACTCAAGAATAAACTAAGAAGTACTCTGAAATGCCCTTTGAATGACATTTCTACCTACTGTGTTTGAGCCTTATGTCATATTAAAACATCATTCAAATAATAGTAATTAACGGGAATAGGAGCTCCATTTCAACTTCTATCGATCCATTCACGGTTGAAGAATGTGTTTTTGAGACAATGAGTATAATAGATAGATACTTTTTCCATCCCAAGGGAAATTCATGCCTCCAATAGCATCGATACAAATTCACACGGTATTTAGGGCATGCAAAAAAAAATGGAACCTTCCAATTGCAGGTTCAACAATAAAAGGAATGATGTACGGTATGTGTTGTACGGTACGGTGCAAAAAGATGCTTGAAGAGTAACAGTAAGCTGAGCTTCACTCCGTCTCTCTTCTGCAGTTCTGTGAGGAGTTGAACGGTCTTGTGGCCTGGGGGACAAAGGACTTCTTCAGTCTAATAGAACACTCGTAGGGGAAAATGTGGATAAATGGATAAAAGAAAACCCTGACATAACGTCTTTTCTTTGTGGTTGTGTGTCTTGCAGGGTTTTTGTCTGTTTCTTACGTCTGTCGACTTCTTTCCCCTGGACACACACTAAGATTATATGGTTATATGTTCTATTGTCCCCTTCACACAGAAATCAGCCTTGATAAAAAAAACGTACTGCCGAAGAAATGAGCCTGTTTTGATTATAAAATAGAAGATTAATACTTGGGTAATCCAACATACTTACAGACAATAACTTCAAAAGTTCTGTGCTTCATTATGTTCCACCTCTGGTGATTAGACAATGTGTGTAACGTGTTAGACGTACCAAAAATTAAATGTCCTCTTTGACCTGCTGTCAGACTTCCGACTAAAACTGTAGCAGCCATTGTCAACTTTTGCTTTGCCTGTATATATATATATATATTTTTTTTTTTTTTCACCCCACCCCACCACTACCTCCACCATCATTGCTATTCCTCCTTTCTCCCAGTCATGCATTCAGTTTTACTGTCTCTCTCTGTCCTTCTGTCTTCATATGCTTTGTGTGCATGGGATACCATCTCCCCATGCATCTACACCATGCCAGTGGCAGAGAACATCTGTCTCTAGGACCCCCTGCCACACAGTGTTAGAGTCAGGGTAGGTCTTTCACTCGACTGGCCAGTCAGGGAAGGGCCTGTGGGCAGAGCAGGGCAGGACAGGCTTGGATATGAGGGCGTCCAGGCGGAAACTTGTCCCCAGGTCCATCCTGCTTTGCCTTGGCCATGCCATTTGTCTGTGTGTGTGTTTGCACATGTGCTGTAGGGAAGCGTAGCCAGTGATTTTGTAGGTCAGAGGGCACCAAGGCAGCAAAAACAACTAAAGGCTGCTTCTGTGTGTCCTCTTTCCTCTGTGCGGGTTTTGCTAAGCGTCTCCGATGCTCATGTTGGTTTGACTTTAAATTGTTCTGCTTGCCGTACACACACAGGCATGTGTGTGTACCCCATTCTTGTACGCATCTCTGCACCCAGCCACTGTTTGGCCTGTTTTAATCTGCTTACACTTAGACTGTTTAAACTGTCTCAGTTCAGTTAAGTTCCTATTTACCTAACCAAAATGGATTTTTATCAGACACAGCAGGCAGTAGTGTGCCAGTCACACAGCAGATAGCTCCTTCATGCAGCGACAGGCCAGATAAGGGGGAATGGGGAGGGTACTGTTTAATCAAACAGTAGAAGGCATGGGGGATAAGAGATGTAAGCCTGGGCTGAGTTATACCAATGTATCATAAATAAATAAATACGTCCTCTACAGTAAGTCTGTGAGTCCAGCTTAACTTCTTAGTAACTATTTGCTTTCTTCAAACTAGTGGTTTACTGCCCTGTGTTGCACTTTTTTAACTTAAGGAATATCCTAGCTGTAAACTGGCTGTGAAGAGACATCAGAAGAACCGTTCAGTCCAAAACGGCAAAATGCTAATCATCAAAAGCTGTAGCAGTCAGAGTGTTCTCCTCGGCCGAAAACGGAATGATTGGAAATAATTTCCTCATTTAAAATGTCCTCATCAAGAAAAAACAAAAGTATGTGACAATTATTGTTTGTATATTTTATTTTTCTTGGGGCATTTATCGATATTATATCTTAGACACCCTAAATTTAGTGTAAAATATCAAATTGTTTGGTCAATCAAGTTTTTCGACAAATTTAAAAAAATTTTACATTCAAAAAACTATTTTACTCAGAAATTTTGTTTTTCACGAACAATTTTCAAATTTAAATAGATCAAACTATTTGAACCATTATAAGACTTTTCTTTTGTATCAAGTTGCGTAATTCTTTTTAGAAAGCCATTACATGCTTATATTTGCCAGAAAATAATCCTATTTATGGAATAGGACATTCTGAATCCGTAGCCAAATTGGTGCCTTAAGCGGAATTTGTTGTCATGTATGTGTAGGTGTGAGAAACATTTCTGCATTCGCACTCGCGTTTTTGAAAAACTGAAATATTCACCGAAGGAAGATTTCTAAAAACGCCCACAGGTTTACTCAAACTCAAAGTCAATAAATTGTGCGGGTGAATTTGTTTGAATTTAGTTCAAATTCAAATGAATATGTTATGGTTACAAACAACAATTGAACAATAGAATTATAAAAACTAACTTCACCCTATAAAAATAAATAAAGATAAAATTATATTCATATATCCTCCAGATGTTTTTGTTTTCACTATCAATAATGATCTATTGTTTTTAATAATTTTTTATGTGATATAACAAAAAACTTTTTTTTATCAATACAATAATTAATTCAAATGTACCATCATCATTATCGACAGCAATTATAAATATAAAATAATACAAATATCAATTATATAATTATTATTATTTTTATAAATTATCACCGTTCACTGATCGGTGTAATTCAAAAATAAAAATAAATAAATAAATAAATTGTTATAACCCAAAAATAAATTGGTACTTGACCATAAAGTTCAACTTCTGTGAACACTTACTGTTCAGTGTACTGCTACTTTTTGTTGAGCAGAAAAAAGTATTTATCGTAGTTGTTAATCACAGACCTTCCATTAATGCTGAGTGTGACTGTCCCGGGGAAATCAGCTGAACTTATTCTACAGAATGAGCTGTTAGAGAAAATGAATGACATTACAGATTCCCCTCTCTCACATGCCTGTTCACTCTCTCAGTCTCACCCTTGCTGGTGCACTCTCTGTCTCATTCAGACTCTCTCTCTCTAACACGCGCTCTCTCTCTTTCTCTCTCTGTCTCTGTCTCTCTGTAACACTCGTGCTGTCTGTCTGTAACACTCGTGCTGTCTCTCTGTAACACTCATGCTGTCTCTCTGTCTCTGTCTCTCTGTAACACTTGTGCTGTCTGTCTGTAACACTCGTGCTGTCTGTCTGTCTGTAACACTCGTGCTGTCTCTCTGTAACACTCGTGCTGTCTCTCTGTAACACTCGTGCTGTCTGTCTGTAACACTCGTGCTGTCTGTCTGTAACACTCGTGCTGTCTCTCTGTAACACTCGCGCTGTCTGTCTGTAACACTCGTGCTGTCTCTCTGTAACACTCATGCTGTCTGTCTGTAACACTCTTGCTGTCTCTGTTACAGAAACAGCAAGAGACTTGCTCTCTCTGTAACACTTGTGCTGTCTGTCTGTAACACTCGTTCTCTCTCTGTCTCTGTCTCTCTGTAACACTCGTGCTGTCTGTCTGTAACACTCATGCTGTCTCTCTGTCTCTGTCTCTCTGTAACACTCGTGCTGTCTGTCTGTAACACTCTTGCTGTCTCTCTGTAACACTCGTGCTGTCTGTCTGTAACACTCGTGCTGTCTCTCTGTAACACTCGTTCTCTCTCCTTCTCTGTGTCTCTGTAACACTCGTGCTGTCTCTCTGTAACACTCGTTCTCTCTCCTTCTCTGTCTCTCTGTAACACTCGTTCTCTCTCCTTCTCTGTCTCTCTGTAACACTCGTGCTGTCTCTCTGTAACACTCGTTCTCTCTCCTTCTCTGTCTCTCTGTAACACTCGTGCTGTCTCTCTGTAACACTCGTTCTCTCTCCTTCTCTGTGTCTCTGTAACACTCATGCTGTCTCTCTGTCTCTTACTCTGATCTAGGAGCAGACCAGCGGCTCCTTTGGTGTCCTGAATGCGCCCAGTGTGCCTTAGTTTAAAATGTTATCATAAATGGTGACTGGGTGCCCCCCAACAAACTGGGACAATACGCATGCAGGTACCATGCTTATTGGAAGGGAAGGGCCTGTTCTCGATAGTCATGCTTAATGCCTCCTCCTAGGGGACCCCTTTGACCAGTGGTGTCCCCCAGGGCCCCATCCACGGCCCCTTTACTTTAAGCATATAAATGCAGCCATAGGGTCATATTATAAACATGTTCCGTCAAGTGGCTCACACTGTTCAATAAGAAAAAGTGACTAAAAATGTGCTCAATCACAGAGTTGAGCAGGACATCAAAGGGTAAACAGACCTTTGGGAGTTTCTCTCAACATATGGACCTTATTTTTAGAAGTGGGGAATTAAGAAATAATGAATTCTAAAAACACATCCAAGAAAAACCACCAGGGGTCGTGATAGGCCTGCGCTGTAAACAAATTGAAAACGCTCAAAAACTTCCAAGACACCGATTTGATGATTGGAATGTATGCAAAATCCAAGGACTATCAAGTGGATCAGACCCAAAAACATTGGTCTGGGTTTTCAGAATTCAGGGCAATGATGACTTTCTGCTTTAAATGTGATGGATCATGTTAATCTTATGACAAAGTAGACGCCCATCCTCTGATGAAACTCTCAACTATTGGTCGCTTTAGTACTTGTCACTCAGCTGTGGAAAGTTTTTTTCTATTGATGTGTCAGCGCATGTTAACACCATTTGCAATTAGACCACTGCTCAGGTAAATAGGCCCTACACAAATTCCTTTTTGGAATGATTTCATTCAGAAAAGAGAAAACTGTCCATGTAAACCCACCTATTGAAGAAACTGGAATGTTTTTGAATGTGCAAGACATATGCATTCTATTTTATATCATCGCAACCGAGTTCAATTGCTGCATTATTCACCCTGGATGGACGGTGGATCAGTATTTTGATCCAAGATCCATGTTTGACATGGTGATCTTAGAAGCTCCTTGGAGTAGTATATAAACAGATTTTTGGGGAATATCCCAAAGGTTGTAATTAACTGAGAGTTCTTTGTAGATATAGCTGTGTCTTTTTTTAAATTCAAATACAAATATGGATAAATGGGATTCAGTTCTAGTAGTATTCAGGGTGTTTAAAGTGAGAGGGAAATATAAAAAAACAAAAGTTGATTGAGGACAGTAAATACAAATAAAGTGCTTTTTACCTCTGCTTAAGCTGCGACACTTGGCGAGGAATACACCCAAATATTTGTTGAGAACACAATTCCTTTTAAGAAGTTATTTGTGATTTACAACTCAATGGATTTAAGAAATTTGCTTTAAGAGGATAACTTTGAATTCCTCTGCCTTGTTTTTCTTGGTCTTCAATTCTGTTCATCTTTAATTTGACCCCATTTTTATCCTGCTAAGTCTCTTCCTCTCCACATGTAACTGTCTCCTCCTTTTCTCTTTATCCATCCATCTTCTTCCAAACGCTTTTCAGGAAGTGCCGGGTATTTATCAAATGAAGACATGCAGGTTTTAGGGCCATGCATTTGCCTGATAGACGGGCTAGATGCTGGAGCGCAACAACCTCAGGAGACACAAACCAGACTAGATTTGGAATCTGGACAAGACACATTGCCTTTCCTTCATTGTTTGAAAACTGCACGGATGTGTGTGTGTGTGTGTGTGTGTGTGTGTGTGTGTGTGTGTGTGTGTGTGTGTGTGTGTGTGTGTGTGTGTGAGTGTGTGAAAGAGAGAGGAGAAAGGAGAGAGGGAGGGAAAGTAGAAAACAACAGATGCTCCTCGGCACTCCAGAAAAATGCAGTAACTGAGTAGAAAATGGCCCATTACTCCATCTACAGTGCTGTTGACAAATCAATGGTTCTGACAGTGATGATTCTGTGTTACAGCAAACATAAAGCACTCAGACAAACTCCCTGTGTGCAATGGAGACTGTGGCTGGGGAGCACTCGGGGCAAGGGTGCTCATAGCCAGGAGGGATGTGTGTTTGTGTCAGTCTGTAACAAAGCCAGTTTTCACTGACCACATTTATATGTTCTGTACTTGCTGTACTTGTTAGGAGGTGTGTGTTTAAAACGTCAATGCAGCTGCACAGGAATTGCTCATGAAAGCTTCATGCCATTGATCAGATGGTATAAATCTTACATTCTATTGCTAAGTCTGAGTATTTACATTGATTAGACACGGCTCTCACTCCGCGATAGACCTTTCCTGGTTTCTAGAAGCTGTGAGAGAAGCACAGCCCTGTAATACTTTCAGACAAGTCGCTCTTTTCACAAGCAGTCTGCAGAGGCTTTAATGTGAGGGTGGCCCGGTCCTGGTTAAAGCTGCTCTGCATTAATATCCTCCTGACCGGACGTCTTCACGAAGGGTCTCAGACGACTGAAGAGCCATAGCTGCCGCCTGTATCTGAATGTGGTTCAGGACAGTAATCCATTCATGTTGTACAGTATATAGGATTTATAGTTGGTACGGTGCTGAAGCGGTGGGATTCATTTGGCACACGCAGAGTTATCGTCTTTGTCCAAGGGGGCTGGGATATAATGAGTTAACGAACACTTGCATCTTGAGCACTGAAAGCGGATAATGGACATGGGTTCATCTGAGTTTGATTGACAAGTAGTCTCAAAGCCCCCTGTGGCAGGTGCCAGGGGCAGGTCAATGGTGCGAGAGTGCTGCTACCCATAAAGATATAAACGCCTGACTGCTGTCTTTTGCATATGGGCCTCGCGATGCTCAGGACGCATTGGATGCATGGTTTCTCATTCTACAGAGATCTAACCCAGCAATGCTGTTAGATTCTTTCTATATTCATATTTCAAAAGGGACAGAAACATAATCAGATAAATTGTAAATGTGGAGGTCTTTCATTGGCTGTCAGGGACAAATGATTCAGCAGAATACTGCATGTAAGTAGTTTTTTTTTTGTTGTTTATAAAATCTCACTTTAATATTAAGAAGAGCTTTAACACTTTCGATGTAGTAAACAGAGTAATAACTCCGGGATTATGATGTAACCTTTGGTACTTACAGTCTTTCCTGGGCAGCATGTATAGGTGTGGGGAGTGTGGTATGAAGTTATGTAATAATGGGTGAGTGATAATTAATGATTCTGAAAAACATTTTAATTATTGGGTACCTATTTTTTAATTGCATGGGGCGTATGCCCTAATCTGGATGTTTGGTAGGAATGTTTGCTGCGGTTTTTAGTTTCAACTCCTATTTTATTCCTTTTTAATAAAAAGATTACTTCCTTAAAATAAGAAAAATACAATTCAATACATTCAAATCTGGGTACTTGAAGTAATAGTGGGGTTCATCTGTGCTTTTACCTTGTAGACAAGGTAAAATATATTTCACACTCGCTCACACTGGTGTTTCCATGCAACTTCTTACTAACAAGTTTGAAGCTGTTTAAATATTGGGAGTTGTTTAAACTGGCATTACAGCTCCTCAGCCTAAAGGTGTTTTCAGGTCAAAGCATAGTCAACTTTCTTCAAGCAAATCAGGAATTATGGAAAAATAAAAGACAAGGTATAAATCACTATGATGTGCTATGTACCGTTCTGTGTGAATAATGTTCCATTCATTTAATTTCTTCTTCACTTAAGACAGTTTTTATCAATGAGGTGCCGACATGTCAAAATACAAGCTAAATGCATGACATAGTAAAAAAGATTGTCAAAATAACATAAGAAATAAAGGTGCATGCAGGCAAACAGTGCAGCAGAGGCTTTAATGAAAATAACACTAAAAGCTTATCATAAATGATCTTGGTCTATTTTGTTATTTGTCATTCTGTGAGTAGCACACTAGTACAACCAGTACCTCATTTCTCTGTGGTACCAGGTCGCTGTGAGGACAGACTCCAAACTAAATACACAACCCTGTTATCCAAACTGAGAGCGGCGACAATATCTATTGTGATGTTAAGTATTGAAAAAAAAAAAAGTGAGACATAATGGTGCTAGAGGTGAAAGAAAACTCCCTGTTAGTGTAATTGTCATCACAGCTAAGCGACGCCTGTGAAGTTATTCATGCACGGAGACAGAAGAGAGAGGACAGCGAGAGCTGGAGGGGTTAAAAGAGAACAACATCAGCAGCAAACAGCCAAGAAGACAAGTGTCGACAGGGACAGGAAAAAGACGGAGGCTGCCCATGTGCTGTGTCCCCAACCCCTCCCCCACTGCAGACAACCATATGTGGGCTGACAAAATGACATTGCCAGTGAAGGGAGGGAGGTACAGACAGGGAGAGGGAGAGAAGGCGAGGGAAAACCGGGAGTCTCGGTAGCCCTGACATACCCAACTCTGACAGCTGATGGAGGCAGATTAGGCTCACGAATGCACATAACTGTCAACCATCTCCAAGCCATCACTGATCCCCATCTACCCCTCTCCTGAATAAAGAAGCCATGCAGAGGCCACTTTTTTTCCATCCCGCAACCGCATCTCCTCTCGCAATCCATCCCCTTCTCTCACCCCACAGCGTTGACTACCAAACTTTCCTCCCTGTGCTGCTTTCATACACAAAATACAAGCACACACACCGTCACACACACCGTCACAGTCTTTTTTTCTTCCAGGGAACGTATTCCAGGCTCAGGCCTGAGGGGGATGAGGTTACATTCAGATGGCTCAGACTGTTGTGATGTTTACACTGCTACCAACGCAGTTATGACCCATCCATATTGACAGCCAAGGTATAATAACCAGAAACAAGAATGCCGAGACCCGACACTGAGAGCAATCTCATGCAAGCCGTCTGCCTATTACAGTACACAGCAGATATGTATTACGGTAATGTCTGTAATCCCCGTGACTCAGGTGCCCTCACACAGTCCAGACACCTCCTGCGGGGTTAGCGAGATGCATGAACACACTTAGCTCGTGGATTAACTGTATACAGTCCTTACACACATACGTTCACTGTGCATGGAGGCTTTCTTTTGCAATAGTGTCTTATCTCAACATGAATAATAGGCGGAGTTTTTCTGATTGGAACATATTGTTTATGGGGTGGAAGAGAAAGAGAACAAAAAAAAAGGCATTTTCTAAGTTTGTTTGTGTGTGTGTTTGTGTCTGCGTGTGTGTTTGTGTGTTTGTGTGTTTGTGTATGTGTGTCTGTGTGTGGAACAGTGTGTCATCGATTGAGCTGCAGGAAGAGGCCTATTATCTCCAGCCATGGTTCAAGCGAGGGAGTCAAGTGTGTCATATATGTCGGCTCTAATTGGCAACCCACCCTGCTGGAAGCTGACTGGGTTGAAGGCAGAGCTGCAGTAACCCAACCACCTCCCGCTGTCGCACTGACCTCTCCTCATTTTTGCCTTTGGAAATGTTCGTTGGGCTGTTCTTTAGAGACACTGTTGTTTTTCTGCACTGACCAAAAAAAAAGAGGGGTTTGTAAATGAGCAAAATACAAATAATTATCCAGGGACAACAAAGCTCATTATATAATAATAATAATTCATAGATTATTCTAGTGTTGTGGTGTATTTTGTGGGGCACCTTGTAACGGTATAGTGTGTGTAATTGTTATATTTTGATTAGAAGACAGCACGTAACAGTCTGACTGCTGTGTTGTGAGTTAGTGTTGTTAAAATTTTCGCTCCTTATCCTCAGGGTCATTATCTCTATCTTGTAAAAGACAAACCTTTGAATTTCACAGGTTCTCTCTCCTCTTCTCCCCGGCTGAATGCTTACATGGTCTAACATTGCCCTCTGGAGGTGTGCAAAGTCACATCATCTGCTACACAAGTAGAAAACTCTGCCGTCAAAACAATCTACAGGATTTGGTCATATACTCATTTAATCTTACGGTTTCTATGGTTGGATGAATACAATACCCAATACCCAGTTCACCAGGGTCAGAGGGGCATATGATAAAAGTAAAGGAATAACCAATCTATTGTCAAATATAATAAACTTCATCAGAGGGGACTTCCAAAGCTTGCATTATCTTTCCTTTATCTTCAGTTGGATAGAATCAATGCCATCAATTGTATGTTTGTATGTGTATGTAAGTTTCTCCTTTTTATTTCTACGTATTCTTCGGAGATCACTTCATATTCACCGCTCAGAAACAGGTAATACAAGCATGTGCTTAGGCCATGAACATAAAAATAGATTACACACTCAAATTCTAAGAGCTCTTGCAAGTAGATATGGAATCGTCCTCAGTGAAGCATGCAGCGTCACTAGTGGTTTCCAAAGAAAAGGCCTGGCTTAACAATGCTGAATTTATTCCTTTATAGCCCTACTTTCTCCCTCTACTAATAATCATTGCAGTTTCACTCAGCTAGTGCTTTCTAAATTCAGTATTTGGTATCAATTTACCCCACACTTTAAGTTCCTTTCTGCCTCCTTGATGCCTCTAGGGAATAATCATTTTCTTATACCGACACTCATCAACGCTACTTTGAAGCTGTGCCATATTAGGATCACAAAGTTAGGATCTTTTTTACAACGATCTTTCTATTTTGTTTCTATTTGTCATTAGACTTTAACTTCACCTGGCCACCACTTCTTTCATAAGTCAGCAATTCTGCCTATTCTCTCTTCATTCCTCTTATGGCTGCTTAAGCAGCCTTGGATGACCTTATCCCTGTGAAAACCCCTCAGAAATCTACAAAGGATCTACTAACAGCTCATGTCTTTCGATGTACCCCATTTGACCGAACCTAGAATTGCCTGGGAAACATAACTGGGAACTGACGTCACAGACCAGTGGTGGGATTGAGCTACACACTGTACGCTCAAGTTACCCCTGTGCAAGGGTAAGACTCATTCAGTCAAATGTGTTTCATAGAGTTTTTTGTGCCCCAAAAAGTCAAGGATATTACTAATAGTTACTAATATTTAAAATAGATTAAATAGTAATTTATTAATAGTAATTTCAATCCTTTTCTAAATATATAACCCCATGATTTGGGGGAAAGTTGATTATAAAAACCAAAGCAGTTTTAAGTGGCACCCCTCATCAGACCCAGTCTTCCTCCATAACCAGTATTACCTTCTCTGGTCACGACATCTCTCTTCATCAGTCACCAACCACGGCGTAAGATTCGACCCTCAACTCACTTTTGAATCCCACATCAAACACATCTGCAAGATCTCCTTTCACCATCTCAGAAATATTTCCAAACTCCGTTCTTCACTCACCTTGAGTGATGCTGAAAAGCTGGTCCACGCATTTGTCTCCTCCAGACTGGATTACTGTAACGCACTTCTCATCGGGATCCCTGATAAAAGTCTTCAAAGACTACAATATGTTCAAAACAGTGCTGCAAGGATCCTGATGAGAGTTCGTAAACAGGAACACATCACCCCTGTTCTTCATTCCCTTCCCATCTCCACCAGGATTGATTATAAGATCTCTCTCCTCACTCACCAGTGCATCCATGGTAACGCACCCCCCTACCTAAAAGAACTACTCACCCCACTGACCTCAACACGATCCCTCCGTTCTACCCACTCATACCGCCTCCTCCATCCTCGGACTAAGCTAGGCACCATGGGTGATAGGGCCTTCTGTTCTGCTGCCCCTCGACTGTGGAATGCCCTCCCTGACCATCTGAGGGTTCCACAGGCAACTGAGACATTTAAAAAAGGACTTAAAACTTTCCTTTATAGCAGAACCTATAACTTTAATTAACATTAATACTTTTTGGTCAGGTTTTTATGTAGTTAGTATTGTATTTTTTATTGATGCTTTTATCTGTTTTTACCTTGTAGCACTTTGATATATGATCCAAATGTAAAGTGCTTTATAAATTAAATGTATTATTATTATTATTATTATTATTATTATTATTGTAAATTTCCGACACTAGTGGGAAATTTATCTCCAAAAGTTTTTGGGGCATCATTTCTGATTGCTGGTCCAATTTAGTCCAAATGTGGTGCATATTAATCATCTTGAGGAGATCTATATTGTATATGTTGCGTTGTACTCTAATACTTCATATTTTACACACTAGAGAGAGCTTTTTACAAAAACCTTTTTTTCGGACATAATTACCTAACCGTTGGTCCTACTCAGTCCAAATTTGGTGAATTTATTGGAGAAGATCCATCATGTATATATAATATTTTACTCACTAAGGGGGGCTTTTTTTAATGGACATGACATCCCATTTCATTTGAGTTTAATCAGTGGGGATTGCTTGCACAATGCAGGGAATCGAGGGCATTTCAGTTTTTAACCATTGCTGTCTGGAACAACATGTAACAGACTGCAACTTTGTCAAATCCTTTGGCTGCTTGGTGACTTGACATAGATGCAGTACTTATATTATATTGTGCATTGCAGCACAGTACAAAGGATGTCAGAACTGTTGACCGTTGTTATTAGTTTTTTCACTTAAAAGGTGCATTGTTGACATTAGCAATAACTTCTAGTTGTGGTGACAAGCATGCAAAAATATCCCAGTTATAAAGGTTACCCTTGAAGACAGGATTATGGTGGGGGGTTGATATTTTCTGCTCCTATTATATGTTTTAAAGGAAATATACAGGTAATATGATGTGGTGTTCCTCTTCTTCATAGAAATGGACATTGAATTATCTGACTAGAAAATGATGCACAGATCATAAACAGCAGATTTCCAGATGGTTCGCTGCAGTACCTGTCACAACATAGTGTGAAAACCAAGTACATGTTTCCTCTGCCCCCCACCAATATTCCTCATTAATAGTGTTACTGTTTGCCTGGGGAGCCAGACAGCTACCGGGTCGGGTGCCTGATTTTGCGAGCAGTTGGGCTCCTCCCGTGCAGTGAAGAACGTTGTGTAGTGATCTGTCTGCAGCTTCAAGAGCGCCACAAGCTGTCTTCTCTATTATCACCTCAGTGGGACCCTGAAGAACAAGCCTTTGAATCTCATGATCTTGAAGATGACAGTGTGACGCACAGCTGAAATTCTGCTCTTACATATCATCTTATTTCATTTTAACCATCATGCTGTGTTTATATTTTACACTCTTCTTGTTATGTTCATGGGTCAAACTGACCCGCCACAAATCATAATGACTACTAAAAATTCTGTCAGACGTTTTTGAATGATAAGATATCTGTCATATATGTCCATTGTTCTTCCCGTTAACTCTCGGGTGCTGTTCCTGTGGCGCATTGCTTGCGGGTGCTGGTACAGGGTCCATGGAATGCTGGAGTGCTCTTCCCCTGGTAGGACAGTGATCCTTTCCCCTGGCTGAGTTGGGGGCTATTTCTGGGATGCTTGGTAAATCTGACTCATTCGTTTATTCATTGTATCCCCTGAAAAGTTGGGGATATTGCGGGGTTGTGTATTCGTGACACTTGAGGGAGATTTATCTCCAAAAGTTTTCGAGCAATAATTTTTCAGCCATTAATCGGATTTAGTCCAAATTTGGTGCATATCATCTCGCGGAGATCTTGCATGCATCATGGTTTACTGTAATAGTTCATATTTTATTCACTCCTAAGAAACCCCTAGTTTTTACACAAAACAATGTTTTTTAGACATAACTTCTCAACCATCTGTCCGATTCCATGTATTGCAAAGTTGGTGCATAAGAATCGTGTTCTATCACGTATATATAAAAATACTTTACACATAATTTCCTTTTTAAATTGAGTTGTTCAATCCGGGGGGGTCGCTTGCACAATGCAAGGGATTGAGAGTTTTTTCGGGGATATACCTTTGCTGTAGGGGATGACAGTGAGAGCCTAGTCTGTTAAGTAACTTGTTACTAGGTAAAGTGATAAGAACAAAGTAAAACTATTAAGGTTCTAAAGTAGCTAAAAATAAAATTATGAACATGAGGAAATCTACTTAATTACCATCCACCAATGAAAACGTGTCAATTTTTTGTTTACACCATGATCTGTGTCCATAAAATGCTCTTCTACATTTAATTCAGGGACGCGGCCATGAAATCCCTCATCTGAATGGGTGAATATAGTTTTCATTGCAATTGGTCATATAATGTAAATGTAATATTGTCCACTTTGGAGTTAAAGTGAGCTACCAGACATCTGAGAGTGATTTTGGGGTGTGTCTACTCGATTCATCTTGTAGCTTAAGCATCACATTTGGGTGTTTGCATCTCTATAAATTGAAACACCAGAACCCCTTTTTCAGTATACGTCATCCACTATTTCATGAGGGATCAGTATTCTCCCAGCACTGTGTGAAATGCAGCATGCACTCTGGTATGGAAGCCTGTTGGGGGAGCGTGTTTGTGGGGGAGTTAAAGGGAGGGAAACATCAGGGCGTCTCCTGACAACTGCCTCTGTCTGAAATGACAGAGACAGGTGCTGTAAAATCACCCCTTTATACCAGTAACCTCACACACACACCCACGCACACACATACACACTCATGTACACAGTGACACATGGAAACATGCCGACACCCACTCAGTGCCAACTGAGCGTCTGCCAACGCACTCAATTAAATCACTGCTCTACTTTCTAGCCCGAGGCGCTCTAGATTCTGGTATCAACAGTAATTGTGTCTCATCTGAAAAATCAGTGTGCTCTGAAGATGTTTACTTTCTAAAGATCTATATCGACCTTTGACCTCTATGCAGACTCGCTAATAGGTTGTTGAAAGTAGTGTCGAGGGGACCAGGATCCCACCCCCTCACCGTCCAACCTTCCCATATTACAAACACTTCTTTCCTGCTGCTTGAGTCTCCCCTGAGAAATAACCTGGTAAACTTCTCAATCTGTTTTTCCCTCCAAGATGGACAACCACAAGTTCTTCCTGTGGCAGAGGTTATCATCTAAAACCCCCATCGGTCACGGTTTCAGTCAAATTTCCAGCATTAGAGACGCGGTAACCTCTGCTTTGACATCAACCATGAAGCACAATAGATCTTCATCTCCTGCTTTGACACTGTTCAAAATAGCAGATCAAGGAGTTGTGGTTGAATGTTCTGAATGTGTGAGGGCACAGCTCACAGACGGCACCAGACGGGTGCCGCCGAGTTATGCATACGCCATTATGACATGAATGCTCATGCGGACAAGAAGGTTCTCAGAATAAGATTCATGAACGGACTGAGGGGCAGCGTGGTCAAAGAGAAGAACTGTTGACTTCAGGGACAATTTAGTCCTGGTACTGACATCATAAGATGTTTATCAAAAATTTCAAAAAGAAAAAGTTAAATCTTCCGTTTGAGACAATATTTTGGTTTTCTACATGTCATCTCGTTCATCGGACTTTGTGCTTCTATGTTAAACTTTGTTGACTAAAATGGGTTCAAATTTACGGGTGAAATTTCTGCCTGCACCACCAACAGCTGCCCTGCTTGTCTTTTCATCTCTCTCTCTCTCTCTCTCTCTCTCTCTCTCTCTCTCTCTCTCTCTCTCTCCCTTGCACGCGTGCCTTGGGCCTGAGTGACAGCACATGTGCTGGGGTACATGGGAGGGCCACTGCTGAAATTCTAACCCCTTACCCTACGACTGTGAGACATAGCCCAGCCATGGACAGGGAGGAGTTGTGAGAGACAAATGTTGGGAGAGGAAAGAGAGGAGGGAGAGAGTGGCTGCAAGTGTGAGAGGACAGAAAGAAAGGAAGGTTTGAGGGTTGTAGAGTCTGGCCTTGTTGACCATTAGAGCATCTTGGAGACCAGCTGAGTGGAGGAGTGTCAGCTCTTCATTCTAAGTTTCTGAAAGCAGCGACAGAGGATGTCCGTGCGGATGTTGATGGTGTGGTTGCTGGGCGCTCTACTTTGCCAGGTAGGAGCTATTACTCTGATCCTAGCTGCACGTGTGAAGGGACTCAAAGAGATTGAGGGGTTTGTCATCCGTGTTGAAACCAGTGTATACATGGGTAGTAGAATATTACCCTCTGATTAATTTGATTTTGTTTAAATAAGACCCTAGGAAGACCAGAGCAATGGTACTTGTCTATGTGACATACTCCTCTCAACATTCTACTATACAGCACAATCACTGACAAGTAAAGGTAATATCGTGCTGGACTGGGTAGTGTAAAGGTAGTCGACTTGCTCTCGATACATACTTTGTGACACCGCCCCCTTCTCTCGCCCTGTTAGATTCAGTCTACCACCAAATTTCAGCTCGAGACTTTTCACTCCCTTCCCCTCAAGAGTTTGACCTTGGTTATAGAAACCTTTCAGCTGCGCTACTCTTTAAATATACAATTTATGTCTTTACTTGAGTGATGTCGCCCACCTAACATCAACTGATTTTCATCGATAGAATCTCTGCTATAAGAGGTTAGTTGTGTCGGATCTAAACATTTCACCCTGGCTGGATGACAAAGTGTTTCTGCGAGGACGAGACTCCAGATGTGTACAGAGGGTTCAGGGCATCATTAGTAGCCCCTGTCAGCAGATGCCAGAGTGAGGTCTACAATGGATGACAATGTAAACTGACTTATTACCAACAGCACATCCAACCACCATCAGTCTTTCTCTCTGTTTGGAGTAGTAATGGAGAACAGGTTGGGAGGGTGAGCCAGTTGGCCTCCAGTGGTTCCTGAGGAAGTCTTGCTATAATGTGCTCTAAAAACGTAGTGTTAATGTTGCAGATGTTACGTAGATGTGGAAATAAATCACTCAAATCTTTTCAATCAGTGAAGCATGTCTGACTTTGTCAGGTATTAAATCTTTCTGCAAAGTTTTCTGTGTGTTTCAAAGTTTTTAAAGTGAGTTTTTTAATGCTTTTGAGGTTAATTTCTGCAACCAACTGCAAATTGTGATGAAAAATATGTTGTCACTTTTGGACCTTGGAGTAAGAGATCACCAGAATGAGGGAAATCCTTTTGTCACAGGAAGACCTAACCCCCTGATGACATCTCAAGAGACATTCCTTAGTAATAAATGTATCTGTACTTCTCCATAAAAACATGACCATAACTCTGTGAACACTGAGGCAATTCCCAGGCTGAGACGGGATAAATAACTATTTAAACTCCATGTGGCGAGGCTGATGCAGGGTTATAACTTCCAATAAAAGTAATTAAAACAATGATGTAAATTATGTCTTGACTGAAATTTTAACGCAGTGCAGGCTTAAAGATTCTAAAATGTTTATAGGTGAATCATTAAAAACAGCAGTCCCAGTCTTATGGCAACATCACATTAAAGCAAAAGAAATAAAGAAATGATCCATCAAGAAAGAATAGTAGTCACTGAGAGAATGTACCTCCACCTAGGACAGAAAGGTCCATACATGTCTAGTAATCTTGCCTGATCCATTACAGTGTCATGAAAATCTGTTCACTAGTTTTAGTGTAAATCGATAGGTAGTGAGAACAATTCCGAAAAAAGGACAGCCCCTTTTCATATCATCATTAAATGGGTCTTTTTCTGGCTTACGCCCCACCCTTCAACCAAAGATCATGATAATCTGCCAAGTACTTTATTGGTAATTGACAGAAAGGGTCAAAGAAGTCTTACCTTGCAGTGTTCAAATCTTGGAATTCCTGAATCTGCTTCCACTCAAAACTGTACAATTTTAAGAAAGTGAAAAATAATTTCTTGAAACTAGCCGTTGGTTTCTTCTTGCTTCCAGGAATATGACAATTTGGCACAAATGCATTGTGGGGTATAGTTTCTTTAAATTTCTTTATATAAAATGTATGATTATTATTGCAAAATTACAAAAAATAAATAATTAGGAACTATGATCACATGGTAATCTTCATTTGTGATCTTTTCCTTTTCACCAAGCTGGCGTTGTTTTGAACTGGGCCGTGTTGGGACCTCCTGAAAGCATGCTGTGGTGAAGAGTGGGCAGCAGCAACAGCTGTTCCCAGATGCATACGTGATGCCATTTGTCCCGCTCTGTAATCCCTGTGGAAAGCTGAGTTGACTGCTCTTGGAGCGTGAAATCGAGTACAAATCAAGAGTGTGTAGCCGCAGCCAGCTGCCGCTGAGGTCTCACTCATCGGAAACAATCAGTCAGAGGATTTAGGGTCTGAATCACAGGTCCTGCTGGTCGTGGATACATGAAGGCTGTTTTACACTGACTAGGGTTTCCGAGAGAGCAAAGGCTAGAGACAACTTCCCGATCATAAATATTAGCTGCCTGAAGTCAATTTCCTTCCTTCTTTTTCCCTCTTTATTTTCTAACAGACCGAGACATAGATGACCACGTGGTGACGGTTGTTGTTTCAACGCTCAAGCCTAAGACTGCAGCAGAAACAATCTTGAGATGATTTTCTCACTTGTGCTATTTAATTATTTATTGCGCTCTTATTCATTGGTTGTGTTTGTACCGTTCTGTCTGTTTATTGTTCTTTTCTTTTGTATTAATCTGTCTTTTTGTACTGATCAGAAGTAGTACTCCTAATCCACCCCTAATCCGTTTGTACAATGACAATTAAGGCTTGAACTGGAACATGAACTAGTCTAACCAATGAATAACTTAACTCACCCATGAAATGACGTAAAAAGGGTTAAAAATTTAGTTACTAAAGGGATACTGATTATGAGGTAGCACATTCTGAAATTCACAGCAGCATTCTGCCACATTCAGCTATAAATAATACTTACAAAGTGGTGTTAAAAGTTTAAAGTCAATTATTCAATCAATTTGAATCTCTACGTTAAACCTTAACACAAATGTTACATTTCAAATAAAAATGTAGATGTTAAATATCAAATCGAAATGTCGAACCTGACTGTTTAATATAAACGTGTTTCATGAAATGAAATATTTGGCTAACATGCTATTCCCACTTAAGGTCAGGTGCCAGAATAATCAAAGAGAGTCCCACTTTATCCACTCTGACTGACTTCTCTTCAGTGCTATTCTTCTGCCTGTCAATGTGACCGACTCTGAACGGCCACCAAAATCACCTTTCCACTGTTTCAGGCTACGCTGAATCTGCAGACAGGTTGACTCTTGGTAGATCATCAAGATAAAAGACCTACAGTGGAGCATTAGCTGCCCCCCATGGACTTCCCTCATTGAGCTTTTATTTTGGTACTTCCTCTGATCGGCCAAATTTAGTTTCATGATTTCAAGGGTTAGGGTTAGGATATATGAGATTAAATATTTACATCTGTATTCAAGATTTTGATTTTATAATTAACAATGACGATTAAAATGTATTTTTAGTATTTAATGTTTGGATTGAACATTCATTAGCTGGACTTAACATCGACAATTTATTTAAGATATTTTTACAAGAAAAAGTAAATACCACTTCATAACTAGGCTATCGTCCCCAACAGCAAGCGTGAATCCCCGAAAAGCCTCCAGTCTCCTGCATCATGTATGTATCCCCCTGATTAAACTATTCAAACTAAATGTTTTTTTTTTAAACTCCCCTAATGAGTAAAATATGAACTAGTAGAAATAAAATATCTAATTATGGCCTGAAAAATATGGGAGATATTGTGGAAAATATACAACGGCCATTCTCAAATTTCACTCCAGTTCGTCCTCACACTAAAATTTATATAAATAAATAAAAGCATAACATTTGTAAATTATACATGAAATACAGTCGGCCTGCAGCAGTGGAGCTTAATAATATTCAGGACTTTTAAGAGATATAACACTGCTATAAATGTGAATGAAACACATTTTATTCTTTATAATGTCTTTATAAGAATTGTTTGGAGTTTTTAAGAATTATGCTAAATTGGTGAAGAGAATTTTGTACATAATAACATTCTGTTGTTGTTGGTATCTCTGGAAAGTGTTGGTTCTTCAGTAAAAGTTAAAGCATTTCTGAGTTTGACATGATTCATTCCAATTTATCCTCCATTTAAGCGGTCAGTTGTCATTTTTTTCCAGGAACTCCATGTTTTGGACTGATTGATGCCTTTATTTTATCATAGTTTAAAATTAGAACTCTACTCATGATTCCTGAAGCTCAGGCATCTGCCCCGAGAGGGACTCAAACTTGTTGTGGCACCATAAATAGGGTGTCCGCACCCAACTCTGGCAGTCATGACTTAGCAAAAAAGAAGGTATGTTGGATCAGTACCGTTGGTGACTTACTGGATGACTGTCCATTTCTGAGGAACAGTGACAGATTGGAACACAGGGACACCTGTAGGACCTCTGACCCCGTGGCAGAAGAGACTGTCAGGAATGTTGCAGGCATCATATCTCACAGTCGTTCCCTGAACAACCGCTCCCCGAACACACACACACACACACACACACAGGGATAAGACACTCGATTGATCAAGATTTAACAGACAGCTGCTGCAGTGTTTTCGCGGTGTTAATAATAATACGTTAGAATGTTTCAGCATGGCAAATGGCAACTTCTTCTGTCGTTTGGTGTAAACATTGGAACAAAAGTAGAAAGTATAATATAATATTGGTGGTTGACTTGCAATGCTTGTATCAAGTGCATTGAAACAACAGTTGGAGGGTTGAACCATTAACAAGAGGCTGAGGGTTCAGATGGCTTTGTGAATTTGTGCTTTGTGCTTCGATGGGTTTTCATCTTTGAATATAGCCGACATGTAACTTCAAACGGTCCCATCTTTTTATTTTCTCTTACAAGTTTTGAAATGTAGAAAAAAGTCTCATTCGTATAAACATTACTCAGAAAATTCTACAACAACCTGCTCAACGCCTTACGTTGTCCTGTTAGAGTTCCACTTAAATAAATGTGACATCATTACAGGGATATTATGGAATCGTCATCATCGCCGCCGCAGATTCTCTGCGTTAACATAACACAAAAACTATTGTTTTTCATGGATCATTTTTAAATTGTATACCCACCTAGTAGCGTAAGGAAGAACTTGATTTCCACACCAGGGGAAACTTTCCCACTGAGTTTTGTATTGACTCGAGGAGATCTATCTTGCATACATCATATTTTAGTCATCATAGTAGCTCATATTTAATCACTATTGGAAGTTTTTTTATGAAAGATATTGTTTTTCAGACATGCATTCAGTCGCAATTAGACGAGTTTTGCTTGTTCAATGCAGGGGATTAGGTTTTTTCTGAGATATTCCCCCTTAATGTCGGGGACAACAGCGTAGGCCTGGTGGATTATGGTTGGTGCGCTTACATTTTTACCCGATGCCCCTGTTGGTGTGGCTATCCAATTATGTTTGCGTTCATACTTTCTGATGTTTATATTGTTATGTAAATTCACCCACATAATATTCAGTTATTCAGAGCTGAATTTTGATTGTTTCATTTTCAATGTCAGGCTCATGATAAGGAATCAACCCCCTCAACATGGGGCGAATTTCAAAACCGTAGAACATTGGCTGTTGTTCAATAGGAGAAACTCTCTGGATTTATAAGGCCTTTAGAATAAAATAAATTATAATAGTATTATAAGTTAAAAAAAAATGTATAGAAAGCCAACATCAGGGATGTAGAATCAAAATTCCTCTACCTCAGCAATGGAATGTCTAATGTTCCTTCCGGTGAAGGCATATCATCCCCAAACAAGCTGTCCGAGGACCCAAGGTTAAAGGCCAAGCTGTAAAAGTTCCTGGGAAAAGCCTCTAAAACAGTTGATCTGTGTGTGGTGTCATCACTCAGCCTGTCAGAAGAGGCACGCTTTGGTCTAATTGGTAACCTGACTCTTTAGTGTTACTGCATCCTGGTATGATGAAGACATTAAAACAGTGGAGGATACTTAGTGGAGTCAAAGTACAGTGCCTTCATGATTCCAGATTGAAGGGACTGGACAAGATGGCAATTTAAGATATATACGAATACACCTTGCTACCTGTTGGTTTATAATCTTTTCTGACTCTTGTAATGTATTGTATTGTGGAAAAAACAGAAAAACTTGTGGTTGTTGTGGTTTGCGTCAGTGTTACATCCCAGAGTCACAGCGTATTAAAGTTACTTCAGAATTGTCAATTATTAAGTTCATACTAAACACAAAGCAAAACACTGACCCATTACACAAAACTTTATTTACCATATGGTTTTGGTCGTCGAGCATTCATTAGGGTGGGGTCAGAGTTTTTATGGGTGGGGGTGGGGACTCTCTTTGTGTGTGTGGGGGGGTCTGAAACAAGATTACAGGTAAATGCTTTTACATACAGACATTTGAAGCTAAATCATGAAAACAATATATTCAACACCTTTACCAAATTTAAAGGTATAACCACTGCTGTGTAAAATATGTGCAATCTCCCTTTTCAGCCATGATAGCAGTGTGGATTTAGGGATAGCTTTGTTATTCTGTAAGTTAGTTGGTCACAGTCAACTCACCATTTTCTTATGGAAAGAAATATCTATCGGATACATTGAGAAGGAACCTTGTTTGTAATCTCCAGAACAGAAGTCACACTGACTTAAATGATTGTCTGATTTTTCCTTAAGCACAACCATTAAGATGACATTTTTGAGTCAGTGACGTGTCTTTGCAGATGTATTGGATTGATTGACGATGTGTGCCATGACTTTAGTTGTTTCCTAAGTTTTGACCCGCTTTACAAATTAGTAAAATTAGATGTAAAAAAATTGGTTAAATGTCAGTAACCATAATCTTTAATTCAAACTATTCAGTTTTTAGCCAAGTAAAAAAGTAAAACAGAACAAAATATTACATTCTTAACATAAAACTAATATTTTTCCCTTCAACATGTGTGCCACAATTATTGCCACCCCTAGGAGATCCTGGGATTAAACAATCAGAGGCATTTTTCAAGTCCTATTTCATATCTTTAGGTTCACCTGTTTAGGAAGGACCTCTTAGGTGGTGAACACTGACTTTCTGTTTTACTGGCGTATAAATTTGAGGTGACACAGGCCTAATTCTCTTCTCAATTGGGAAGACCAGACATCACAGCAATGATGTCCAAAGAAAAGTTGTAGAGCTGCACAAATCTGGCAAAGGATACAAGAATATCCCTCTAAAGATTACAGTATAGATTATTGTAGTGGTCAGTTGAATCTTGGGGTCAGAAAGTTTCAAGAACCACAATCAGATGATACCTACACCAACACAAGCTGTTTGGGAGGGTAGCATGAAAGAGGTCTCTGATGTCATCCACACGCAAGGTAAAATACTTATTTTGTAAAATACTTATTTATTGTGTCAAAAAGCCCTGGGACATTCAGTGGAATAAGGACTTAGGTCACATGATACCAAAATAATGCTTTTTGGCAACAAACAACTATAATGGCGTAAAAAGTAATGATGCCATGCAGAAAAGTATCTCATACCCACTGCGAAGTATTGTGGTGGATCTCTGATGCTGTGGAGCTGTTTTTCTTCCAAAGACCCTGGACATCTTGGTAAGGATGGACTCCATCAAATACCAGCAGATATTGGAGTAAAACTTAAAAGCATCTGCCAGGAAACATGAAGCGGGCCGTGGTTGGACCGTCCAACAGAACAATGATCTGAAGCGCAACTCAAAATAAACCCAAAAAAGGTTCAGAGTTCACAAAATAAAAGGTTTTACCACGGCCATCCCAGTCACCTGACCTAAACCCCACAGAACATTTGATGTTGGAGAGTTTTTGTATGGAGGAATGTTCTCAGATCTTCTCCATGTGTTCTCAGACCTCATCACCGGTACAGAAGGAGACTCAGGGCTGTTATTGTGGAAAAAGAGACCTGCACAAAATATTCAATGCAAATTGCCAATAAATGCGGCACACATGTTTTAGAGAAAAATATGTGTTTTATTTTAAGAATGTAAGAGGTTAGATGAGTTAAAAGTTGGATTTTAGTGATAACTTGAATTGAAGATTATGGGTAGAGACAATAAAGACATTTTTGGCATCTCATTTTACAAAGTTTTTAAGGAGTGTCAATAAATCTGGTATTATTAATCTGCTATTGAACGTCAGAATAATAGAAATAGGAATTCACACATTCACTGATATTCACTGACATTTAACCACCACATCAGACCACATTAGCCTGACCCTTTGGTCAGAAGTGCCTCCGATTTTAATTGTAATCTTATGTTTTTGTTTTTGAAGGAGAAAAAGAGAAAACCGTATTTGTTGTCCCTACATTGATTGCAACATTAGAAAATGTTCACTAATCAAGACTAGAACTTGCTGTATTGGAAAACCAACTGTGAAGAAACTGTTAACACAAGGTTTGACGGATCATACATGCCAAAATGTTTTCACATATTGCAGTACATTGCCATTAGGATGATGTGTGTCGGTTACAACCACTGCTGGAATGTGAGTGTAAACATCTCTGTTAGAGTGTTGATGATGACGGCGGAAGAAATCTAAATAGGTATGGGTCAAGAGTATAGAACAGTCTATGATTAGCTTGCCCTCTGGCTCGGCCTGCAGATGCCAGACATGTCCGCCATTCCTCCCTGCACTGTCCAGTAACGTGCCAACGGATCAGAGTATCAGATCTCCTGTCCCACTGGCAAGAGAGAATACAGAGGCCAGTCACAGAAGAGTCACATGTAACTTTTTACCTTCTATTTACATGGTTGATGTAGTGTTTTCTAAAAATACAGTGAAAAAGCATGTAAATGAAATATCAGTCGTATTGGAAACAGTGTTTTGGTAGGTTAAGCCATATGTTTCTATGAGAGCTGGTCTTTGAGCTGTTCAACATATGTGGAATAACGTTGAATCCGGTGAATTCCCACAGAGAAGACGGAAGCAACTTATCGTGTATATGTGCTTGTGCGTGGGTGGGTGTTTTGTTGATGCATGTACTGTATATCACTCTGTGTGTGAGAAAGCGTATATTTGAGAGTGTCTGTGGAATTCCTAGAGTGGAGCAGATCCGTAAGGTGACCCCAAACTCCCAGTCAGGTGCGGAGCTGAGCATAAAGGAGAATTTGTATGTGTGAGTGGGAATGCTGGTGGGAAAGCACAGGATCTAAATCCATAGTCGACAGCTGTTTCGTGAGTGTGTGTCTCATGTGTGTGTGTGTGTGTGTGTGTCCGTGTGTGTGTGTGTGCGTGTGTGTGTATGTGTGTGTGTGTGTGTGCGTATGGATGGGTGTATTGTGTGAACATTGTCAAGACTGCAATGTGGTGACTGAGGGCTTGTGAAATGAGCATGAGTGTTTGTGTTTCCTCGTCCTGATATGAATTGGCATCCAGATCAAAGGAAGCTGACAAGGACATGCATTAGTGTGTGAAACCTGAAGCTGCGGTCCCGCTTTACGTTTGCCCCGTAGGAAATCCACAGTACACATAGCCTCGACACTACAGACAGTCTACAGCCATTCCTCCAGCCCACTGGGAATGTTGCAGCACTGAGGGAGGCCCCCGACATGATTTTAAACAGCTGCAAACATCGACGAGGACATCATTTGTGTCCAGTAATCAAAGGATATTCTTCAAGTGACTCTACTTAATGTCATGCATTGTATCTCCATATCTGATTAGTGGAGCACAATGAATATCAATGTTTCATCAACAGCACGGTCCTGTGACTTTCTTTGTGAGTTTTAAACCTGTTGTTTTTACCCTCAGGTGTGGAGCACAACAGAAGCTCATGAAAATAAGAAAGAACTGCTTCCTCGAACCCTTCACCCGTGGAGATATCAAGGCAAGGGTGTGATCAGGGTGAAGAGGGATTGGATCATCCCACCAATCAGAGTGCTGGAGAATAGCAAGCAGGTTCCCGAAGACCTTGTCCAGGTAAAAATGTCAAATTTCAGCTTATCATATGAAAATATCATCAGGATGTTATTGTGGTATTAAGTATCAATGAAGGTCCAATAAGTAGGATTTAGTGCTTCTTAGGGTTGCAGATTCCAACTAAGTGATGCCTCTTCTTCCCCCCCTTTTACCTGTGTGAGATATGTGTGTCTACATGACAAGGGGAGGGCAGAGTTTGGGTGTCATTACAAAAACATAACGGTCGGCATTGGAACCTCTTATTTACCAACACCTCGCTAGTCTGATTTTGGCAAATGGATTACTTCCAAAGTTACCGTTACCTAAATACAAAAGCTTGTTTTTTTTTTAAACTCTATTCCTCTCCTGTACCGAAAGGCTTGTTCTAATTTAACACTCAAATTATTTCCTAATCTTAAAAACAATGTGACCATGAGCTCAAGCGGTGGTAGATTATTGCAAGCTGTAGCTGGCACATTTTATCAGGTGTAGTTTGGGAAGAAGTGAATGTACTTCACTTTTAGAAATATTCATGAGAAATTAGCGATGCATGCCAAGAGAAAAGAGGGAAAAGGGGCTGTGGTATTCTCTCTGCATTCATCTTGTCCTCGGATGGTTCCATTTACCAATTTGGGCGGCCATTATTTCGACTTTGGTGTGTTTGGGAGCTTTTAAGTCATAACGAGAACAATATGGATGCCAGAAAGAAATTGTAATTAAGTGTATTACTTTATGCATTCCGGCAAGTTGCTGAGAGATCTTAGAAATTTGTGTGCCAGACTTGTTTTTGCACCACTCCAATCTTGGTTTAGTTGACGGATAAATACATTTCTGAACTCTTCTATGACACAATGCAGTATGTGTACAGCTGCTAATAGTTAGAACCTTTTAATTCCATGATGGAATTAATACAAAGTTTTGAGCCGCGAAATTAAACTTAACTTTCATCTGCCATATTTCTGCATGTGTGAAGTCAAAGTCTGCAAGGTGTTTATGAAAACTTTCAGATTTTATTCCAACTTGAGTAGGTGTTTACGTACATTTCACCAGATGGGCGTTAATTTTCGGCCCACCTGAAGGAGGTAGTGGTTAGGAGTGTTACCTCACTGCAACACCGTTCTACGTTCAAATCACCTCGGACCTTTCTGAATAAAGTTTTCCTGTGAGAATGCAATGTAGCAAGCTTGCCATTACCCCAACTGTGTTATTGAATGATTGATGCCGTATTTCTATATATATATATATATATATATAAATTTTAAAAAAGTTTAACAATTTCAACATTGAATATTTGTTTTTGGTGCGTATTACATTTAAGTTAACATTCTGCATAGCACGCTGTTTTATTGAAATTTTAGACGATTTTGACTTTACTTTGGAAAGCTAGCTCTCTGATTGATTGAAATGTTTTCATTTTCTCAGTAGTTTCAAAAAATATGCTTCACCTGTAGGTTATTAGAGGCCACTGAAGTCTAGATTTCCAGAAAACCAAAGAGACCAGGCCAACGTTAGCCTCTCTAACACAGTGGAGTGTAGACAAGTATTTGTATTTACAAATACGTCAGGTATTCATCAAGTATTCGTCAAGTATTCGTCAAGTATTCGTCAAGTATTCGTCAAGTATTTACTCACTTGTAGACAAGTGAGTAAATACATATGTCACTCTGTCACTTTTGTCAGTAGTCAGCAGGTATTTTTAGTGTTATATTGGCTGCTACTGTGGATCTTAAGCTGGTTAGCTTGATATATTTTTTTGCTGATGTTAGATGGGCAATGCAATCTAATTATTAATGCACTCTTTTACTATTGTTGTAAAGGTTAAGAAAAGCATGCAACGTCTGAAAACACAAAGTACCTATCAGTTTGCAACACTACGATTTGACAATCGTATGTGGGATAGAACTAATGGTCAATTGTGGCGGGGGAAGTAAAAGAGGTACTTACAGCTGTACCTCAAGAGGAATTTCCTTACAGCTGAAGCTCAACAGGTTGTCTTATCATCTGGTTGGTGGTTCAATGCCTGGCCTCTGCTTTCTACATGTCAATGTGTCCTTGAGCAAGACACTGAACCCCGTGTTGCACCCGATAGCTGTCCCAATGCTGTCGGAATGATGTTGCAACTGCAGTACGAGAAGTTGCCGTTGCAGTTGTGTTGTGAAGCGCTTCGAGAGGTCAAGCAGACTACAAAGTCTCCATGTTAGTTCAGTGCATTTATCCTTTTCTTTATTTCACTCATAACAGCAGGTGTTATCTTTTCGCCTGTCAGAATACTTTGTAAGTGATAAAAGTCCAATATATACTCCTACTATGGTTCTGGTTCTGTTACAGTGGCAGGTATACAAAGCCTTACTGACTAAACACAGTGCTAAACAGCCAAGCACTCACAATTCTAATTCTTCATTACAGATGATGACACATGACACAGGCCAGTGTGTAAAGGACATGTGAAATGTAAATGTTGTGTTAAGGTTGTACAGATATGAAGTAAGTGTATAAATTCAACGTTTACTAGAGGGGGGAAATAATGAGCCACTTTCCATGATGATGAAAATGCAACATAAAACCATCCGTCGAAGAATTGGAATGCAAGATACATGAAATATAGACTCCTTGCTATTATTAGTCCGGAGTCTCATTTCCTGCTGTAACTCAAGGGCCTCTGTTACACTCCCTTTCAACACACACACATCTGGTGTTACAACATGTGGCTTCAACCCCCAAACCCCCAAACCCCCCCCCCCCCCCCCCCCCCCCCCTTTCTTGAGATTGTGATGACCATTCAATTCATCTTTTCTCTTTATACAGATCAAATCGGACAAAATTTTTACAAGCGAGGTGATCTACAAGTTAGAGGGACCCGGGGTTGATCAAGAGCCCAAGAATCTGTTTGAGATTGATGATAAAACCGGAGTGCTCAGGTGCAAGCATCCACTGGACCGAGAGAAATACAACTCCTTCACGGTAAGAGAGAATTTATGAGATGGATATCTTGGATCCTCCTGATTGAAGCAGAATCAAAAGTAGTTGATGGAGTTAAACCATGCACACAACCTGACTTTACACTAAGTTGCATGTGGCACTGCTCTATGTTTTTGTCGTCAAGCATATATCCGTGTCTCAGAGGGTAGTACAAACAACCAAAGGTCAGGGACTTTATTGGCATCTTGGGAGAGACTTCAGAAATGTTTCTTACCAGATGCATGTAGATTTGATGCAGCCCACTACACTGAACCGAACATCCTGCGCATTTCTTTCTGCCATCTCCAGCATATGTTTTGTACAAGATACTACAAATTCCAAAAGTCACCATGAGTAGCCGGAAGGATGTACATGATTTGTGGAATCACCAAAAAGAAACATGAATTTCATTCACTCTCTGTTGTATCTGTGTGTGTGTGTGTGTGTGTGTTTGCGTGTACGCAGCTGAAAGCCTTTGCGCTCTCCCCCAGTGGAGAAAGACTGGAGAATCCTACAACCATAGAGATAGTGGTCTTGGATCAGAACGACAACAGGCCCGTCTTCTCACAGAGCCAGTTTACTGGCAGTGTCCCTGAGTTCTCAGTCCCAGGTACGAGCACGCGTTACACACCTCGTCAATGGTTGAGTTCAAGGGGAGGAGGGTTTGGGTAAAAAATGCCATTTATTAAGATTACCACTTTCTCTTTTACCTTTACTTTTATTTTCCGTACATCCTCCATGGTGTTACTTTTAGTGCTCTATCTACATGCTCTACGTTGTGCACTGAACCTCTCCCAGATTGTATAAAGTTCCGTTCTCTTGCTCTGTTCGGCACCAAAAAATGGACTGGATTAGAAAAACTGCTGTGTATAAAGATTTTTCTTCTTTAAAAGTGATAACTTTTAACTAATAACTTTTGTCAGGGGGAATTCTCGTGTGGAGATCAGGCTATCCAGGAATAATGCATTACAAACATTACATTTTTGCACCATCTTACACCAAAATGCTCCAAATAACCTTCATAAATGTCTTCCCTTCCCTTCATGGTTCACTAACTTCACAAGATTTAAGAATATTATTAATAATACATTTTATTTATGGCCTCCTTTCAGGACACTCAAGCTCACCTTACAGATACAACAATAAAAACAATGAATATCAGGATATTAGTCAAATGACATGCAATAAAAGCTGAAAAATATATAAACGCCTGTCCCACACTACATATGTAACAAATGTCTAACTTTAACTGTTTATGTTGTGTTTGTTAATGAATATTTGGATTATTTTATCATAATTCTGCTCATTTTAAAAAAAAATCTTTTGGGGTTTCAAAGCCCACCACTGTCTTGGTTAAGTCTTAACACTCCGGTCAGCTTCATTTACAGATGTGCTGCTCTCTATACACTTATAATGCATTCACTTTAGTATTATATTGCTGAATTAACAGTTATTAGTCGGGTACATTATGGAATAATCATTGCCGCTGCTGCGTCTGCCGTCAACACCAGCGCTGCAGATCCTTCATGAAAAACTGTTTCATGGATCATTTCAAATTTTATTCCCTCATAGACTTTAGTTTAAGGAAGAACTGGGTTGATTTTGGTAAAGGCCGGTTATGTGTTTCCTACACTAGGGGGAGCTTTATCTTCATCAATTTTCCAGGGCATTATTTCTCAACCATTGGTCTGATTTTGTCCAAATTTGTTTATGAATATATGAATCACGTCGAGGTGGTCTATCTTGTATCTATCATATTTTTATTTATTCTAATAGTTCATATTTTACTCACCAAAGATAAATACAAAAATGATCAGCAGTGTGAACAACCACAAAGTCTTTAGATACCTGTGCAAGGTTCACAAACTAATAACAATGCTTTCTTTAGTTCTAAGTACATGAATTTGATTATCAAGGCATCAAAACCAAGTCAAAAACTGAATTTGACACAGACCTAACTTGTATTATAATTGTAGATAATAGAGACAATTATCGTATTAATTCTGTAAAACAGCTATTTTTTTCTGAAGGATATGCATTATTCTTCTGTATATCTGAGGGGCGAAGCTCTAAAATCTTTTTTTCTGGAGAATATCATCTTCCAAGGACTAAATAGGAAACATAATAGCTAGTAAACCAAAACAGATTAAGAAAAAAGAGAGTGAAATGTGGGTTAATGAGTAACTTTTTTTTTGATAAATCAGTTTTTTAATGGGTGTTGGTAGTGTTTGTTTGAGGTAGTCACCTCAAAGCGGCCAAAGAATCAGTTATTGTAGCTCAATATAAAATAATTATAAAGTTAAAATATTACTTATGACAGCTCATATAGGATGCATGCAATTTTTCTCAGCTGGAGGCCCGTTGTCTCTCACTTCTTAAGACCAGGACGCTTCAAGAATAGTTAAATGATTTGTTCAGTTTGACATCTTTTCCGAGAAGTCCCGCAGCATCAACACATATGTTCCACAGGCTACCACTGATTCAGTCTGACGGATACTGAACATGCTTTTAATTATTCTTGACAGGCACATCAGTGATGTCAGTGTCAGCCACTGATGCAGACGACCCAAGGACAGAAAATGCTTTTCTGAGCTTCTCTATCATTGGCCAAGAGAGCATTCCTGCCAACGTTGTTAACAAGACTATGTTTGGTATCAACAACCAGACAGGAACCATCTACACCAGAGATGTAGGCCTGGACCGAGAGGTAACTCCAGGTTAAGATGCAGATGTTTGCACATCATGATGCTTTGTTTAATTTCCTTCAAACGTGCTGTTTTCTGTCCTAGATGGTGAAAAGTTTCCGGTTAAAACTTCAGATTGCTGACATGGGGGGCATGGGACTAGCAAGTGAAGGTGTGGCAATCATACATGTAACCGATATCAACAACCATGCCCCACGGTTCAGCCCTGCCTCGGTGAGCCTCACGTAACAATATAAGAGGGATATATCTATTCAAAATACTTAGGGGTGGTCATTTCGTCCTCACTGGTTTGAATATTCTGATGGGATGTGTGTTTTGTGTGTGGTGCATGCAGTACAGTATGATAGCAGTGGAGAACAAGAAGGACGGGAAGGAGATTGGCCGGGTGAATGTGACGGACAGAGATGATCGTGGAACAGGAAACTGGGAAGCCAAGTATTCAATATCCAACGACCCAATGGGCAACTTTGCAATCAGAGCGGATGCTTCCACCAACCAGGGAGTTTTGACTGTGGTGAAGGTACAGTCTGATTAACTGAGAAAATGTGAAGAAAGGGATGTGGTGATTGTTGAATAACTACCATCACATAGTGCAACTGGATGTTCAAAATGCCAGCACTGACTTTAATTAATCTATTATGGTTATGATTCATGTCTAGTATCTAACTTTACATTGACAAAAACATTGATGCCAGTTATTGCTGGCTTTGCCAGTTCTTATCTGATTTGCTTTGCAGGTTTTATGATTCCAAGGGTTAGAGAAAGGAAGATCTCCCAAAATGACATGATATGATATAATGTGTATTATGTTCTCCTTTGCAGTTGTAGAGTGAACTAAATTTCATCGTATTGTCTACAATGACAAATAAGATTTCGTATATCTTGTTTTTTGAGATGCCCAGCTTAATTTTGTTCTCAGTAATTCACTAAAAAGAAGAAGAAGAAGCATTGATGATTGTCACGTTAAATTATGCAAGTAGTACAACATAGCAAAATGTGTCCTCTGCAGAAGGCCTCCATCCCTGAGGAGCATGGACGGCCTTTTGCGTTGCCCGGTGAGCAAATGGGGATCAGGGTCTTGCTAAAGGGAACAAGGACATGTAAACTTTTGGAGTATTTAGCTATTAGCAGATACGTACATTATAGCATCATTTTGTAGGTTGGTTCATTATTTCCTTTTAATTTCAGGGTTTCTTTGGGAGAACAATGCAAAATTGTGATAATTTAGTCAGAGATTTGTGAGTTGTGTCGAATCAATTTATATGATAGAATTAATTCATTTTAATCATAAAAAATATTCTTCATTCTTAATTTAGCATCAGGAAATTTATTTTCCATTCTATGCTGATTCATAATAATGCTCATCTATAAATCAATTTGTCATTTTGTCTTTCGAGGAGACCTGCTATGTATTGGTCACAATATCAGTTGATTGGGAGTAAATTGAAAGGATCAATATTCTTTTTTCCCTTCATAACTTTACTGCCAAATTACACAGGTCTTTCAAAGAAGCTACTCACTACTTAATTAGATATCAAAACTCCAAAGTAACGTGTTTCTGTTAATACATTAATATAATTTACATGTTTTGTTTGCTTCAGAAATAGTGACTGTTATGTCCAATTCAATCAAATGGGTGAAAACAAAATGAGAAGCTCTTGACACAATGCAGCACCACCCTCTAGTGGTTGAGCCTCAAATTACAGGTTACTCCCACATTTATGCTTAATGTACTTCATGTAGGTTCGTAGGCTTGAATTACTGAAATGAACATTTCTCATTAATTCTTGACACTCCAACCAGATTACAGCATGTAGTTCTCCTGCCTGAAAAACAACCTTTTATTTCCTCTCTGTGTCTTCATGCAGCCTTTGGACTTTGAAGCACAGCAGGAGTATGTCCTCATTCTGAAGGTGGAGAATCTCAATCCTCTGAGCAACAAAGCTCCGAACGTCCCAGTGAGCACCGCCACTGTGGTGGTGACTGTCGTCAATGAGAATGAAGCTCCAACTTTCAGGGAGGACCCCATACAAATTGCCGTCCCAGAGTCTGTGCTTCCTGGGACTTTACTCAAAAGCAATATCGCCTTTGACCCTGATAATAATCACATGAGGTATGATGCAGAAAACAGTATGTCACCATTTAATGTCCGCACCAAAACAGAACCAAAAAACTACTGAAAAGGAATTGCATATTTTATTTCTTTGGGGCATTTTTTAAATTTAATATCGTACACACTCTGAATCAACCAGAAAATGACAAATTGTTTGGTTTAGAATGTTTTTCAATAGTTTTTGAAAAAATCCGATTTATGAAGTGATTTCAAAATTATGATCAAATGTTTTATTCCATGGAAAGTAGTCCATTTCGATTAATTTTTCTCAATGTTTTGGTAAACACATGTTTACTTAACTTTATTTCTTTGTGTCAAGTTACATAGATCTGTTTAGTAATTCCTCACATGCTTTAATATGCCAACAAAAATCCTACTTTTCAAATAGGTCTTTATTCATAGCCATAGCTAATGCATCCTCCTTCACACGTGGTGTCCCCCAGGGGTCCATCCTTGGTCCCTTACTCTTTATCATATACATACTGCCATTGGGTCTTTTTATAAACAGGGTCCGTCACATTTCTCTACATGAAATAGTGACTCAAAATATGCTTAACCAAACAGTTGAGCAGGACATTAAAGAGTTAAAGCACAAGAAGTCTTTAGTTTGTGTGTACGTGTGTAACTTCCCCTCTGCTTCTGGGGCAGGTATGAGATTATCAAGGATCCTGAGAGATGGCTGGATATAAACAGAGATACCGGAGACATCACCGCCAGAAGAACCTTTAACATGCGATCTCCATATGTAAACAACAACATCTACAGTGCTACTGTCAAGGTCACAGGTCAGTGAATCTTCTCAATCTGCCAGTCCACTAAATATAAATGTTAGCCTACAGGGCTTGTTTTACACCTTTTCTAAGAATTGTGCTGTGATAAAAAAATACCTTTGGCCTTCATCAGCATCAGGTAAGTGTTTGTAACACAAGCATTGCTGTGTGTGGATGTTCTCTTGTGCAGATGCTGGTGGTGTGTCCACCACTGCCACAGTGGCCATCACCCTGAAGGAGACCAACGACTTCCCCCCTCAGCTCTTCCCTATGAGCGGCTCTATCTGCAGGGATGCAAGAAAAACAAGTTCTGGTCTGGTTGTGTCTGCTGTTGATGAAGATCTTCCTCCCCACGCTGCACCATTCACCTTTGAAATGCCTCATGATCTGTCAATCAACTGGACTGTTATTCGAGTCAATGGTAAGGAATGCATAAAAGGGCTGTTGATATAGTGAGAGGCATGAATTTCTTGAACTCACATCTTTATCCTTTCTTTCCTTGATCAGGAACTCATGCGATGCTTCACCCACTCATAGCGCTTGAGGCAGGAGAATATGTGGTCACATTGTTTGTGTCAGACTCTGGCAGCCCAGTTCTGGGTACTTACGCTCAGATCAATGTCACCTTGTGTCCCTGTGACTCCTTTGGAGATTGTAAGTCTGAGGTGGGGGCTGTCCTTGGCTCCAGTGTGGGGATCAGCTTCATCGCTCTTATTATCATCATGGCCAGTATCGCACTCCTACTGTGTAAGTCTCAAGCGGAATAAGTCATAACAGTAGATATTTTGCCCTCAATCAGGGAATCAGGAAGCTATTATTATTATTATATAGTGACAAATACATTTTTATTTTATTTTTTGCAATGAAACTGAATAACACTTAATATGTAACTTCTTTTAAAACAGGTGACATAACATTTTAAGCCACTTGAAATCTTGAAAGGGGAAAGTTGCTTTTGGAATTCAGCATGCAGATAATCACACTTATCTTATCGGCAAAACCCATAAAAGAGCTTCATGTAAATCTATTATAGTTATATAGTAGTATAATTATTCTTTAGATCGTATCATGCACTTACACATATTAAGCTTTCACAGTTAGCCAAATGCCAAAAATTAGATGAGCAAGTACTTTCATTACAGATTATTTCATAAATTTTCAAACCAAAAATACATGAACAACAACATTTTACAAACATTTAAACATAACAATATTCCTCTTTTCCATCCATTTTTTATTTTGAAGTTAATACTTTACAGTTATTTAATGTTTGGTTGGATAAAAATTAGAGGCTTGAATGGCTTTTGATAGACATTTTCAACTATATTAATGGACTTATTGGTGAATCGTAGTGATAAATCACAAATTTGCAAGAAGGATAAAGTGCAGAATAAAGACAATGAATGAAGATCATTGCAGCCCTCTGAGTGGATCTAATCATGTTTGATGGTTTCCATCGGTTCTTTCATTGCAGTGCTGCTTCTCCTGGCTGTGGCAGTGACCACCTGTGGGAGACGCCATCATATCAAGAAAGGAACGGGTCTTCTTGTTGGGGAATCCGAAGACGATATCCGTGACAACGTTTTCAACTATGACGAGCAAGGCGGGGGAGAGGAGGATGAGGTGAGGCTTCAAAAGGTCACAGGTCATGAGAGGAAGTCCTAACGATACCGTTGTCAGTATGAAATAAATGCTGACCCTGTTATGAATGTTTTGGGTTGAGAAACTTATTTGTATGATAGACCAACTTCACTGTTTAACAATAATTGATTGATTGATTGTGCAAGTGTGTCGCCATGGATTCTGATATAATCTCTTTAATTTTGGTTTTGTTTGTTTTTTACAGCTGATGCATGCACTATTGTTGTATTCTTATGCTGCATGCAAGAGTTAACCTGCTTCCCATTCCTCTCACTTTGTAGAATGCCTTCAACATAGACCTCATCTGGAATCCCCATGATGCACCTCCAACCCTCGGGTCCTGCTACCCAGTGTCTGGTATTCCTCGAGGCAGGCAACCCCTCAGGAAGGATGCCCCGCATAACCTACCCTCACCCATATACCCACGAAGGCCTCCTGCAGATCCCACTGACATTGAGGACTACATCACTGACGTGAGCAGCTTCTATCCCCGTCTCACCTAAACCTCATGAACAACTTTTAGTATAATTAATTTAGTATAATATGACCCAGTGGCAGCATATAGATGCCAATGAGTAAGAGGCCAAATATGGAGCCCTGAAGGACACCACAGGTCAAAGCGTCCTGCATGGCTATGGATGTGACTATTTTCCATGAAATACAAAATGTTATCATGAAATGCTTTTTTTTTTTTTATTGTTTAAAAACTTTGACCAAATGATTTGTCATTTTATGGTAATTTTAAAGTGTTTTAGATATTTGATTAATAAATGGCCCCAAAGAAGTCATATATGCAAAGATATCTAGGTGTTTCTGGCAGTTTCAAAACCCATATCAACTAAAGTATAAAACATTCTTCACCCCCCCCCCCCCAGGGTCTAGAGGCTGCAGACAATGATCCCAACGTGCCTCCATACGACACAGCTCTAATCTATGACTACGAGGGAGAGGGGTCGCTGGCCGGCAGTCTCAGCTCCTTCGCCTCCAGCAGCTCTGACGAAGACCAAGACTATGACTACCTCAACGACTGGGGGCCACGCTTCCAGAAGCTGGCCAACATGTATGACCCACGCTAAGGTGGACAGAGAAAAGAAGCGTGGGATTCATGACCAGTTACAGATCATCCTCAGGTGTTTTTCTGGAAAAAAGAAGAATTTAGTCCAGGACAAGACTTTATGCATGCCAGGGAAATATATGTGATATGCAAAGCCACAGGCCTTTAATCTGATGTGATTTGGGTTTTATTGGGTCATTTGGACACAACCAGAGTTTAATGGCCAGATGATGGACCCACAGGGCAAACTGAATGTGCTGAAATGATTGTTGCTCTGATTTTGTTTATCCTCAGACTTGGATCGCTCACTTATGATGCACACATCAATGCCTGAGACATAAAAATATCTTTGTATTTCTCTTTTTATATTGGATTATTTTTTAAGATCATTTTGCTTCGACATTATTGCATCATAAATCCTCGGTGTAATCTCAACATGTCTGACTACAACACACTGTCGCACACAATACGCTGTAATCTGTTTGTTTGGAGATGAAGACTTTGAATTATGTTTTTTTTAATACGTTAGACGAATTTAAGTGTTTCTGTTATCAATGGAATAAATGTAAATATTTTATTTACCGTGTGTATTGTTCATTTGCCAAATAACACTCTCCTTATAAGCTGTACTGCGTTGACTCATAGTTCACATATTCACAACATAAAGTGCAACACACCACATTTATGTAAAACTTTATTTTAATATTTAGAAGAATCAACCTTTAAACTCTCTCTGGTAAGCTGTTCAACCTCTTACATCTACTAAATCAATCTGCAAGGTTCAGAGAAACCAGGGTAGGTGGTGTTATATCGGACACCTGAGCCTCAAGCAGAGCTTTTTGTTTCAGCAGGAAATAAATATCCTAAAGAAATAAGAATGTACACAGCAATCTACTACAACCCATCGTGATTCTGTGCTAGTAACTCAGCAGAGCCCCGACACACTGATTCAGACAAGAATCAGTCACTCAGGAAGGAATGACTGAAGCTACAAATGCCCAGCTGCTCTTTGACACGTGTAGTTGTTATACAAGTTGTCAAACACATGCTACAGTACGTCAACAGGCAAATCCAGCCATGACTGTTCATCAATCAGCACTCTTATGTGTGGGACGGCTAGGACAGAGCTAAAATGCAGCAGTTTTTATTCAATTAGTGTGGTTTCTTCAGATCAGACCAGCGTAGGATCCACGTCCTCTCTACGTTTTCTGGGAGGTGGTGGTGATTCGTCTTCACCTGTGTCTTGTTTGTCCCTTTCCGCCTCCAACCAGCTCTGTGGGAGGATCATCTTCTTTGGGCCGTGGGGAGGCGGACCCAGCAGGGCTTCAATGTCATCGTAGTTCACCACTTCACTCTCCAAAAGCGCATTGGCCAACTAGAAAGACAGAGACCCCACCTAGTTGGTTAAACATTAAGAACTGTGCAAAATGGCGGCATGAGTCAGCCGTCTGAAATACACAACATTTATGATCAAAGAATGGAGCAACTGACCAGAGTGAGCTTGTCTCTGTTGTCCAACAGTATCTTCTCTGTGTGCCTGTAAGCTCGAGCTATCAACATCCTAGCTTCCTGAAAGAACAAGCCAAGTTTATTTACTCCAAATCATATCAAAAGTTATGTCAGGGCACTTTCCACAAAGAGCTGGTGTAGACAGTAATCCTTATTTTCCCAAAGATCAAACTATTCCCACAATGAACAAGAACGTGGTGAGACTGGTGAGAAAAAACTGCTATGCATAAACCTCAAACAGATCCTAACTCAAGGTGTGCAGCCCTCTGCCTTGACCCGTTAGATTGAGAGAGGGACAGAGATATGAAACATCAGACAATGCGTCGAGGAAAAATGAAAAAGGGAGGTGCCAGTAGTCCTTTCTCAGAGAACCAAAAAACAATTAGTTTTTGGTAAAAGCCAAAACATCAATTCTATACTGAAAGCCAAAAATCATTATCTCAACATTCACAGAGTTCAAATGTGGGCAAACAAAAAATAATCCAATCATAGAACCCACGTGGTCCATCTGCTCTTGCAGGCCCTGGCTGAAAGGTCGGCGTCCAATGGCACCTTTCTCCTCTGTGTCAGGGAAAGACACCTGGCCGACACTGTCACACATGCCGTACTGCTTCACCATGGAGTACGCCACTCTTGTCACCTTACGCAGGTCATCTTGAGCACCTGGGTACACCGAGTGAGGATATTAAAGAACAGAGTTGGGCTTCACAGTACACAAGATTTGGATGTTCAGCGATTTAAGTTTCAGATTCTTCTCCAGAGTTGCAGAAAACAATTGAATTCATCGAATAATAAGCTACGATCAGCAAGTTTATGGGTTAGGATCATAACTTCTGGGACTGGAAGACTGATTACCTGTGTTTTTATTCCATAATTTACCTGAATGGCTTTCTCCAACTGTACATTTCAAACATCTCACACCACCGACATCTCTCACATCCCAGCAAAGTCTTCAGCAAAACTTCTTCTACAACATCTGGCAAATATTTACTATCAAAGCAACTGAGAAAAAAAGAGCCACAGACTGATATTTTAATAATGTTTAAAACTAAAGTGTGATGTAATCATTAATCCATCTGCAATCCGTCAAGTTTATTCGGCTCGGGGATCGCGATGGCAGAAGTCCCCGCAGACGTCATGCAACCCTCCCCACCTCAGCCCCTGACGGTGTGGTGGTCCTGAAGCGTTCTCAGATGAAATCTAAAATTCTGCCAGCGAGTTGTCAGATCAGCGGTTCTGAAACTGGAAATCCTGAGGTTCTATGATAGAGATAGCGGGCTAATGAAATCGATATGGCATACTTCAGCCGCCCTCTAGTACAGTAGACCTTACATGTTTGCATTCATTCATGTTTGAAAATGAATGCAAACATGTCTGTCAGATGCAGCAACATTTATGGGATGACTGGTCAACACATCATAAGATCTGCTTGTTCTTATGAATACATTTTCACCAATAAATTTGGCTGAAGTAAAATGAGAAGACTGAAAAAAAAATGTTTCATTGGAAAATGTAATTATTGCTTTATACAGTGTGATAGTGCCAAAGGCAACTAATCACTTAATGTTTTTCAACAGAAAACATTGTACATTTTGACTTAAGTATCATGATAATATTATACAATGGGTCCCTAGTGAGTCCCACCCACAATTCAGGATCTAACAAATCTTTCATGAATGGATTCCACTCCATTTTCAAAATGAATTTTCATTCAGAAGAATGGAAGAGGAATTTAGATGGTGAAAAGACACAAAGTATTCATTTGAAAACAATCAGTAGGGCAGCGGAGAGAGGTTTATTTGAGGATAGTGAATTAGTAGAAGTGTCCTACCTGTGGTAACCCTGTTAAAAGTGATGGCCTCAGCAGTTCTTCCTCCCAGAGCCATACACATCCGTTCAAACAGCTGCTCTTTGGTGAACAGATACTGGTCACGAGGTAGGATCTGAGCAAATCCCAGGGCTGCGTTAGTCCGCGGAGCAATGGACACCTGAGAAATATACCGCATTATCAATTTTGGACTTCAACAAATGTTTTGCTTATTTCCGTTTTAAATATCTTTTTATTTTCAAAGCTCTATGTGTTGGTCAATGTTATAGTATTTCCTTAATTTTATTTAACACTATTTATGAGATATTAAAAATATTTGAATGTAATAAGTTTATCTAGTCTTCCTGGAGAGACTTTGTAACCTGCACCAAAGTATTCTCAATAACAATTTTCATTATTGAGTCACAATAATTTCCTCTTTTAATAAATGTAGATAAGCTGATATTGATGGGGGCCAAACTTGTTAACAATAACAATATAAAGGAGTTCAATATTTTAAGACCCAGCTTGATATCCTGGACAATCTGCTCCTGACATATAATCGAACTAAAGAAAATATCTATGGAACAAACACTAGATTCAAACAGGCGGTTGGAAAAACAAACCGGTGTTAATCTGCTCAACCTTGAGGAAAAGTTTTTTTCCCAAAAAAATTATGAAATATAAACTTTCATTAAGCCACACAATATATGCTCAATCCACACAGGAAAGTGTCACCTTCATCACTGCCTCCGTGTGCTCGAGCAGCCATCCCACTAAGGCGTGTCCAGACTCATGGAAGGCAACAATCCTTTGCTCTTCTTTAGACAGGATCTTGCTCTTCTTTACACTTCCTGAAAATAAAAGGATTTGTCAGGCTTTACCAAAGCAGAAACTTCTGCATAAAAACTGTTCTGTTTTTGCCCTACTGGTACCTGCTATGACTCTCTCCACTGCATACTCAAAGTTAAAGGTATCAATGGACTTGTATCCCTCTCTGGCAGCATGGAGGGCAGCTTCGTTACAAATGTTAGCAATGTCTGCACCTGTGGAGACAAATCAAGCTTACAACAAAGATTTCATCACGACCATCCAGGTGAAATGTCAGTAAACATCAACCATGTAATGTCCAGACATGTTTCAGAATTACGGCAGGTGTTAATCCACGAAAACAAAGCAGTAAATAAATACCACTGAAGCCTGGAGTGAGTTCTGCCAGACGCAAAGAGTAGAAATTAGCGGGTTGGGTCAGCTTCAAGATCTTCAGATGTTGCTCAAAAATCTCCTTCCTTTCCTGAGAGACAACAAAAAGAATTATACAGGACAGATTTAATGCATGAGGTCTGGGGAAATTTACCACACACTTTAGTTTTTCAGATTTTATAAAATCGTAAAAAAAAATTGGTGTAAAATTACTTAAGAAAATGAATTAAGAAAATTACTTAAGGTGTGCCTGAGAGATGATGGATGGATGGATGGATGGAACAGTTTGAAAAATATGGAATGCTAAATACTTTTTCTGTAATAAGTGAAAATCAAAAACTGAAATGTTGAGTCAAGTAAACCTATTTTTTTCTATTTAGCATTCCCATTCGAAATGCAATTTTTAAAATCTCTAAACCGCAACCAAGAGATCCAATTAAATTCACTGCGAGCAGGAAGTTTGGTTTTGAGTGACAGTCACAAATCAAAAATGACTTTGGTTAATCTATTAATCTGACTTAGAACAGGAAAGAAGGAGGAAAAAAATTCAGCGAGCCGACTGAAATCCAATTAATCAGATCAATTTCAAATACAAGGTTTTGAAATTCTTACTGCATGTATTTGAGGATGAATTCTAAACATTTGAAATGTAGCATTTACATGTTTTTCAGTAACGAGTTTGTTGTTCGGTAAATCAGACAATAATGGCATAGTGCTCTACTGCAAATCTTTAAAAAGCTATTTTCCCTACCAGCAAATGTGTCGTGTTGATGAGGGGGTACTTGGCTGATAGAAAAATAATTCAGAAGGGATACATTATTGAAATATGAACAGGACACACTGCTCTAGCCTACCTGCAGAGTGGGCAGATCTATAAAGATGTGCCGGTCCAGTCTGCCGGGCCTCATGAGAGCATTGTCAAGGATATCTGCTCGGTTGGTGGAAGCAAGGACAATAACATGGTCCGTTGTTCCCATTCCTGCAAAAAGACAGAGAGCATGGATTTCTTATTCTGACCCCTGATGACAACAAAGTGTTGAACAGTTGAACTCACCATCCATCTCTACCAGCAGCTGGTTGAGGGTCTGTTCCTCTTCAGTATTGGAGAAACCCGACATGTTGGTGGAGCGTTTCTTTCCCACAGCATCAATCTCGTCGATGTAGACGATGCAAGGGGCCCGACTCCGAGCCTCCTTGAACAGACTTCGGACTCTAGCAGCACCCAGGCCTAGAAACAAACACATACATTGAGAATCTGATCAGGTTTCAGAAATGGATCCTCTCGCAACAATATCACTAGAGATTTTGCACCAATAAATGCATCCCCCTGGTTGAACACAGGTTTAAAATGAATATTCTCAAAACAAATAAACACAACCATTACTAATTCATATATGGTTGTTTTTTCATATATATATCAAGAGGTTATTGAAAAACAAAAGTATATCACGATATTATAATAACCATTAATATATTCTTTACATTGAGTATTGGATATTGTACATTTTTTATTTAGTTTAAGTCCTGAGTCAAACATGCTGATTAGTTTCAAATCAAATTTAATCAATATTATCTATATTGTTGTTTTTTGACAACATTTTAGTCTAATGTAGACAAACAGCCACATTAGTATTTTAGTATAGTTTTAGTAAATGAAACATGTTGACATTTGAAGACAGGAAGATATCATTAACATTTCAGTTAATCAAATCAAATCATTTGATCATTATCTAATGAATAACAGAATGAATTGATTAAGAATGCGGTTTTGAGTGTTTGGTCTGCAAATATCATTTTTATAAATTCATCAATATATCATGTGTCAACATGCTCCTAATAGCATTTTAATTCAGGGAAAGCCAGAATTCTTGCCCATATAGACCCGATCCCAGGACTTCAAGTCATTGGCTTTGCTGGATCAAAGTACCCGACTAAGCAGTAATCCTGAGGAAAATCCGAAGGGAGCCGTTAACTAGACGGTTCTATTAGTCTTTCGTAAGCATATCCAGCTCGGACAACACATCTTCACCTATTCATCCTATGCAAGGATCTCTGTGGGTTTCCACCAGTTTCCTCTGGCTTGACCCTGACCGAGTATAGTTCACCCTTATAAGGTCCTATTGCAGGCATTTTTGCTCCACATCTCCCACGGAGCGGGTGAGATGAGTCGGTTTTGCTCTGAACCCTAAAGGGTTTGGTATCCCACCTCGGTGCTGCTCAGCAAACTACACAGCTACACATACTATCATATAATCAGAATATATGGATATTAACTTAAAATATTTTAAAATATTTTTTCTGTCTGCTCTTTTGGATGGATTTGCGTAATATCTTTATTTTCTGAACACATTTTTTAGTATCGTCTTTAGTGCCAGCTCATCACATTCTCTTCTTAGTCGTGGAAAGATGACATTTTTGCCCAGTTTATAGCATCTTAGTTTTCCTTCATTAAATTAACATTGGTACAGGTATTAAATTACCTTTAACCTCTCCTAAATTTCCCCTGTGGGTATTAATAAGAGTTTCTATCAATTAATCTATCTGTCTAATCTAGTCTATCTAATCTCTGCATACCTCCAATGACCTCCACAAACTCAGAGCCAGCTATAGCCAGAAAGGGAACTTGGGCCTCAGTAGCTACAGCCTTCGCCAATAGGGTCTTCCCGCAGCCTGGAGGCCCGAGCAATAATGCACCCTTGGGAACCTTAGCTCCCAGCTGGAGGTATCGTTCTGGACTCTGAAAGTGGAAACATCAACATGGTAAGCAGGAGCCTCACTTATATGAGGTTTGGATGGTATATGCAAAGAAATTCAGTCAATCGAGTCAATATTGTTGCAAACCATCAATTTAAAAGAAAGGGGAAAAATGGCTGAAATACTATACAAAACAAAAGTATGTTCCCAGGAGTCTGGCTTCTTACCTTGAGGTAGTCAACAAATTCCTTTACTTCCACCTTGGCCTCGTGCATGCCCGCTACATCTTTGAAACTCACACCTTTTCCCGACTTGCCATCCACAATGGTGAATTTGGCCATCTTTAGCTGATTCTGTTAAGTATGAGGTTTGCAGAGTTAGAACTCTGGTAAAATCAGTGGAACGCAATGACAATCCGGAATGGACACATGCCAATTTGCAAATGTGGTCTCACTCACAAAAGCACTGAAGCCACCCTCTCTGCCTCCCATGCCTGCGAGTCGGAAGATATACCAGAGAATGGCCACACCAATAGCAGCCATCCCCAGAGCATAGACTGCACTGCAAAGTGAACAGATGAGAAAAACATTGGATGGTTTTACTTTGACACATCATTTTATTATGCATGGAAATAGAATGCTTTCAAATTGCTAAAGAAAGGATTGTAGGAATCTTATAAACGGATAAACTTTTGATTTAGAGTCTGCTCTGAAAAAGGGAAATATGTTCTTACTTCCCGAAGAATCCAGTCCGTTTGTATGACACTTGTATCCTGTCCTTTGCGTCAATATTCAGCTCTTCTTCCGCTGCTCTTAGCTTCTCCTCAAATTTGTCAATATTGGCAACTTGCATTCTGTACATCAGCGCCAGCCTCTGCAGAGCCAGATACAGGGCAGAAAAATAAGAGGTGAGCATGTACATTTGCTATAAAAGTTCAGAAGCTGATCCTTTGCATTACATCCATTACAACATACAGGCCTTCCAAAGATAACCGCTCCAGGATGAAGGTAGATCTCGACGATGTCACTCTCAGGAACGACTTGCACACGTGAAACCTCTCCCTTGGCCAACATCTCAGTAACAAAATCATTCCAAGAGATATTACCACCACTAGTATTAATAGAATTCAGCAGGCTCATGATGAGGGCTATAATGAAGAGGGTTCGCAAGCGCTCCCGGTACATCTGGTCCTCTTGCTCACGACGTTTCTTCTCCTCTGAAAGGTGAGGCGTATCATGAAGGAAGAGAATAAAAAGAATCAGAGACAGGGGTTTAGACCACACTTAGATCTGGTGTAGTAATTGACAAGCAGCCAAGCAGCGAAATGTTCACGTACCTTCATCTTCCTCTGGTGTTTTTCCCTTTGACCCATTACCTTTATTTTTCTCTTGCTTGGGCTGAGATTTACTGAAAAGGTTTGTTGCCCCTGAAGACAAATGTATTTCCATCTTAAGTAGCTATAAATCACATCATATTATAGCGCCACGGTCATCTTGCAGGGTGACATATCTTTCACACCTTATTATTCACAGTTCCATTGAAATAACTGAAAACAAACTAAAAATATCACAAGTCACAACTACTTATCAATATTAATATATGATTAATGTTGAGTGAAGCTAGTAAGGGAGATTGAAGAATGACCATATCCCTGTCATTTCTTTTTTTCACTGGGGGAAAAACTAATGTTAATATAGTAGAAAAATGATACTAACGCTGATAAAAAGTGTGTTTACCTAATAGTTTTACCAAACCAACAGGGTTCCTCATCAGGTGGCTCCTGATTAACTCTCTGTGAATACCAGCCATGGCGGGACTCAGAGGTCTGTGCAGAAGACTCTAAAATGGGAATATTGAGACGACATATGTTACAAAATTTGTGACAAAATTTCACAGGAAGTAGAAATAATTGATGCTTTTAGCATTCCGTGATCAAGGCACTAACTTCACACTGTTGGTCTCAGCATATGGTGGCCAAAAAGTGAGAATCATAGGAGCTAAAGCGTCTATTGCTAAGTATGTGTAAACATTAGAGTTTCATAATAATTTAATGTATTTCCAAGTGAATAGAAGCATAAAAGAATGATCAACACTCAAATTAAAGCCCCTCTATTGTTGAAAAAAATATTTTAACAGCTTTGTGGCTACAGAATGAAACACATTCAAAATATTGCTTTAAATATTAATTATTATATCTTAAATGTTATTACTACTTTTCCATTGGTGGCAATTGGTGTTACTTTCAGTAGAAAATGTTTAAAAACTCAACTGGTGATACAGAAAAATTAAGTTAATAATTAAATGGCAAGATCAAAGATGAAGTCCACTCCATTTAAAAATAGATTGAAAGACTGAAAAAGCGTCATCAAATTTTCAATTTCTACTTGGGAAAAGGATTCCTCTACAGCAGAACTCCATTGATATTTGTTCTTATCCATTCCACAGTAAAGTTTTACTGGTCTGATGGTTAGATGTATAGACAATACCGTGAAATGATAATGAACACCTTTCTTTAATTCTACTATATCTCAGCGTGAATTGTGTTGGATATTCCAGCTTAATTCAACAAAACAAAGGCAATTTCAGTTTTGAATTAGAATTTTACCAGCCACGTTTAATTCAAATCATCTTTTACATAGACCGTTGTAAGAGGCACAGAGTTGGCTTGTAGACCTCACCAGTAGCACATAGTGCCAAAATTATAAGAAATTCCTGAAGAGATGATTGAAATATATCTGTCTGGAGGGGTTACAAAGCTAAAATGGGGTCCTGGGACACCACAGATCCACTAAGGGACTCATTATCTACTAATAGAGAAGACTTAGAATGATCATGACCCTGAACCCTATCAGAAGTGGCCAGCATACAAAATTCCTCCTAGATGAATTTTTGTACTTTGAGGAATTTTGGAATAGCAGCTACTTGTGAGAATGTTTGATCATTCCAAATCCTCTCCATTTATGTGCCACGTTGAGGACTCCACGAATTTTAGAAAGAGGTTTGTAATCATTAATAATAATAATAATAATAACAACACATTTTATTTATAACCCACTTTAAATTCCAAGACCTCTGTATTTCAATCGTCACCTTCCGCAACTGCTGCCAGACTTATGAATCATGTTCATGCTGCTGAAAATTGTCATTTTAAGTGAAACTTTGATTGAACATGGCTGGTATAAATCAATTACATTAAATAATTATGAATGATAATCTTTCTCGTTAATCACAACACAAAATCAAACAAGTGACCCCAAAACCGATGGTCTCGTCTTCAGTGAGAGTCAGGTGTACTTTGTCTTACCTGGGTCAGCGATTGCGGCAGACTCTTGAGTGTCCGCGCTGATTTTGATAGGAGCATCTTTCTGACATGATCCCAGCCAGAGTGCATAGTTTTAAATCCATCGCTACGTTTCGGCTTGTTTTCCAGTGAATAATTTCGCCTTGACAGCGTCGAAAACAAGGTTCTAAGGTTACACTGGTTCCGACAAGAGAGAGCCCGCTGTAGCAACAGCAAAGCTGACATAGTGTCACTGAATGAAGTGTACTAACTAGATAACTGATCTAACATAGCTCTTATGTTAGATCATATGAGCTGTTTGGATTAAATAACTTGTTATAACTCGTGAGTTTATCTATTTGTTGAAACTCTACTATTATTCAACCACACCGCCTGGTAATTATGTCACCTCCATATAAACAAGACTCAACACCGCAAACAACCCACTCCGGATGTTTTACAAGGCAACAGAAAAAAGAATATATCTTTACTCTATCCTATCCTATCCTATCCTAGCTTTCTTAATCTTTGCTGAGGGATGAAAAGTACAATTTAACGTATCCTCCAAAACATCTTTACCTCAACGTTTCAACTTTAACCTCTCTGTGCGTTCTTCGAGGAGCTACCAGCTGCGGGTATCTTTGCGCAGAAACGTCTTTTTTACCTTTATTGAAACAACGTACTCACTATATCTGCTCCGATGGTAGCACTGGTAGTAAACATAATATTTACTACCTTTGTGATTAGAAAGTGTATGTGTGTTAAGGAGTATGCGAACTATAATGTATTGACTAGCACCCATTGAATTGCAATATTGTAAATTGTAATAGTCTACTTTGTAGCACTTTGAGATTTGATCCAAATGTAAAGTGCATTATAAATTAAATGTATAATTATTATTATTATTATTATTATTATTATTAATAGTACCATACTCTGGACGTAACTACGAATGAATAGTCTCAAAATCTCATGAGTAGACCAGCTCTCGCGAGAAAGGTAATACGCATTTACACAACCATTGAGGGGTTTTCGGATCAGGATTTTTCTGCTCTGTCCCTATTTATCCTGCGTTCTCAATGGAAGTTCTCATGCCCCGTCTTTTCTGTTACATGCTTTCTGAAAAACACATTTTCCTTTAATCTTCAACGTTAACCTTTCGCTCTGTACTTCGAGGAACTCCAGGCTGCGACCATATTTGCGCAAGAATAAAGATATCAAGTAAATGTATCGTTGTTTGTACATTTCTTTTTTTTAAATTATTAATTATTATTATTTTATTAATTTAATTCTGAAAAAAAGTATCAGACGTAAAGCAGACACCAACATAGATACAATTAAATAATTGCAGAGACAAAAAAAAACATATATTAACTAAATAAAATAGATTAAATAAACAAAATTACATACCAAGGTACTTCAGAGAGGCCATCTTCCAGCCATACATAAATATATTTGGCACATTTGAATCTCATCAACCCCGGGGCCTGGGCATAGAGCATCTTGAGATGGGTGAGATCTTTATCAACTTGACCTTGGATTATAAAAAAATAACAATTGACAAGAATGAGCAAGACTTTGACCTTAAGGTATATTAAGTAATGTATCTTAAGGTGTGTTATTTTGTTTCCTAAAAATGAAACAAAATAACATTTATATGATATTGAGTAGTAATTGTTGATTCTGTTGCTTCAATATCATCATGGCTGAAAACTCAGTCTTTCACCTCAAAGCCGAATCTACGTCTTATGAGTAAACTGAAAAGGTAGAAATCATTCATTATTTTGTCTTGTATATCTCTTATGTATTTGAAGACTTTTGTTCCCAGTTTGGTAATTTTTGGTTAGTTAAAGAAATTCATAATATTATTTCTATTTCAAAAAGAATTGACTGAATGTGAATTCTTTGTTAGAATCTTATGAATTGCAATGAACATTTTTTCAATCAAAAATTAATAAAAACTATTTATATAAGATTTGGAAATTTGAGATTGGGACTGAGAGGACAAGGGTATATGTGGCTAATGATAAGGATTGCACTATGTCTGGCAATGATAAAATATTAAAAATCTTTGAAGATTAACTTAAAGTGTTATTCACGATAAAAAGTATTGCAAGGTAATATATCGTCATTTGCATCTAACAGTTTCTAATACAATAAAAACAAATTCCAAGATAAATCCTTTTGGTTGTATGTGGAGAGCTTTGGTGACATCATAACATCACATTTTAAATAGTCATCTTGTCAAATACAGTGTGAGGTTATATTCAACGATTAGTGACAGGGGTTGAAAACCAGTTTGAACCCGTCCCATTAATTAAATTTGCACTGAGCTGCAATTTGAAATATTTACAATTTTGAGTGAAGCTGCATTTATCTTGATTTTTAAAGGCAACATTGTAGGTGTAAAGTGCAACAGAAGTAAATTAATTTTGAATTGATTAGGCTGTCTGTAAAGATAATTGCAGAAACGCAAATAGTTAAAATAAATTGGAAATTAGAAAACCACTCTGTCAGATGATCAAAAATAAGAGTCCTATCCGTACATGAACCCAGTCTCAGAAACCGTCGAGGAAAGAATTCTTATCTACTTTTTTCGAGGTTTGCTGGCGATATAGATGTCCTCCAGCAGAGAGCATTCCAGGCTTATTTTCTCTTGTACCAGAACACGATCCGGGTTTACCATGAACACGTTTTGCTGTTTGTTAGAGCAAACTTGTGAAACATTATGACATGTATAGAAATGGAAAAAAGATGGAACTATAAGCCACGGATGGCCATTGAGCTCATGGCCACTTGTTGGTTGTCTTTCCAACTAATCGCCTCAGAAATTACTTTTAGTGACGCCATTCCATTTTCACCCGTATCCGAACTCGTTTGAGGTCTAATCAAGCAATTATTATCAAATAGAAGCAGATTACTATCTTTATTAATTTAAGCCGCTCTGAAATAGGAGACTTTTTAAATGTCTTCATTTAATTACATCTTGACAACAAATGTAATGTCTAACACTAAAAAATAATTGGTGATATGAGACAGATATCAACACCAAAGAGAATTACAAAAAGAAACGAATGAAATAAATGACTCGAGGGGCTTAAGCGTATATTGAATATAATTAATTAAAATAATGAATTCATTATACGCCTGCCCCGGCAACACTGAACAAGTACACTGGATTTGATATTGAATGTTTTACATAAAGATTGGATATTGAATGTTTTCAAATAATCTATACATTTGGGTAATCAATTTTGACCTCCGTAAAAGTTAAATAGTGTTCGAAGGAAATGTTCAGATTTTTGTCTTTCAATGTGATACGAGATGATAGCTTGTATCTGAAATCAGATTCGTGTCATGGTTATAAAATAAAACGTAGGCTAAAACAAGGAGTACATTTATTATGAATTGCTCTTTGCTGACTAATGAAATACGTGATACGCAACGTGTACGGTTGAATATGAGTGACAAGATCTGTAAACCAATAAGATTAGAGTCGTTTCTATTAGCCAATAGGAGTCTTTCTTTTATTGTCTTGCGTTTCTTTTTCAGCGTGGGTTTGTTCAGTTTGTTCACCAGCGCCTTCCGCTTTCTTGTCCACTTCGTCTTCTTCTCTGATACCATTCATCAAAAACATAACGTAATATTGATAAACGTCAAAATATAAGATGAAGGCAGCCTAATTGCACATGAAATATGCCTGCCAATATTTAATACTCCGTTGGTGTGAATATTCTTATTGGTGGCTTTGAAAACATCAATGTTGTACTTCGTAATATCAACATCTGTAATTTTAACAAATTGTGAGACATACAATGTTTAATGCATGAGATAAGAGTTAGATACATTTAACTATTTGTAGGAAAATATTTTATAAAGTTTCAGATATTTTAACATTCCGAAAGCGAGTGCACCAAATGTCTGTACTCCATTTCATTTTCTTGGTCTCCAACCACATAATGGAGTGTGGTCTCTTGCCTTTGAAACTATAACCTCGGTCAGCCACGTTGGGGCCTTGTTTATGTTCTGTGTGAAGCGAGAGCGAAATACTGTCTTGCACCAAAATGGCGTCTGTTTCACCCTGGCTGAAAATGGTATCCGCCCACAGCTTCAGAGCCTATCAGGAGGTTCCTTTTATTCGCATGGCATTTCCGTCATTAAAATCCACACATCGAAGTCAAAGGCCGCTCGAATGGGTTGGCGGAGGGGATTAAACCGAAACAAATGTGATCTTTTGATGGTTTATGTTCATTCAAGCAAGCTTTTTGTGGTTCGAAAGGATTCGTACTTTGTGACGAAGATGAAATAGCTACGCTGTAAACGAGTTTTTGTGGATATTATATTGTTTTCTTCTTTGGACGTCTGTTTGTTGCTCCGCACCGCTGTAACAAGCTAGCGCCTGCCTCGATTCCATCGAGCTGCTATGGTGGTAGCGACTATGTGCGGATGTCTCAGGACCAGTCTATACTAACCGACTGCAACAAATGGGACCCTCTAGCATCGGCCGAGAACATCGCGGCAAAGACTAAACATTGAATATCAATTTTAACTATTGGAAGTTGTGGAAATTCAGACAGAGGTAAGTCACATTTTCCGGTCAACAACAACAAACAAATATACTCTTGCTGTTCATGTGGCTAACTCCTCTTAATGTGTGCTGCGACAAAGGTCAGCGTGCACTATATTCGATAATGTATATTTTTAAGCTGTTAGATGGTGCGCAGTGGTTAGGTAATTTTAGCATTAAACCAGATTCTACTGATTGAACGGGGTTACCCTGTTTATGCCTTCCTGTATGCCTTTTGCGATGGTCATGTACGTTTCTAACGGCCTGAATTTCACGTATTGCTCTTAAAGGGAATTGTTTTAGCTGGTTTCAACATGAAATTTGCGTGTGATACTAACACACAGATGCTGCGTGTGGGTGGCTGTATGAAAATGCTAATATGAAACGTCTATTTTTGATTGAGCAAATGACTAGTGCTGCTTATGTTGATACCATACAGCATGTATGTGTACGCAGTAAAAGTACTGTGCGTGTATTTTGGTAATCTTGTAAGCATACATGAATTGTGTTACACTGCTTAGCCACAGTAGTCTTTACTAAGGACTTGCTTTAAGGGACACCTGCAGTATCCCAAACAACAATTATTAATACGTTTCAAAAATTTAGCATTAATAAATTAACTTGCTAACCTATTTTTGTTGAATTAAAGCATTGCTAGTTAAACTGCTTTTGCATTTGAGTGTGCACATCATCATAAATATCTGTTATTAAGTACCATATCTTATCCATTTGCTGGTCAGTGCCACCTTAAAGGCACAACAGATGTTCTGCATATCTGTGAAAGCAATATTTTTCACAATCATTATCAAGCCTCATGAAGGAACATGTATGTGTTTTAAGTGTCTTGAAATACCCACATATAATCTGAGTAATTTAGGAAGTCTCTCCAAATGGTTACCAGGCACAGTGGGTCCTAAGGATGGATAACTTTCACAATTACCCAAGTTAGTTCTGTGGAGGGCACCTGTTTACCTCGATAAAAAACAGGTTATTGCAGGGGTCAGACCATGGTGTGATTGGAGATGAGCTGGAGAGGAATTGTAATGTGGAAGAGAAGCTCTCCACTTTGGTGCAGTATGAATGCTGAGGAAAACACCGCAGTGCCGCTGGTGGTGTATTCCACGAGATACTCAGTGTGTTTTAGCTTGTTGGGGCGTTCATGTTGACTACACTGCAGAAGAAGTGATTTGTATATCCGTCTCCCCTGAGCTTGCGTAACTCCTAATTCTATGTGTTATAGTGGAATCTCAGTTGAAACGTCCCCTATGTTGTACATGAAGATTGTGATTGTTGTGGGATAAGAAGCAAATTTTTAGAATCAATAATATGATCCATCTTTTATACCCAACCATATCAAGCTACGTTTATACTGTGAAGGTAATTCAACTGAAAAAGTTTCCATCCAAGATTTGATGCATTATTGTGTCACAGGTTCCACCAGTCAGTTTTTATACTTGAATGTCTTTGCTCTTTGAGATGATATTCTAAAGACATTATACCACATTTGTTCTGTAAAAGGCATTTTTGAACAAACTTCGTTTGGTTTTAAATCAATTGCCGGGCTTTGTTGTTTTTTTGTTTTTTTTTGCTGTACACTAAAAAAGCCATTTTAACAAAATTTAAACTGTTTATTAGTTTGTGATAATTTCTATTACGTTTAATAATCTGTCATGCTGGTCCTTGTAGTTGCAAAACATATAATCAATATCAAAATTTGACTGGTTGTAAACTAAGTGTCTGCATCAGCTACTCAAAATTCCCCTTTTAAACCAATGTGATGCAGAATCTGCAGAGACTCTGCATGAGTCTGTATTTTAGTCTTGTTATTATTTTGCAGTGTTTGAAGTGGGTGTGCGTCAGCCTTTATCGATGGGCTTCTAGCCTCCATGTGCACGTTGTGAGGATGGACTTTCGGCTAATAATGCATGAAGCAGACCACTTTGCAGTCTTCTTCATTTTTGTCTGTTCTGTTCGTGTCATGAACGTATAAAAAGATGTTAGTGGAGGTAATAGTACATGTTTTCATATTCATCAAATTTGTCCCTTCTTTATTAAAAATCCAAAACAAGCCGTCATGTGTTTTTAACACGCATAGCTGACTGTTTGCTTCTCTCAATGCTAAAGTCGTTCTTTATTTGTCTTTTTCTCACAACCTAACTGCCATCTTTGCTTATCACCCGGAAAAAAACTTACAACAATTTTGTTATATAGTACCAAAAGGTTAAATACTTTTAGTTTACGATATAAAACATTGCAATACTTTGTCTGTGTGGCGATACAGTACAGCCACGCTGAAATATCACAATATTTGTAGCGATTTTATTCCCCCACCTCTAGTTGGCAGAGGTGGCAGAGGTTAAGAACTGTTTGTCCTGCCCATTCCTGTTAGTGGTGGCTGTTCGTACAAGTTGGACCATGGAGTTAGGTCATGCTCCCTTTCCTAAAAATGGAGTTCAGCTGCTTTCAGGAAGTTCATGAGATACAATCTACCTTGGGGTTACACTAGGGCTGCAACTAACGACTATTTGATACTCTATTAATTGTTTCAATAATGAACCAATTAATCGGATAATTTTTTATCCTGGTTAAATTAAGGACAAGTACAAATAAAAATAATTACCCAATCAATAAATGGCTCTTATTTTGCTATCAGATTTTGAGTCTAGCTTTAGGCTGTTTTAGGCAAATGAAAACTAACAATAAAGATGAATTCTTCTTTCCAAAATGTCTTTTAATAAACTTTACTGCTTTTATAACAGACTGTTGAACCAAAAAGGTTGCTATACCAACAGGCTATTTGCTAAACTGCAATTTAGTTCTTTCATGTTGCATCACATCACTACTGATACAAAAGGAAAATTAAATGGATCAAATACTATAAAAAAGATACAGCAGTTTCTCTTGAAAATACAGCAGTTTCTAAGGGATCGGTGTTTCTCAAACCAATCATCCATGCGAATTTAGGAAATAAACAAGGGTAGAAAAATAACAGTCGCTGCTTTATGCATGCTGTAGTCAACAACTACATCCAGCCAATACCGTTTGCTAGTTGGAATAAGCCCACATTGGACACGCCAACACGCAGAGATGTGTGCACTCAGCAAACAGCAACTCACTTTCAGCAGTAACATGAAACTTCTCTATGAGCTATACAACTTACAGAGATGAGTCGTCATTGTCTACAGAGCGCTTCAAATGCTCCAACGTTACTGATGTGCTCCCCGCCATGTTTACTTCCTTCTTCTTACGCAATGTCAGTGGCAGTGTCCGATGACGTCACCGGCTTATCGACTATTAAATTAGCTGACAACTAATTTCATAGTCAATTTCTGTCAATTACGTTGATTATACGTTGCAGCCCAAGGTTACACATGCCGTGTGTAATATAAATAAGCGCATTGTTCTATGTTTCTGCCAGTGTACTGTATTGTGTTTCACAGCCGTTCAGACTCTTAGTTGGTGTTTTGCCAAGATATAAGAAATTACCTGACCTGATTGCACCACAACACAGTTCTACCCCTTTTACACAAATCTCTATTAACGTGTTGCTTTTGCTCTCAGTCAGAAAGGGTACAGTCACTCCTTATTAGCAGTACAAATACTTACTATACAGTGGTTGTGGCAGTACTGTGAAGACACTCACATGGACATGATCATTTGCTATGGCGCACATTAATCATTTACCACCTGTCTGCCTCCAAGCACTACTCAAACATAATTTACGGGGCATGAGTTCAAAAGAGGCTGAAGTTAAATATAACAAAAGAAAAATAAGCGTTGTAATACTGACCTCCATGCTGCTTTTTACTGATACCTTAATTTCTGTTACTCTGGTATTGAACGTGACGCATCAGAAATATGGCAGTGGTAGTTTCATCTACAGGCAATGGGAAAGGAGTTGATCACCTTGTTTTTGTAGCTGTACTCGCTTTTTGAATCCTTGACATAAGTATTTTTTTGATCATGGAAAAAGAGGCTATAGTCAGGTGGATTAGTGGAGCATGAGCTATCTTTGACACGGCTGAAAAAAAGTGTTGTTTTTGTAAACATACTTATATTGTAAATTTAAGTGTGTTGTATGTTGTAAACATAATTGGCCTTGTTTCTGAACCATTGGAAATGTGAATGAGGCTCCCACAGAATGGCGGTTTAAATGCTGCTTACGTTTAGAAACGGCTACAAAGGTATGGTTTAAGTTTTTTTTTAATTTATTTGTAATGCTCTTTAGTGGGCGCAAGGGCTGCAACTAACGACTATTGGATAGTCAATTAATCGTTTCAGTAATCTAACAATTAATCGTATTTGCCTAACTGGAATTTAGGCAAATACGATTAATCGTTAAGTACATGCCCTTTAACATTGAGTTAGCTAGCAAGCTTACAAAGACGAGTCTTCATTGTCTACAGAGCCAACATATCTCCGCTTCAAATGCATTATTTTCGTGCCCCAGGCCGAACAGGTCAGCCCTGCAAATCATGCAATTTGCAGGATGTTTTCTGTTGTGGTGGTGTTGCCATGGCGCTAAGGTTTACTTCCTTCCTATTACGCAATGTTAGAAGCAGTGTCTGACGTCACCGACTAATCAACTATTAAATTCATTGACAACTAATTTCATAACCGATATCTGTCGATTATTCGTTGTGGGGGAATATTGGGAACATATCTCATGTAAGTCACTTGTTGCATCTTTTACTCATAGGTAGCCTGACACAAATATTTAGGATTAAAGATTGTTTTAGCTATCATTTGGATCAGGGTTATACCAAAAACACCAGTCTTCCCAACGGTTTTCAGCCTGGGATGTATTGCTCTTGAATGGTGGATTGATGCAGTTCTTCAACAACAATCCAATTTTCTCACAGGTGAGCTTTTATTATGAAGTCCCATTGCTTGTCTGTGACACTGACACACCTCCTTTCAAACTTTGTGGCCATTGACATTATCCAGTCATCAGACCGGCTTGTCTACATGGTTTCTGTTCAAGTTGTTTGCAGCTTGTTACACACTACTAGTATGATGCTTATTGCTTACAACAGCATTGTGTAGCGAGCAGGGAAATATTCTTCAGACTTATTGTTGATGACTCTCCAAAAGAGTTGTTTCTTCAGAACTCTGAACAGGAACCCTGTTGCTGGTTGTAGTCGAACACAGGAACAAATCAGTGATATTATCTCAGTGGTGCTTTCTCAAATTGCGCCACAACCCTGTTTTAATCTCCACAGTACCGGATTTGTTGTGAATGTTGCCTAAGATATAAATTAATCCAATGCTATGTATGATGAGAAAACTGTCAGCAAAAGAACAAGATGCTTTTGATTGTTCTGTTTGGGTGGCTCAACAGTCAAAGTTGCACAGGTCAAACAGATGATGACCATCCATCACAATCACAAAATAACCCACCATACACAGCAATTTGTAAAAAGACACTTAAATCTAAAGTAAAGTAAACTGCAGCATTTGAAGCTGCTGCAGCACAATTTTACTACAGTACAGGTATACTGCTTTCAGCTGCTATTTCTTTCTAATTATATAACCAAGAACAACATTTTTCAAAATACTTCCTTAAGAATGTAGGACATGCATTAAATCACTGTCAGTTATAGAGATATTGAGCTATACAATACGTTCTTGATCAAATTCAGTCTGTGTACCTGGCTTTCTTTTTTGCTGCACTTTTGCTTACAATCTATGCTCCAGCTTTAAAATCCATTAGATACGATTTAAAGTTAAAAGGTAAATAATCTTCACTTTCTCACTCTCAGCATTTGATTTGAACCTCCCCTTATTGCAAGGGTTTATTATTTTTATGATTTTTATTAAATTTTGCATATATAATAGTTTGATGGCCCTAATTAATCCATTAGTTGTGAAAACAAGCCTTTCACGTTTCTTCTCATTGTTGGCAAAACCCGTTGATCTTTGTTTTGAACGTGGCTGCGTCATGCCATAGTACAGGGCTCCAGATGGTGACTTAAATGGTTGCCAATGTAACTAACTTTATTTTTGCACCATTTTGTTTTCTGCCACTTACCAGTGGCAACCATCCAGGAGCAAATATACAATACATTCCGTGTTTCCAAATAATTTTGTATTTACTCAATTTCTAAAAAGTGACTAGTCACTCTGATAATGCTTATGTGTGAATGACAACTCCCTAACATAGCTGTCAGCAGCACATTGCATTCAATGTGCTTTCAATTGCGTTCAATTGCGTTCAATGTAAAACGTTTTTTTCTCCCTACAAAATAAGCCAGTTCTACACAGGTATACGCAGACCTTTTGATGTCTCAAATGTATACCCTACTCCAGTCAATTATTATTATTATTATTATTATCATTATTATTTAACCATTCTGTACTGCGTTACACAGGTATACGCAGATCTTTTGATGTCTCAAATGTATACCCTACTCCAGTAAATTATTATTATTAGTATCATAATTATTTAACCATTCTGTACTGCGTTGAATTTAATTTATCGTGTATTGTGAATGACTTTTTGTCATGTCACCATTCCTATCGATACATCCAATGTGTTGGCGATTTCATTAGATTGTTTACTAGAGTGAAAAATTGTTTAAAGAGCACAAAGTCCACCGTAGCTTAAACCCTCTTAATTTTGCACTGCTCTTGCACAGTTTTCCTAAATACTGTGGGAAACACTGATACAATCAAACAAAAAATTTAAATAAAAAAATAAAAAAACTTTGACCTCCCGATACCGCTTTTGGCAGGTTCCGACCTTTTTTCTTGAATGTTTTATAACTATAAATGGCCGCATTCAAACATACATACATACATACAGCAGGCTCGTGGCTGGCTGTGCGTTCTTGCTAGCTTAAGCCGCTCTGCCAAAATTTGCTTCTTAAAATTAGTTTGTTCCTCGTTGTTATTAATTTTTAAGGGTCTGATTAACTTTATTGTCCCAGCGATGTTGTTCTTCCAACGCTTACTTTGGATTCACAGGTTTTGCAAATGGTGTTCTTTAATTTTTTTTTTGTTCATTCATAGTGAAATATTTCCAAGCTGGTGAGCCATGGTAACTTCAGCTTGTTGTGTGTGGCACATGTGTGCAACTGACACGGAATCATTTACTGACACTGCTAGACCAGGCACAGATTGATCATTGAACGGCAATATTTAAACCTGTATTTATTGCATATGGGTTAATTTTTGTAAAGTGTGCCTACACTTACTAATAAATCTTCCAATCTCTCATGATGATTGAAGTGGAGACAGAATAGATTGATGCTTAGTATTCCAAAGGTTGTTTTTTTTCCTACATAGCTGTTTGCCTTTCCCATCCACAGCTGATTCAGTTTAGCGCCAACCATTTGAAAATATCAGTTATTTTAGAATTAAATAATAATCATACAAATGCCCATAGAAGCACAGGTTGTCCACAATTTTATATACACTTAATTTATGGAAATTACCTGTCCTAACTACCCATCTATGTGGAAAACATTAACTCAAACATCTAAAGCATGTTATGCTACTACTCTATCATTGCTTTACATATAAGGAAAAACTCTCATGGTTCCCATTTTCCCTGACCGATTTAAAAAGACGAGATAATTTGATAGTGCATATTGATTTAAGGGTTCTTTGATAGGTAAAGTTTTGTCCTGGTGGGTGACGATTGGGTTCTGAATATACATTAAACGCGTCCGTGACGCCACTATTATATCCCTGAAAAGTCCGATCTTATGGAGTAATCATTGCCGCCGGGGCAGATCCTTTGTGTTAACATGGTAACTCAAAACATATTGTGGATTATTTTCAAATTTTATACCCACATAGACCTTATTATGGAAGCACTTTACATTTGGATCAAATCTCAAAGTGCTAAAATATAACTTTATATTTAATTTAAGGATTTGAGGGAATTGCTTATAAAAGGCAGGTGATTGTGGACTTTTCAGGGATATTCCCTTGCTGCCGGGGGCGACTGCATAGGTCTAGGTTTGTTTGGCTAGTGGCATGAGATTGTGTTGTAATTTTTTGCATGACTAGCTACCTCATGGTAAAATGTGAGCCTCGTCTCTGGAGACCATGTCAGGGGGAGGAATAATTTGGTGGATGTGTGAATTTTGCCCATTCTAGTTTCTCCGAAGTTGCAGGTCTTGGTGATGTTGTTTAGTAGGATCTGTGCTTCAAACTTAGCATGGACTTTTTAATTATAATTCTTTATTTATTTGTGAGAAGGATTTAAATTGAACTTTTGTTTCTGATTTGTTTTTTTTGCTACAACAAACCCATTTCTTTTATCAAATGGAATGAACTCTAGGAATTTGGAGAGTCTGTGACATGCACACACTCTTACAAACCAATATTGCTTTACTGCTCGACAAATATGATTTTGAAAACCATGTTGTGTGTCGATATCACATTTTCACTATATGTTAACATTTAAAAAATATATATATACAGTATTTATACATATGGGTAACAAGGAATCAGTTTTTATAACGTCTACAACTCAAAAGAAAACTATACTTCCATTGGAACTAGGGGTGTCACGATATTTGATATCACAATTATTGTCAGAAAAACAAACACGGTTTCACGGTAATTATGATTATCAACACTATAGCTGGAAACACTGAACAAAGGGTTCACAAAGTTGTCTGTTGTTTGACCGTTGCGTTTGAGTGCTGTCCGTGGCGTAATGTCAACTTTTACAACCAGATGTGTGTTTAGGTAGGCATGCTTGTGTACATTACATCCACACCAATCTGCCATAAGACTCAAAGCCACCTGTCGGATTTTTCTGAAGGCAACACAATGGCTCTATGATGTCACCATGTCTTCTGACACCTTTCAATCTGGATAATCATAAACCTTTTCAGGAATTTTTTGTTCTACAGATGATCTTTTGTGGGATCAGACGATACAGGCTAACATTGTTTTCCACGCATGTGAATGAGCTTTGGACACCCATGATCCTTTCACTGATTCGGATTTTCCTGTTATCAACTCGTCATCCTCAGGACAACAAGTTCACTTACTGCTGAATTTATCCACACCCTGCGAGGCACCAAGATGATCAGATAATCAATGTTATTCACTTCAATTGTCAGTGGTTATAATGATATGGCTGAAAGGTATGTGTCCTGAGACCTAAATATCTCCCTTGCATTTGACATTGAATTTCCTTGCTAATACAACTTAGCGGGTATGGCGTATATGCCTCCGCGTCTCTCAGAGTATGTGTTTATGAGTGTGCGGGGGGGTGTTTGTGCTTGTTTTAGTGTGTAGGGGGGGGTATCTGGCACATTAATAGAAGACCCTAATCTCCCTTACAGGCGTGCAAGGTGACTCTTTTTTTTTTCCTGAGTTGGCGTGAGTCTCTCGTTGAGAGGAGGCTGTATAATTTTCGTTAACATTTTTGACTGATGGAGTTACAGGCATATGATGCTTTACTCACACGTCTAAATGTGAAACTGAAATCATTTAAATTTTGAGGAAAGTAACCAGCAGAGGAAGACTAGCAGGTCTAATTTTTTTTTACCTTGAGATGGTCAAACAGGATAAAATTATTATCCTGACAACGTTTTATATTCGTTGTTTATATTAGACGTTTTTTAATCATCTGCAACAACTATCAAGATCGTAACTTATTAGATATCCAAAATCGTCACACACTGACGACTTGATAGATTACTTTGGTGAATATAACTCTTGAGTTTCCGTAACTTCTGTGATTTCCATGCATTAACTTGCACACACACATACGTGACTCTGGACGGAGCAGTTATATATAGAATTCTTAAGACTATAACGCCTTGACTGAAGTAATTGCGATTAATTGTAAAAATTTGTAACATTTTTATGACATCCGTTGTTGCAAAAATGGACCACTTTCAGTGTCATAATGTTATTGTGTCAACAGGGGAAGATTACCTGTAAAGCTAGACCTTTGTTTATTTACCTGAGTAACTAATTAAACTGTAGAAAATTGCGGTTTCTCAGTAGTTTTGGTAGAAACTGAACTTATCTTCGTTGATTGCTTTAGTCTCTCGAGTCGTATGAATGTTGCTTGTTCAGTGTTTACATCTGTCTTTGTTGTGTTTTAAAGTCATGAATGGGACGCACACTTAACTCTGCGCAGACAGGATGGATGAACAAGTTGAAAGTGTTGCCACTTTGTGCCTACATTTTTAACTGGGTAATATGTCCTTGAGGACAAATCCATATTTGGTTTTTCCAATATACAAAGTAGTACAAGACTGATTTTGCTTTCTGTTGTAGGGTGTGGAAGTAAGTGTAATCTTTTTCTTTTCTCTAACACATGCAGATTATGTGAACCTACATATACATTATATGTTGTGCAATTTCTTCTTCAGATGTTGCTGTGAAACTTTTGAGATGTTGAAAGAAGTAAAAGATGCCATTAGCTGTAACTCCATCACCCACTTGGCCTGCCTTCTGTCCAGGCTGTCCCCTCCCCCTCACATGTTAAGAGTGCTCTTTTTAAGTAAACAAGCATGCTTACTCCTGTTTTTTTTTGCCTTTCTGCCTCCATCTAATTATCTCTCACTTCCCTCTCCTACTCCCTGTTTAATAAGTGTAAATCTTTTATAGCTGCTTTTCTACCAGCAAAATCTTTGCCGATTCTCAAATGGCATCTGAAGCCCTTTGAAATTCAGCCTATTCTTTCGCCCCCTCCTCCTATCCTTCAAGTGAAATGGAACAAAATGGCGGGTCTGAATCCTGCTGTTTCCCCCAGGGATTGTAGAGCCATATTTCAGGATTTAGGACGCCCTGATGGTTGAAAGCTTCTTTAACTCTTATTCAGTTGTACTTACTTCCTTGCCTTCCGCTTTGCTCCTATCATAATATTAGGATGCTGAGTTGATTAAGAATTTACCATTTGTGTGAGAGAGTGGACAAGGTCTGTTGATTTTCATTGAGTGTACTGTGTGCCAAAAAAGAAATGTAAGTTAAACTCCTGCAGCACTTTTTAAGTTAATTAATTAATGAACAAATTATTATAAAAGCAAATGCAATACTTTCTCAGACATTTATCTGACATTTCAAAGAAAGGTGAACATCCCCTTCATCAGTAAAACTTTTTTTAATAGAGAGGTCATGCAATGGAGCAGCAAAAAAAGGATCCGTCTCTAAGAAGATTTTTTGAATAACTGAACAAATCTATGATGGAAGAGCAACTGACCAGTGTGCTGTTTCATAGCAAGCCAGGGATCTGTGAACAAAAGGGATATCATGTTTTGCACAGCAGCTGTGGCGGCTATCATATGCGTTGAGCATTGCATTGTTAACAATAGTGTTCCGTTGTGGAAAAAAACAATGATTTACCTCACCTGTTTCATGGCAGCTGATGTCATCTGTTTGGAGGATAGAGCGCTCCCAGATACTGTTCTATTTCTTCAATTTGAAAACATTCCTGGTTGATTTTCTTCTTTGAGTTGCCAACTGGCCCCCACTAGCTGCTCTTAAGTATTGGTTTGCGCCTGTGCTTTGGCTGTGAGCCAACATAGACATCACATGTCAACGTCCGCTTTGCCTCTGTACTTGTCTGCTGCCATCTCAGAACAACTCAGACCCCTAACATCCCATTTCCTCTATTTTTGGTTTTGCATAACTGAGGTGTGCTATAAAGGTGCATTTTGCTGCCTGCTAACAATGGCTATAGAGTCTACATCGGGCTGTAGAGAGTTCACAATACACTTCCCATCATCTCTCTAAAAGGTATTTGTTGAGTCATTACTTCAAAACAATCTCAGAAGTGTTTGTCATTTGTGAAGATGAATTTTAACACAACTCAGGAATGTGTAGACTGCTGGAGCCGCAAAGCCCTTATAATTGAGTTCTGGCCTTTTTCTTACATCAGCTTCACATTAAATAACAATTTGAAAGTCAATTTTCCCAAATGTTTTAATCTGATATGGGCTCAACTAGGTTTGCATTGCACTGGTGGAACCCTGCATTATTTATAACTTTTTGACCAGTAACATGGCTAATTCACCATAATGATTCAAATTCATGTTCCTCATTACAAGGTGAATATTTTTATTTAAAAGAATGATAGGAAGCAGAATGAATATATAACATTACTTTTTGTAATGGGTGTTGATTTTGTTTGTACACTTGTTTTGTAGGACTTGTAGGTCTTGGTATGTTTATACACTGGCATTTATTTGAAGGCGTAGAACATCTTGTAATTTCAATTTCAGTCTGAAATACCCCAGATAGTGCTTCACACTTACCTCAAAGTTCAAACTTATTTACTTTGATCAGCTATCACTCAAATTGTATTTCTGTGGATTAAGGACAATTTGACTTCTCTTTTTATGCACCAACAAATTAAGTAATTTAGAAAGAGGAAGACCACTCTTGAACACAAAGTTCATTGACGAAAGGATGTGTGGATCTGAGTTTTGAGGATGAAATGCAATGACCTGCTGCTGGGCTCGGATCGGGCTCAGTCAGTAGTCTTCCAGACTCGGACGGGCTTGAACATAAATATCCATCTGGTCCCCGCTCAAGTTCACGGTAGAGATTTGGGAGATAAACCTTTAGTACCCGCGCACATCTGTCTGTCTAGCACACTAGTGCTACAACGAATCGACAAATCAACGTGATCGATTATGAAATTAGTTGTCGATGAATTTAATAGTTGATTAGTCGGTAACGTCATCGGACACTTCCTCCGACACCGCGGAATACTAAGGAAGTAAATATTAGCGCCATGGCAACACCATTGCTATATTATATATGAATTGGTGTGGAGCACGTCAGTACACATTACTGACGTGAAGCGCCATTTGAAGTGGAGGCACTTGAAGTGGAGGCACGTTGGCTCTGTAGATGATGAAGACCCATCTCTCTGAGCCAGCTAGCTAGCTCAGAGAGATGGGTCTTCATCGTCTACAGAGCCAACGTGCGCAATTTCAATTTTCAAAATGCCTTTTAACATGGAGCTAGCTAGCCAGCTAGCTCCATGTTAAAAGGCATTTACTTAACTCTTCTATGTTCTGTTTGAAATATAGTGAATTGTTAATGACGGGAGTACCAATTAGCAATTATTAAATCACGATGATATTATTCCTAAATTTACATTATATTCCTGAATTTACATTGACGTTTGATTTGGTTCCAGAGAAATTGCTGTATTTTTTTTTACATTTTTTATACTTTTTATTTACGTTTCGTATCAGCAGTGATTTGAGGCAACATGAAGGGACTATATTACAGTTCAGCAAATACACTGTTGGTATAGCAACCTGTTTGGTTTAACATTCTGTTATAAAAGCAGTAAAGTTTATTAAAAGACATTTTGGGCTGAAGAATTTATCTGAATTGTTTTCATTTTTAGTTTGCTTTTGCTTAAAGCAACCTAAAGCTAGTTTCAAAAGCTGATAGCAAAATAAGAGGAATTTAGTAATTGTGTATTTTTATTTTTACTTAACCATTATTTAACAAGGAGAAAAAAAGTATTCGATGAATCTGTAGATTATTGAAATGATTAATCGACTATCAAAATAGTCCTTAGTTGCAGCCCTATTCCACAAAGATAACGCTCTGCTCTTTTTAATTTCTCATGTACATAACAACGTGCAATATGATGTAAACTGAATGGTAAAATCGTGGAGGGAATTGCCATCTCAATTGTAAGCAAAAAATAGCATTTTAGCCAAAATCGCCCAGTCCTTACTCAAATCAACAGCTCACTCAACCTCACATTTGGAATGATTTCAATTGGTCAGTAATCATAACCATCTGAACAACTTGACATGGGTCTAATTGTGATGGCTAAATAACTGGGGCTGTTGGTAAACATTGTCTGTGGGGTGGACTAGGTCCTGGTCTGTTTTTGTTGTTTTAATAGTTGCTGAAAGGAGAAAAAGACTAGACACACTTGCTTTTTGTTTCTTGCCCTTAGCCCAAAGAATGCTGTGCCTGTGTTTGGCAAGGTGAACTAATATGTTTTTCTAAACCAATAAACTGTTCTTAACCAATACTAGTTCCCTCATCAAAGCTAAACATGAACAGTGTACATGGAATTATTATATTAATTGCCCGATAATGGAGAATCTACAAATTATCTTCCGATAATAAAATTTGAACCGTTAATATGAATCGAAATTGGTATCATTGGATTAACATCTCTAGCACCTGCACATTTCTGTACAGAACAAAGCGCACCAACGCTATTTGCATTGTCTTGACTTGAAGTGACCAGCTAACACGAGAGTCCAACGTGTCATTGGACATTTCTCAGTTTCAATATGATTACAATCTGCAGTACATGTTTTGCAACAGTCCAGACATGTTGGACAAGTGTTAAGACCTTTCGGAATTGAGCTTTGGCATATCATCTTTCTTTTATGTATATATCCTCACCTTTTTTACAATCCTATTAGCTTTCAGTTATTTTTTAACTTAAAATATTAGGGTTTCTCCTAGGGGTACTTATGGATAAATATGAGTTTTTAAGTCTTACTGACAAAAACATTTTGCCCATCTCCAATAATACGTTCAAGCATGACGTCTTAACAGAAGAATGATCAGGTTAATTAGATTGTAAATGCAATGTAAAAGCAATTTTCCTGTCTGTAGAGAGGGAATAGAACTTTGTGCCTATGTGTTACCAACCTTTGTCACTTTGAGACAAATAAAATCTGTCGGATTTATTGCCACTGAAAACTTGCTTCCTTCTGACCACTGTCAGAGGGAAGCAGCTATATAAGTTTTCTAAAGACCCTTTTGTGTTCAGCTGACCTCTTTGGTTATAAACTGAGATGGGAGTAAGGGTGTAAGGACAACGTGTGGGGTGGGGGAGGGTAGAGGTGTAGTAGTCTGCCTGAATCTCAATCACCAAGGCCCTTCAGCAAGGCTGGCCTTTTGATGGGCCAGCTGCAGCCATTCATCTACCCATTTACATTGAAATGCAACAACAGGAAGGGGGGAGGGGCGGACTGTGAGGACATGGGCCTCTGTGCTTGTGCTGGTGGGATGTGAATGAAAAGCAAAGGCATACCAAAATACCAAAGAGATGAGGTCTGTCAGTTGCAGCCAATGCCCCTACTCACCAATACGTGGAGCCATACTTTATCTCCCAGCATGATGTGGGGTGTTATACAAAAGATCTAAGCACCCTTTTTGAAGGGTATGTGCATTTGCAACACTTAGCTCTTTCCTGACTTTGAAACCAGACTGATGTTTACAAAGAGGGTGTGCTTCCCTCCAGTGTCCATTTTATCAGCTCTCTTAACGTTACACCTATTGGTAATACTGCTTTTTGTTCTTTGCTTTTCTCATACTTCTTGAGTGATTGCCTTCAGAGAGATGATGCGGTGATTAAGTTCTTAAGGTTTATTAATGAGGCCTGTATGGGCTGCTGAGTTTTAAATTTTTGTTCCTGGGTCACTTTAATGACAATCATATTGTACTGTTGGGTAGTAGAAGAGGCTTACTCTATAAATCATTCGGGGTTGTAGACAAATGAGGCCAGTATGTCATTTTCATGAGTTCATCCAGCTTTCCAAGGTAACTCCAGTGTGGTTTGAGGTGTGCATCTCGGTTATGTCCATCCGCGCTATAGCAGTGCATAAAAAATAGTTCTCAGTCAAAATGAAACGGCATGCTAAAATAGACGAAATGTGAATGGTGGAACTGGTATTTTCTTGTTCTGATATATATTGACATAAAATGTTTTGATTTGTATGCTGTTACCTTTAGCTACAGTCAACATTTTGTTTGGTAGGTATTATTAGCTGATTAGGCTCAGAGTTCAGACTGTCTGGACGGATGTCCGACATAAAATCTGTGCCAGTTCAACAATACAGGTTTGCTTCCACTCTCGCTACCACTAATCGGGACAAACGCACACATTAGTCCGAATGTCTAAATTATTAGTGTGTGTGCTGAATGTGTAGGTCAGATTAAGTTTTTTCACAGATTATAATGCAGAATGATAAAATAATATTGGTATTGACATCAGCCCCAAAAAACCCAGTATTCTACCATGGACCAATGCTGTTTATACATTCTAGGTTGTTGCATCAAATCATGCTTGCATCATTCTCTGACAACATACGCATAAAGATTTATCACTTAAACACAGCTTCGATCACAGTTCTCTGTGATCAGTCTTACAAAGCAAGATGTACGCTACTTATACTAATACAAAGTATTCACAATGTGGTATTAGTTCATGTCTGTGATAGGTAGGAAAGAGTGCTGCATTTTTACCTTCCTCGCATATACTTGGGAGAGATTTTCTGAATATCTTAGTATCTGTGATGATGGCATGCCATTAAGATTTATAGTATTTCCTTTTTTTAGTACTCAAAATTTTAAATATTGCAGTTGGGGTCAACTCTATGACATATACATCTAACTTAAGTGTGAGATTCAAGGTAGGATAGTCTTATTTTGGCAAATGGATCAATTGACAGTACAGCAGTATGTTGTTTGTGTGCCTTGTTCAAAATTGTAATTTGTGTTTAGAAACCAAGCTTGCTGAAAATATCCATGTTTTGGATTATAATTTTCAAGTCAAATAAATAGAGGGTGACTTAAAGTGTTCCATGTGTTCCCGTGTCTTTTTGGTAGTGTCAGTGTTACTGTATTTACATGCAGTAATTGTCATTTAATACCACAAATGATATGAGAGAATTTTACAAATGTACAGAGTCTGTACAACAGTCTATTTGTTGGTCAAGAAAAATATTAATAAAAATATACAATCAATGTTTTTTTTCAAAGCAAGAATAAAGACTGTTTGTCAAAACAGGGATACGACTTCACGATTTTAGCCCGGTTCACACTTGTAAATGAGCGTGAGGGCTACCGAAAGTCTGACAGTGTCAGTCCGTAGTCATTTGTCGCGCAGTGTATGCGGGGTCACGTGTGTCTATAAACAGCTCCTGGACAGGGCTGGGATGATCTGTAGGTTTTCTGGGAAATTCCGGGCCTGATCACTGGCAGGTTTAGCTTCAAGGAAGCCTGAGGTTGTACCCGACTCCCAGTCCATAAATGAAAATAAAAATCTGTTGAATATCATTTCACCACCTTGTCACACTGTACAAGTAGTTTAGTATTGTATCTTTCTCTGAAAGTTTAACTTTGTATGTTATTCCTGAGAAATACACATTTCAAAATGATCAGTGATGTGTGAAAATCGCAATATTGTACACTATCATCGCAATATGACCATTTCCCCAAATTGTGCGGCCCTAATAAGTAGTTATAAATGAGAAAGGGCAGTTTGTGGCTGGTAGCAACTGAACGCCAAGGAAGAAAAGGTTCACCGCTGTCAAAGTCGCTCCGCAAAATAGACCAATAATACTGTCCACGGTTTTCTAGACACCTTCGAGTCAAGATAGGTCAACTGTTAACGCCGTCAACTGTCATGTTTTTTTTTGGACACAGGATGGCAAAAAATAATGAAGACGGCTTGTTTCTGTCTTGTTAGCATGATGTTAACAAAATAAATAACTGATCTGTCGCGGAGCTTTCAACCAAAACATTGACAATTGTCAAAAGTGACAACAGGCTGCAGCAGCCGGAAGGGGTTGTAGAGTGTGGCCACTAATGCCGTGCGGGAGGATCTGACCGTACAGTGCGAGCACACCAAGCGTGAGCTTCTGCAAATGTTTTTTTCATACAGTGAGTTGAAATAAAAAAAGGCCACAACTGTTAAGTCGTACAGTGTAAGCCCAGTTTTATTTGAAAACCTTTTGAATTTGGGAATGTTGATGAGTACTGGAACTTCAACCTGAGCTGGAATGGTGCCATTGACAACTGGAAATTGTAATGGCGGCATCCATTTTCTCACAAATTTCTTTTGTGATTATTGATATTTTTTACTGTCGTCTAAGACATCATCATGGCAAGGTGTAAATAAAATGTCTCAACTTTGTTACTGGGAACCAGCAATAATGTCTAACAAAGGACAAAATAAGTCAATGTGGTAAATCAGGTCATCTTCAGTGAGCCTGCTCAGAGACTCCTGAAAATATGGCAACATAGAGCGTTTCTTAAAACTACAGGCAGTAACATGTGTGGCCCATGTATCCTTGCTTGCACATCCACATTGAATCACTGTGCTTCATAGTGAAGGTTTCCTGATGATAAAAGCTGTTTAAATGAGAAGTTGAAAATAGGAGGACAGCTAACAGAGACATTTGAATTATGCCTGGAGCTACAAGTACAGTAAGTCTGGAGTAACCATAGACCTGTGATTTGGCAACAAGAGTTAGCCAGAAATTCATCTTAATAGTTCTTTCGAAGCCAGATCCTTCGTCCTTATAAAAATTGTTCCTTTTCCTTGTGCTCTCTGTATGTTTGTGAGAATTTGTGCATGTTTGCATGTGTGTTTGTGCCACTCTTACTCCCTGCAGTGAGTCTTTTTATAGAAACAGCAGCCAACAGTGTTATCTCTGCTGTGGATGTAGGACAGTCTTTTATTCCTCTTCATTACTTATGCAAAGCCAGTTCTCACCCTCAATCTCAGCATGCAGTAGCCTCTCTGAATGTACAGTTGTCTTAGAAAAAGTTTAGAAGGTTAAGTGTCAAAGCAATGTATTTGTGAATTTTTAGCACTAGCGTAACTTCCGTAAGTCCAGCTAAGCACTATGCAGATAAACTTGAATTTCGACAGTGCATTAATGCCAAATTTATGTCATGTTTGATTTTTTTTATTTTCAAACTATTCCACTTAATTGAAGATTTTGTTTTTGTTAAAACTTTTGACATAATTATGACTCCTTAAGAGTCGGACGCAACAATCCGAGATATAAGTGCTAGAGGTGACCATGAACAGCCTTTGAACAATCTCACATCATTTGCGATTGCCCACAAAATTTTCACTCGAACACACCACAAAGACTGAACCCCAGAGCCCGCTAGCATTTACTAGCTTGACTGTTATTTGCATGAGTGCAAATAACAGTCAGTACCTGCAGAAGGAGGTAGTCTGTGTTAGAAGTCTTTACAAAAGCACATATATAAACCATTACAGTAGATGGGCAGTTTTGAAATAATCTTGCTGATAACTTTGACAGTGTTTCTTCAGTGGCTTTATTCCAGATGCCATGCACATGTGAAAATATCTTGTATTGGAATCCCCGTTGACAGATTCTGTATGTGCCCTTTTAACTGTAGTTTTCAGTTCTCTTTTGTTGTAGTTTTCAGTTCTCTTTTGTCTTTTGTCATTTTAGGGGATTCATTGTTCTTGTTGGGGAAAGTGTATGTGCAGGGTCCAAGATTGAATTTAATCTAAAGCTACCGTTGTTTCATTATGAATGTTTTTCCTATTGAATTATTAGTAATACTGGACTAAATTTGGAGTGGGTGATTCAAATGGACTTCTTGGTCCATCAAAATTAAAATGAGCATGGTCATTAGTCCCTTGAACTTCTCGCGAGCCCTGCATAGTATTCCTGTATGTTTACATTGATTGATCGAAATTGGGGAATGGTGATGTACACACTTTCACATTGCTGTTTTGCACAGTGTCTCAAATTTCATCATTTCTCTATAAACCCTGCCTCTGATGAACTATTATGCTGCTTCTTGACAAACTTGACTCAACTCGCCCTATGTCCTCTGTCTTTCCACTGCACCTCGGTTCTCTCTCCTTAACTCTCAAGCTGACACCATTTCCTTTCAGTCTTAACATTTCAGAGCCTATCAGTGCTTTCACACAACAAGAGTACCGCTCCCCTCCCGCTGGACAGTCTCCTCCCCAGTCTTCATCTTTTTGCAATAGCCTTGGTTCCTCAGGAAGAACTGCCTGCAGGAAGCTGAGGGCGTTGGACTTAACTGTTTGCCTTGTTTCCTCATTTAACAAAAATCATTGTAAAACATTCGCCTCCTGTTTGCCACTTTTAGTCTGTTGCATAAGTTATGGTAATCCTGCATCATTGCTTCTTAGGTCTTTCCTTTAGTCCCAAAAATATATATGCATAAGTATCATAAGCATCTAGTTTTTTCTATTGGTGGCGTACCTTATTTTACAGGTACGCTGATCCTTCAAAAGCTTAGATGGCTCAGACTAATCTGTCATTGTTGCCATGGCAATCATCATATAAATCAGTACAGTAATTTATGAGTAAGTTGATGTTGCCTAAGCTGAGCTCAATAGTTTTAACTCATCTCTACACCTGCACACACAAATACAATTGCATATACCCGTGAGATAGAAACAATAAGCTCTACTACTCTGCATGCACCAGTGCCGTCAAGGCCAATGAATCTGTGTGGAGGAAGGAATCATCCTCATTAGCAGTAACTTTGTCCCGATTAAAGATATATATTTCACTGCTGCTCTACTGTCTTACTTTATTGAGCATTGCAACCATTCCATTTGAATTTTTTAGTATGTGTTTGAGTTATGTTTTTAACAATTCACTTCAATGACTGCAACCCAAATAAACAAATATTCCCCATTAGCTCAACTAGGAAGCAAGTTTTTAGTATGATTTTTGTCAATGACATTGAGATACATTGGCTTTTCATTGAACCAAAACATTGATTTAGAATATGCGTACAATACGTCTTGTTGTAACGCTTTCTGGTGTCATTTCTTTACAGAGTTGTATTGTTAAACTAAACTTCAGAAGAATATTCTTTAACTTTTCCCTTGTGTATTTAGTTCTGAAAGTACCTATAGTTTCCCCTCGTAGACTTAACTTCATTTAGCATGTTAAATGTCAGTTTGAGTCTTGAGTACGGCTGCTCACATCAAAATATTCTGGACCGCCTGCTGTAGACATTATCAACTGACGATGATAAAAAAAAAAAAGTTTAACTTAATTATCAAAATAAAGAATATTCATGGTCTACAAAAGTGTGCAATAAAACTTCTTCCAAGGCAGCTCAGTTTCCCCAGAATATCATTGTAATTAAAAGCAATATTCCCATCATGTTTTGATCCTTACTGAACAAAGGTTCGTTTAGAAATGTGATTTGAATTCACATTATTATCTTAATGAGATCCAAAATGAGTTTGATAGATTTTCAGTAAAATCAATATTTCTTTAGCAGTTGCAGTGGTTACTAGTTTACCATAAAATGAATTGGATAGTTATCATACAATGTACATTTTCGTATTAAGTGTTATTAAAATGAAAGAAAATCTGACACGCATCTCTGTTAGATGAGATAGTCTGGTATATGGAGAATTTCCTGTTTATACCCTCTCAAGACATCACTGATGTCTGATGATGTCAATGCCAGGACAAAACTTTTTCAAATATAACCTTCGAAGGATGTCATCCTAGCATTGAGACATGGCTAATGATTGGTTAATGAGTCCTGTACTGTCTTAACATTAAGGCGTATTACCATTGTCTGTCGTCACCATTTCCGTACTGTGAGTGATTTGCTGTAGTTTTACATAGCTTTAGTTAATACCCACCCTTTTCTGGTGTTCAAACAGCTTTCCAATGAGGAAGAAATCATAAATTTGAGACAGCAACTTGGGAGTGGTTGTGTGGCTCAGTTCTGACAAAAGGGAGAGGCACTGACAGTCGAGCCCAACAGAATACAAGGAGAATGTGAAATGGTTCCTCGTTAAGGCGGGCAGTGGCATCCTGCATGATGTACACAAACTCACATACTTTACAAGCATCATTAGTTGAACCAAGTAGTTGTTAGAAAATGACCAACCAATTGTGCCTATTATCTGTTGTCACAATAAAATTAGATTGATCTGCCGCTAATATCTTTGTAAATCACTATACATTGTGCATATACTGCTTTTCCCAAAATGCAGCTTGATAGTCTATCCTCCATTTGTGGATATGAAGTGCTGACTTTGTAGCTAGGTTCATCATTTGATCTGTGTGAAGAAAATGTGTGTCAGCTGGGGATATTTAATTTATTGCCTGCATTTTAAGTGGCTGAGAACTGTGTGGATTAACGGATGGCTGCAAGCATTCAGAACCAACACAGTTGAGTTGCTCTGTGCTGTTAAAGTATGTGAGGGTGTTAATGTCATAATGTACCATGTGCAGTTACTCCTCCATTTCCAATATTCATACAGCACTGTCCTTGCAGGCAACCATGGCAACAGAAAATGATAAATAGCAGAATTGTAGAAATGCTCAGGTTTTCTGTGAGGTTGAATGACCGTCATTCTATGTAGAAAATCAAAACCGTGAATGGGCTGGCTGGCCTTCACTTATTCTTTAATACCATTTTAAAAACAATACATTTGCACAATGATCGAAATAAACTTTGCAACTCTTTTAATCTACAATGCTAGACATTTTTGGCATTTTATGCAACTGGATACTGAAGTGCCATACCATAGTTCTTATCTCAATATACAATATTATGATTGGAGATGGGAATATACATTATTTAGGTAACTCATCTGCTAGAAAGTTCCAAGTAGGTAGTGGTATAAATAAGAATGAACATTTTTTTCTTATGTGTGCTAGAACAATTTAAGAATTTTATTTTTCTTTTTTTTTCTCATTTCCATGTTATGTCATCACAGTTACCTCTTGTCTGTTTAACCTGATTACTCATGGAAGTGTAAAAGACCATTAAATTGGCACTGTATGCAGCTCTTTACCCATAAAGATGGTTAAATTAAAGTTATATTAACTCATCAAACACAAACATCACACACTCCCATAAGCAATTATTAATGTACCGAAATGGATATATTTTTTACCATTGACATTCATTGTTAGACTGAGTATTCACTAAGTGATCCTGAAACCATCTTGTCATGGTGTGACGGAACCAAAGTTTGCCTCTCCCTTACCTAGCCAAGCCCAACTTGAACACGAACATAATTTCTAAATCATCCAGTGGGTTCTGACGGGACCCATCAGGCTTTGGTTCGGTATCAGCACACTGAAGTTCACCTCCTCCATATAGTTAGGAGAGAGAGTTGAGATGCCTTTTTGGAACAAAATGAGAGAGTTGAGAAGCCTTTGTGGAACAAGGTGTTTGTAAGAAAAGAAGCTATAAGTGATGTGAAGCAGTTAAGGAGTGATAAGAATACTAACACCTCATATGCAAAAAGTTTGGACAAAGTCGGACCAACGGTTAGGATATTTAAGGCCCAAACAATTTGGAGGATGAAGCTCCCCCCTGTGTCATAACTGTACAACCGACCTTAACATAAATCACTCTAAATGGGTATACCATTTGAAAATGATCCATGAAATAGTATTTGATTTATCATGCTAACTCAAAGGGTCTGGTCGGGGATGACGAGTTCATAAAATGCCCGTCTTTTCGGTCATATAATAAGTGCTGTAGAGATGCTGTTTTGACCGGCATTTTACCGTTGAATTTTGGACAAAGATTTAATACCAGTAGTGTGTGACAAGGACATATTTAATGTTATTCTGCATTATTATACTGCAGAAATTATTGAAAGGGAAAGAAATGATTGATTAGTGAAAGTAACTTAACTTTGATTATGTAAAAATGTATTTTCATCTCATCAATGAGGATTACTGACTGCCTGACTGAAAAATTGTTGCTCAATGAAAACCTGGCTGTCTGGCAAAAAGAATAAGCATTTTGAAGCCATTGCCCAGGGCTCCACTGACTCAAAAATGGCATTGTCATTGTTATTGTACAATATGTATGTGTAACTCATAGCTTGTAGATCGGCATGGCAAATCAGCATAAGTCCTGTTCCTTGCTGCTCTAACTGCTTATGTGGCTCTGGTGTACGTATTTACTATGAGATATTTATTCTTGACATCATACAGTGTACAACGAAATTACGATGGTCAGATGGAAGGTCAGTCCTGAGCCGCTGCGACTGAGAGCGCCGCCACTATGGGCCAAACCTGACCCAATTCCTAGCACACATGTTTTTAATGGTGGGGGAAAACGGAGCACCCGGAGGAAACCCACACAAGCCCAGAGGGAACATGCAAACTCAACACAGACCTGGGACGGACCGGGGATTGAACCCGAGACCTTCTTGCCGTGAGGTGCAGTGCTTACCACTGCACCACCGAGCCAGCATTTATCAAATTGGTTTGACTTGAAGTTGAGCACTGGACCGGAATTTTTGGTTCTTTTTACAGAGATGCCTTTCCCACTGAGCTCATAAATGGGAATTTAGAAGTACCATAATACATCAGGGAAACTGTAATGCACATTTTTGCTTTTCAAAAAAAATTAACACTTAATTTGACCTTTTATTCTTCTGAAGTTTAACATTAGAAGTCTGAATAAAGTTCAACTTGCAGTAAATGCATTTCTGAGGTCTTTCAGTAATCCCCGGTGAGCGCGTGCCTGACGGCTTCATTCATGTGCACAATGCCGGCATTTAATATCTAGACCAATGGTGTCAAACTAAATCAAAGGGGGGCCAAATTAAAAGGTGCAGATCACATCGAGGGGTCAAACAGGATTCAAATTAGCCATGTTTAATCTGAGGTATTATGGCAATTTTATTATTTTTTTTCTGTTGTATAGAATTCTGGAATAGAAAATACTCAAATTACAGATTAAATTCAAAATAGATCAGCATAACTAATTTTTTTGTCTCCCTCTCTATCAGCATAGTTTCATAGAATTATTCCCAAATAAAAGCTTTTATTCACATTCATTAATAACAACCAGAAATGCACCTCTCCAATTAATTAAAACGTTAAAACGTAAACTTTATTTACTAATACAACAGTCAATGACCATGCGACTTACATATAAGTTTATTATTTGTCGTTAAAATTTAGTTTTCTCATCTATATTTCCTCACGGGCTCCGTAGCATCTTAGGGTTAGCCAAGAGTTTATTAGAGTAAAAGGATAAACGCTGATGTCTGACAACAGAGGAGCAGGAACGCAGGAGAGGAGTAGGAGCGACGGAAAAAAACTGCCCTGATCACACGATAGAGGCCCACTTTACAATATAAAAAGGTTGATTCAGTCGGTTCCTGTTTGCCCTGTCAAAGTTAAACTCCTAGGCTGTTAGTAGAAAGCAACATGTCCCTGTAACCAAATGCTGAGCCTGAGACAAACTTGACCTGGACCTTCGTATTATTTGAAAGTTTGGGCTTTGCCCTGAGCAGAAATGATAAATGTCAGCTTGCACAGAAAAAATAAACTTTATTTGTCTCACCATTTTGAAGCCAACTCCCCATCTTGCTTTTGTTTAGCCCTCTCCTTTTTGCCTGATCGTGATGCATATAAGCCATTCCTCTTGCCGGAAAAACTGGTAAAATACAACCAGAATCTCTTTAATTCCTGTCTCGCTAATTGAAAACGCACTGTGGAACCTGAATTTTTTCTTTAAAGCCCATTTGCTGATAGTGTTTGATGACAAACTTGACTTAGTAGAATTTTTTTATGACAATTTTCTTGCTGACAGTTTTCGCTCTAAAACCCAAACAACAATAAGTTGCCAGTACTGCTCACAATATCTAACTATTAATAGGCCTTCATCTGTGCGCTCTGAAACCAGTTGAAAATCTTTTTTTCTTTCCCTTTTCTCAAGTGTAATGTCCAGTGCTAAAATCTGAGCTAAAATTATTTTTTTGTTGTCAAACCGGGGTGAAAATATTTAGATCAATTCAACTAGTTGTGTTTCCATTATTGTTTCACCTCACCATCGATAAAACTTAACATATATTTAAAGTCCTTGCAAAAAGGGAAAACATTTGTCATAGTTGCACTGCCAAGCTGAAGCTGCCTTCAATGGCACAGGTTTCATAAAGAGAATGCATGCATTCAAGTTGAGGCTAGCATGTGAAAAGACATCTTTTGAATGTGAGGATTTTTTTTCTCAGTTTTAAGAGCTTGTTACCTTGACAACAGCAGACGATTCGTAGCAAATGGAGCCGAGCAAGTGAGTTAGGTGAGCTTGCAGCATGGCAGTGCTGAACAAACAAGTGCTGTCGTTAACTGTGTCACGAGTGTGCTGCTGCTGTCTTCTCATTGTTTTCCATATCCCCTCCCTCCTCTCTACACTTCTCTGCCTTTATTTAATATCAGGCTTATATTTAGCCAGTTTGTTGTTCTGCCAGTGTCCATCCATCCAAACACTTCCCATTTCACCTGATTTTTTTTCTCAACTCCCATCTACTCATTAACCCCTATTTCTCCTCTACTGGATTTGCTTTTTCATTACGTGCAATCGCCAATTTCTGGTCTGATTCTTTATTTTCACCCAATTGTTTGGTCTGTAGGTAAGCTGATTCTGAGAGCAACTGACGTGCTATTTGTGATTGCTCATGCTTGAGATTTTGAGGATCAGTGTGCTGTGGACCCTCCCTGCATAGCCAGGCTTTATCAATAATGTAGATGTTTTTGAAGAGGAGCAGTGTGGTGTGCATCTCATCATTCTCCCTCCTCCCCCTGGCCCATCTCCTGGCTCCCAGCTCAGCTGTTGCCCCACACCCTTTAGAGTCAGATTTCCACCCTAGAGTCGGAGCATAGGAAAAAGCAGATGACCGAATCTAATTAGCGAATATATCACAATAAGCTTGGATACCTGATGCTTTTCAATACTGCAGGCCGAAACCAAGCTGTTATATTGAGCTGCTGTTGCTTTTTTATTGTTTATTTGGTTTAGTCTATACAAGATGTAGGAATGGGTGAATTATCAATATATCTGCAGAAACCATCACAGAGCTTTCCAGTGGCAGCCAACCACCTTAATATAGACACTTTACCTTCCGCAAACAAATATTTTTATGCCGATGGCCAAAGGAGGCATCTAGGTTCACCCTTGTATGTATGGCCGTAAGCATCAGGAGTATGTTCTACCCAGATATCTTCGTAGACTCAGTATTCAATCAATTTTCACACACACACGCTTTATGTCATAGAGTATGGTGGCACGAAATACTTGGTTCTGTCTTGCTGAGAATCTTTGCCAATACTACCACTCCTGTGCTTATAGTGTCCTGTCGACTTCCAAACAATTAAACTAGTCGGTGATAGAGACGGAGATCAGTGCCCTGGTTGCCGTTCAACCTTCTCCAATCCCTCCTCTGATAGGATAGACTGGAGAAGTGCTCTGCGGCCTTTGGTGGTATATTAGTGGTATATTGGTGGTTGTGCTTTTCCTGTATTAAAGCAGCAGTAAAACAAGTTTGTGGAAATTGAAGCTGTGCTTGTAATCAGATTCCACCTGATAGAGAAACAGAACAAAAGGTTTCTGTGTCCTGAAGCCAGTATTAGAGCCACTGTCTCCTCCCTAATCCCATACTACCCCGGGAGGAATTCTTCTTGTCCACACACATCTTGTCGCACACATTTCTTTTGTCACCACTGGTGACATGAACATTTTAATGTTTTACCTGGGAATTAATCTATAATCATAGATCCAATATTCACCTCTTTCCCACTATGGTTATCACTGTTGTCTGTTGTTTATCTGCAGATCTTACAGATAAACTGAATTGATCTAAAAATGCACTTAGGTTCTGACACAGCTTTCTGGCAATGTATAGCACTCTGTTTATACTCACGATCTTGCTCACCACTTTCTCACACCACATATATTTATTGATTTAATATGAAAACTATCGATCCAAATGTTTTGGGCTGGACTGAAAACATGCAATGATCCATATTGTGTCAAATCTTTCACACTAAGGAAATGTTGCACAGCAAATACTTGCACTTGAATGAAAAGCACCAGTGCTATGTTAGCTCTTAGAAACATTATTATATTGAGTCCTTTGCTACTACTGCCAGTGCTACTGTAGCTGTTATTGCATGTGCACCAGCAAATTCTTAAACAACAGTGACTGCATACAGTGACCATGAAACGGCAGAGGCAAGCATGTGGTTGAGCAGGAGGAGTGTGTAGATGATGTTTTTAGGACTAGGGATTCTCGGGGGAATTTAGTGTGTGTGTGTTTTTGTCCCATGCCATTAATGACTATTAATTCAATTTAGATCGACCTAGTGCCGGTGGTCAGGATCAGTCACCATTCGTAATTACACAGAGCTCATATAACGTTACTACATCGAAGGTCCTTTTCTATGAAACCTTTGTTTGTTTAAAGTGAGTAAAACAGGCTTGAAGTTAATACAGCAGCACGGTCTTCTAGTGGGACGTCTTACATTGCATGAAGAAGCACTGTGTAAATAATGCATTAAGATGCTAAAAACAACCATTTACCCATGCTGAAGTGTGGAAGGAGCTCTCAGTAGGTGGGTTTGCATGGATAGCCTAATTCGGAGTACATTCGGAAAAGACGCGTAATCTGAAAGAAAGGGCTGAATGTAAACACCCCTTTCAGACAAGTCCCTTTCAGATTGAAATTTCATTCCTTTACACGGAGGTAGTCTAAATCCATTCGTAAAGCCTCTACGATAGCAAGTTGCTGCATGTAAACACTGATTTGGAAAGCTCTGAGTTGTACTCTGTAACATAATGCTCTGGCTGAGTTTTTTCAGCGCGTGTATAGTGCCGCAACACATTTTAAATATGCTAACTTTAAAACAGTACCAGTATACATCGCAGATTCATTTACTCATTCCAACTTTGTAAGAGTTTGACATAGTTGGACGATTAGATGGACGAAAAGTCACTTCCGCGAATGCCCTCTGTGTGGTTTTCTTCTGGGTGCTTTTTGGCGGTTGACACCCAGCTCATCCTAGCATTCTCGCCACTTTAGGAACTGGAGTGTGGATCATATGCGCATGTCAGAAAGCTGTTTCCCATTAGATGAGTCGATGCATATAAACACCGCGTCGGAAAGATCACAGGTCACGTAAACAGGCGATTGACACTGCAATTTCGAAAGGTTTAATTTTGATAGGAGAAAAGTGTCCCATGTAAACACAACTAGTGTCTATATATGAACTAATATTGAACTGATTTAGTATAATGGGTAAGCATATTTAAGGGGACCACAAATCTGGTGCAGAGTTTTGTGGTATATGTTTTTGATGGGCTGATGGTCCAACAATGCCAGCACCATATCATACCTCTGTACCAACATTGCTTTACTTTCTGCATCAAACCACCTTGTCCTCCAACAAATGAGAATGTGGTGATAGTTTTAGTTCATGCGGTGCTGAGTAACATGAACTGATATTAACACTAGGTGGGTTTACAAGGACAGTCTAATTCCGATTAGATTTGGAAAAAACGTCTAATCCAAAAAATAGAATCACTTGAAGGGAAAACAAGGAAAATATAAGAACCTTGCATAAATCTGTGCACACAGTTTACTAAATTGTGCCTATAATGTAAGTGACAATCTAGTCGGCCAGACTCATTGATATTTTATCTGACTGAGGTTTGTGACAAGAATGTCTGGCTCTGACCAGGTATCTTAACAATTAAGGACATAATGGTGCTTTGTATGATAAATACATTGCAATGTCCATGTTGCTGAAGTTGCATACGAGTTATTCATAGACTTCATTCATGTTGAACAAATCTGTGCACTTAGTTTAATAAACCGAGCACACTTTACCAAACAGTAAACACATTTACATATAGTTCTTTATAATTTTTCCTCCGACACTAAGTGCAATATGAAGAAATTGAGAAAAGCTTGACGTGCTGGTATTATAACACTGTAGTATTTGTTTTATTTTCACAGATATTGAATATTTTTTATTTCCTTGAACCTCTATCAGGTAGCCGAGTTCAACAAAATTTGGTGGAAAAATCATGGACAGAATTTTGATTTCAATTCTTAAAAATAATTTAATAATTGTGATCCTCATTTTATCCCAAATCCCAGAGCCTTGGTACAATGTTAGCTTTGGTTTGATATATATGTTGAATGAAATTTGAAGATTATCTTTTCAAGTGATTATATTTTCAAGTGTTAAACGTGTCTTCAAATAGAGACCATTTTGAAAATAGTCTGGGGCTCGACTCCTTCTTTCGACTGTTCCCTATAGGGTCGCCAAGCGGTCATCGGTTTCCATCTTGACTTGTCCTCGTGTCTTCCTCTGTCCCACCAACCAACTGTATTTCTTCTCTAACGACACCCAGGAATGAACCTTTTGATCTTCCCCTTCTTCTCCTGACTGGCAGCTCCATTTCCAGCATGCTTCTACCTATAGATCCACTGTTCCTCCTTTCCATGTGTTAAAACCATCTCAATCTGGCCTCTTACTTTGTCTCCAGAAGGTCTAAACTGGGCCAGCCCTCTGATGTGCTAGTTTTTAGCTCATCCATTCTTGTCACTCCAAATAATAAAGTTAACTTCTTAAAAACAGCCCCCAACCACTGCTCAACTAACCAACTTGTAAACCTTTCCCTTTTCCCCTCTAGCTGCTACTCTTCTGTCACAGATAACTCCTGACACTCTTCTCCACCCTGCCTATACTCACTTCTTCACCTCTGTTCCCCACTACGTGTTATTCTAGCAATTAATCAATATTAATCTTAATCAATATCGACTTCCCGCAATTAAATCAACAATAACCGGGGTAAACATTTTCTGCATCAAATCCAGAAAAGTGAGTTTAATGTTAAAAGTCTTACTACTATTATATACTCTGAAGTGAAAAGCTAAAGAAAATTGAAAAAAATAATTATGAAATACAGTGTGGCGCAGCAGTGTGTGTGACGGATGGGTTCACTAACAACAGGGTGTCCTCGATGTGCATTTTAGTAGTGGCGCCCCGCAGCCGTCGCCTCAGACTTTTATGAAATGTCTTGTAGTCGTAATTAACGACTCTGCGAGGGCTTTTAATTTGACACAGCAGTGACCACTCATCCGTGGAACAATCTAGAATCTGGGAAACAAGCTCATGAGGAGAAGAAGGGAGAGGTATGAGAAAGACAGCGAGGGTAAGGTAGATTTAACAAGATAATGTTATGTTAAGTTCTTACAAGTAAATCAGAAAACACAAAGATTTCAACACTACTAAGGACAAAATAAGCTGTTTCTGAACAACCCCGAAAACCTTCGGCACAACCAACTTAATAATAAACTTCAAAATGAATCACCCCAGGTCATAGCAAATTTCAAGGAGCTTACATTAGCGGATTAAGCCAGTGATAGTGCAGGGCAAGTCACGAGCCTGCTGTATGTATGTATGTATGCTGTCACTTATGGTTTTAAAACGTATGGATAAAAGAAGCTTTAACCTCCAGATGACTCTGGTTCCAGTAGTTGAAGCATCTGTGTCTGTGATTTTTGTTTTGGAGCATATGTACTCCTTTATGGTTAAAGTTATCCACCAGTTCTGTGTATCAAAATGGTTCCCCTTGTCACAGCTGTTATATTTATATACACGTGGAAACGGTAATTGCATAGTACCGCCTGGCAAGTTGTTTTTTTTGTCTAGTTTTATGGTTTGTCTGCTAGTTTTTCTTAATGTCTTAGTGGTGAAGACATGGAATAGTCATACTTTTGTACGATTTGTGTTAAATCTACATCTCGTGACAGTATTTGTATGTAATCATCAAGAGGGATTATCTATTCTCTGTCTCCAAAAGTCTGTAGGGAGGGTAGTGTTCTGCTTCCTGGCTGGATTATTACAATCCTTCTATCCTGTACTTCTCGCTGGGAAAGCCCCACAGGTTCCCTTCCAATATAAATACGAATAGGCGTCTAACCATCATCCTCCTCACCACTTACACCAACCCAGTGAGGTCTGTTCTTAATCCTTTCCTGCATAACCACCCACCACACTGCCTGTACCATCAGCCATTGTACTCTTACCATGTAAAATCCTCCACACGGCTCTTATTTGGTATTATCTCGTAGCAGAGATATATGAACACTTTAAAATAAGAAATTTGTTACGGTCACATTGATATTTTGTTGTGAAATTTAATTCATGGGCAGTAAATACTGTCTTTAGTTTGGAACCTGATGGGTAGTATCTACAGATAGTAGTGAATGCCACTGGGAAGTCTTAAAAGCAAATTGAAGGAACAAGTACGGGTCCAAGAGGGGAATGAGGTCCCATTATCACTGGAATGTCACAAGTTTAGCCCAGCACTGGACCTCTGTAAAAACACTCTTAAGTCCTGCCTCCTAAATCCTGATAAATCCTTGTCCTTGGCGACCAACCACTAAACTTAGGTACATGAGATGAGCTGAGACACTTAGCTTTAGCTGGTTAACTTAGATTGTTGTGTGCTCCATTTGGCAACTTAGAGTATGAACATTTTGTCTGAGATCAACAGGTTCAATACATCATACACTGACATTAGGAGTACTCTTCTAATCTGTTTAACCTTCATGAATGGGACTATGTCATGAATAAAGAAATACATATTTTGACAAGTACTACTATTATTGATACAGTAGGTTCAAAGATTTTGGGGGAAGAATCAGCAATTATTTTACCTGATAAATTTTAGCTATGGTAGTGACTATTTTGTGCGGAAGAAAAGTTAAATGCCTAGATTTAAAAGTTTATTATGTAATAAAACTGTAACTCACTTTAAAGTGATCAACATGAGTCTGATGACTGAGTGAACTTCTTCCTGAATCTGTTAATTACTTTCCCGGCCATAAAATCACATCCCCAAACTGACATTTGTAGGTATTGCTTGAATTACAGAAATTCAGTTTTTATCTACCTGGCCGGGTGTAAGTTTACCTGGGCAGCCACAGTATAGCCTATGCATTTTAAACACTGGCTCTGTCATGAAAAATACTTTGATTGTGTACAGTCGTATGATAATTTAATCTTGAATGAGATAAGTAGAGGAGCATACTAGATGTGAACTATGTATAGTGCATCTGGAAAGTATTCACAGCGCTTCACTTTTTCCACATTTTATGTTACATCCTTTTTCCAAAATTGATTAAATTAGATTTTTTCCTAAAACTCTACACACAATAGCCAATAATGACAAAGTGAAAAAAGTTTGTTTGAAATTTTTGCTGCAATGTATTAAAAATAAGGAATGAAAATATAACATGTACATAGGTATTCACAGTCTTTGCCATGACACTCAAAATTGAGCTCAGGTGCATCCTGTTTCCACTGATCATCCTTGAGATTTTTCTACAACTTGACTGGAGCCCACCTGTGGTAAATCCAGTTGATTGGACGGGATTTGGAAAGGCACACATCTGTCTATATAAGTTCTCACAGTTGACAGTGCATGTCAGAGCACAAACCAAGCAAGGAAGTCCAATGAATTGTCTGTAGACCTCCGAGACAAAAGAGAAAAAAGAAAAATTTCTACAGCATTGAAGGCCCCATTTGAGCACAGTGGCCTCCATCATCCATAAATAGAAGTTTGGAAGCACCAGGACTGTAACTAGAGCGGGCCGCCTCGCCAAACTGAGTGATCAGGGGAGAAGGGCCTACGTCAGGGAGGTGACCAAGAACCTGATGGTCACTCTGACTGAATTCCAGCGTTTCTCAGCGGAGCGAGGAGAACCTTCCAGAAGGACAACCACCTCTGCATCACTCCACCAAGCAGCATGTATGGTAGAGTGGCCAAACGGAAGCCACTCCTCAGTAAAAGGCAATTGACAGCCCGCCTTGAGTTAGCCAAAAAGCACCTGAAGGACTCTCGGACCATGAGAAACGAAATTCTCTGTTCTGATTAAACAAAGATTGAACTCTGGCCTGAATGCTAAGCGTCACGTCTGGAGGAAACCAGGCAATGCTCATCACCTGGCCAATACCATCCCCACAGTGAAGTATGGTGGTGGCAGCAACATGCTGTGGGGATGTTTTTCAGTGGCAGGAACTGGTAGACTAGTCAGGAATCGAGGGAAAAACGACTTCAGCAATGTAGTCATCTACATTGCTGTAGATGACTACATTGCATCAATCCTTGATGAAAACCTGCTCCAGAGCACTCTGGATGTCAAGCGTGGGCGAAGGATCATCTTCCAACAGGTCAGCGACCCTAAGCACACAGCCAAGAAAACAAAGGATTCGCTACGGGACAACTCTGAATGTCCTTGAGTGGCCCAGCCAGAGCCCAGACCTGAACCCGATTGAACATCTCTTGAGAGATCTGAAAATAGCTAAGCACCGACGCTCCCCAACCAACCTGATGGAGCTTGAGAGATCCTGCAAAGAAGAATGGGAGAAAATGTCCAAAAATATGTGTGTCAAACTTGTAGCATCATACTCAAAAAGACTTGAGGCTCTAATTGGTGCAAAAAGTTCTCGAACAAAATATTGAGTATAGGCTGTGAGTACTTATGTACATGTTTCATTTCCTTCTTTATTTCTAATACATTTTCAAAAATTTTCCAAACAAACTGTTTTTCACTTTGTCATGATGGGGTTTTTATGGGGTTTAGAATTTTGAGGAAAAAAATTATTTTAATCCATTTTGCAATAAGGCTGTAACATAAGAAAATGTGGAATAAGTGAAGCGCTATGAATATGTTTTGGATGCACTGTACATATGCTTAATGAAAAGACAGACTTCAAGATAGAGATTCATCATTATCACATAAATGTTTGAGGACTGGGTGTGGAGTTGGGTTATTTTGGACAAAAACAAAGTTTAGAATGTCTACTCAGGCTGCGGTGATATGGATTTTGTCTTTTTACTGCAAGAATAAAGCATTGCTCTGTAGTTTAGATTACCAAAATGCCCCACTGCATGTCATTGAGTGCCCTGTATCCTGTTCCGCAACTGGCCTCTCTGTTTGCCAGAGAAGTGGGAGAACTTATCTTGCAGCAGAAACATGACACTCTACTTCCACCTTGTACCTATCCGATGGACAGGTACAGGTTGGAATGGGAAACTGCTTTTGTTGTCCGGGTAATTAATGTTTGGCTTTGTTTTCATCTTGTTTTTCAGGATTCTGTGGACTCTTCAGCAGCAGGTGTTTTTCTAGTTGGATTTTAGCCCACTGACATTCTCCCACAGCCATGGAATCGGTATGTTGACAAATAGCATCTTTTTTAACAATCTAACCATAAGGTTCCATGTATTCTGAAGCTGCCTTCTTTGTCTTTTTATTCTGGTGTTGTCACTATTGACATAGTTGACGGGGTTATTTATTGTTTGTGTGTGTGTACGCACGCACGCGCGCATGCAGAAGCTCAACATCTTTGTATGGACACTTGGACTTTTCCTTTTCTTTTTAAAATGCTGTCTGAGTTGTTGACAACCATGTGACTCTCGAAGACTTGTGTTTTCTCTCACTATTTGGAGTTTTATAACACTTAGTAAATTATATTTTGATGATGGGACGTCAGGTAGCTCAAGTATCTTGTTTCACCACAATGTAACAAGTTACATTTATGCATGCAGTTATTTAGAAAGGGTCTTAGTAGAAGAAGTCCTTATTGTCATATACAATCATAGAAGTTGTTGATCGTAAGGCAATTGGTTCTCTGCATTTAACCAGTCCCTGAAGAGCAGTGGGGAGCTATCCGCAGCGCCTTTGAAGCTGATTGGTTAACTATTGTATTTTGCATCTTAATGTGATAGAAAAATAATTAACTACTCCAAACCAATCAAACTATTGAATTTATATACAAGCTGTAGCTTTTTGAATGACATTGTTAGAATGTAGCTTGCTAGCTTTCATTTCAAGGTCATAGCCCTGATCTCTGTCAGGGTATTTTTATAAATATGCCAGGTCACATTGAGATAATTTTTCCAATAACAGATCTGGGGAAAATCTTCCATATATTCTGTTTTATATATATTAGTGTTTGCTTTGCTCGAAAGATTTTGTAAATTGGAGACTCAGAGGTTGGAGGTTTTCTTAGGGAACAAGGGCCTTCTTTAACCTGTTTTAGTTTACTTAAAGTGGGGTCACTTTCTGACTACTATGTTATATAATACTACTGTATCATGGGATGAAAATGCCAATGCATTATGTATCATGTCAATTTAGGCATTTAATTAAACAAATTAATCGTTTGCAGAAGCTCATGATTTGTGTGCTCACATTGTATAATCAGATACTCCTGTACATGAGAGCTCACACTGTATGTATGACCCGTCCAGCTTCTGCAGCCTTTTGTCGCTATTTACAAATGTCAGTAAAGTTTTGTTTGAATGCGGCGAGGCAGACAAAAGTTTGTTTGTAAGCAAACTTATCAGGCAAAATATTATTTTTTGTCATTCTGTGTGCCGAAACTTTTTTTTTTAAAGTTGCCGGTGTATCTGGACCTGTTGTTGTCTAGAACGCCGTGGACGGATCAGCCTCCAAGTCTATCTTGTAGAGAGACTTGGAGGCACTCGAGCTCGGTTTGACTGTAAACAGTGTTAACTTTACAGCAAGCACCACTCTGACAGCTGCAAATCCCTCTAATTGGGCCTTTCTTATTAGCTACAAACTACACTTTCTACTTTACGACCACCTACTACTTATTTGTATTATTAAAACACGTTATGTTGCCATGGTAACTCAGACACTTCTCACAGGCGCAGTAGGAAGTGAGCCAAAAAACCTTTGTCATTTGCAAGTGTGACTCGGGCTGCAATCAAACAGTGTATACCCGGCTTTAGTCATTTATATAAAAGAAAGAAAAATTGCATATTGAAATTATTTCTATGAAGGATTCACTATGATACTATCCCTCATGTATATCTGATCTCTAGATTGGCTAAGAGATAGAAAGATATACAGTCAGCTATCTCTCTCTGGAGGTACGCCATTACCGTAAACTGCAGCTGGTTCACAAAGCCAGTTAGTATTCATGTCACTATAGGGCTTGGCGATTAATTGGAAATAAATTGCAATCTCAATTCAGATGCATATACGATCTTATTTGTATTGTATGGCGATTTTTTCAGTATTTTAATTTATAATTCTAGCAAAACTAGCAAGCTTGGGGAAAGGCCCTAAGGCTTTAGGCCAGGCTTGATCAATAATCTCCTGGACTCGGGCACGGTTTGGGCAAATGTTTAGAAATTGTTTAGGGGTTTAGGTTTAGGGGGGTTGGGCTCTGTCAAATCAAGGATAGCCAAAGTCGTTTGTAGTTACGATAGCCAATTTAACATGATGCATTCAAGATATCGTAGTGAATACTCAGTGTAAATATAAATAAAAGTAATGCATGTACTGTCTGCGTATCGTTTTGGCCTGTAATTTTTCAGTATTTGGGGTGTTTTTCTACGTTACATTGCTGTGAGTCCCTGAATGCAGCATAGGCTATGTGTTACTTTTCTACTGGTAAATTCTCATGTAGTAGCCGAGCATTTACCATGAGGTACGTAAAGAAAAACATATCTTCGGCTGAGGTTAAAACTACTGAAAGTTACAAAGGGAAAACTATATTTCTATTTAGTACACATCAGCGCATGGCGGTTTTTAATTTCTCATCTAGATTAAAAAGTGCAATATGATTTAAACTGAGTGGTAAGTCGTGTAGAGAATCGCCATTCAAATTCTAAGCAAGAAATCGACGATTTTCATTTTAGCCAGAATCCCCCAGTCCTACTGGGGCTTTTTTTTAAGACCATTAAGGTTTTCCTTGTTAAACACCTATTTGTGATGTGGTGTTTAGAAATACTTACTCTAATTTAATCACTGACAAGTAAGCACAACAATTGAATATATATTTACATATTTAGAAAGAAAAGGTATCAAGGTCTCTTTATTCTGTCATCTCTGTTAGAGCATAAAGACTACTACATACTGTATGTACATAGTTACTGTAGACTAGAAGACTACAGTACTTATGAAAATAGATTCTTATCTAAAGTACAGCACTGATGAAGAGCTGTAAACACGAAGATGTATTTCATACTATTTTGCATAAATGTTCCTTTACTCCCCTCTCATCTTCCTCCCTGTGACGGTGTCCCTCTAGCTATGCACCAGCAAGAGCTTCTACTCGTTACCACTTTATGTTGCCTATATCTGCTTACCACCAGTGGAAACCAAGGAAACTGATGATCACAAAGCGTGTTAGGCTGCCAGGAGTGAAGTACAGGCTGTGTTCCTACGGGGGCTGGACACACGCACACACAAACACTCTTGCCCTTTTTCTCATGCCTCCCCTCATGTGATGCCAGTCACATGGTTTCCAGGCAAGCAGCTAAGTGAATCAGAATCAGACTTTTATTTTTAACTACTTTAAATCCTCCACCTGTTCTCCATGGTTAGCGGAACTGACTAACATGCCTCTTGATCAGTCGCTCTTTTCTTCACTCTTTCACCATAATTGTCTCATGTCCCCTCTGCCTCTTAGGTTCTTACAATATCTGTATACCTCCTGAATATCTGGGTTCTTTATCTGTTGGACAATTCTGTGCTTTGCCTTTAAAACCCAAATATAGAGCCTCTGTAGTGAACAGATGTGGTATATATTAGTGACTTAAGGGCCATTTTATGTATACCATCCTTCCTCTATTGCGGAGATGAAACTGTTCCATAATAAGCATCAAGGTTTCATATCACTGCCAAGCTAAAGGGAGCCTTCCGCACAACACAAGCAAATCTGGCACTAGCTGCTTTATATCTCAAGTATGAAATGAAGACTCTAAATGTCACTGCATCTATGTTTAGAACATAAAAAATATTATAAATCTGAAGTGTAAATGGCAATGTTTCCATTGTTGTTCTGCTTGCAATCGATTGTATTTACACCGTGCAACAAATACAAATAGCATGATGAACATTTCAATCTGCACATTGAGTAGTTTGTGGGTGTGTCTGTGTATTTTGGGTTTGTTTAGTTGTCCTCCTTTTTTTCTGGTCGCAGGAAGTTACAATGTTTGACTTTAGGTTACCCTGCCAGGGTCTTTTACCAAGCAATCCATTACAGTGGAGTAGGAGCAAATTACAATTACCACAAAACTAACTGTTGCAGCCCACATAAAAAACAAATATTAAATATTGTGAAATGGCCTGAAGACCAAAGCCGGCTTAAAAATAACCATTGAATGAACCAATTTTTTTCATGAAGCATGGATCAACTTATGAGTGAAATTTTGTAAAGATTGGAAATATTAAGAAACTGATAACCTGCATTGATCTCAATGCCTTAACAGTAGACCCCCTCTAACCTCCAATCAGTCACGATCTGAGATCTTCAGAATGCCCACCCCTATACAATTGGGGAAGGATTGAACAATGACCACTATAAAGGAGATATTAATACAACTGCTCACTGATCATCCATGTCTGTACCAGATGACATTCTTGAATACTATAAAATTAATGGCCACACTTTATTTGGTAAGGTGTTTCCTCATCCGCAAAATCTCAGACTGGCAGTTTCTTTTGCTTTAGCCTATTTTTCCTCCAATGAAATAACCAGAACTTATGCTTGCAATTTCTACATTCGGTGTTTGTACAGAACTGAAAATATTTCTATGGCTATTTTGACTCAGGCATGTTGTGAACTCTGACCCTAGTCACCTATTGCAAATACTCTGGCATGAGTAGCCATGAGTAGCCAAAGTTTTTAAACGGAATGTCCCCTTAGTGTGCTGCTGATTCAAGCTGTTGACACTACTGCTATCATTCGGACTCTTATCTCTGGATTAAGAGGTAAGTTGTCTCTGTGTTCACTTGGTGCAGTTGAAATTAAAAAATTCTGGTAAACACACCTTCTCCTGTAGAGTGCTCAAAGCACCCCTTCAATCTCCTCCCCCTCCCCCATAGCAAGGTTTGTTCCTCAGTGGGGATTAGTGTATGCAGCGGCTCTGAAGAGGGAAGTGGGCCCTGCCAGTCAAATTACATAACTCGCCCTCGCTAGTGCGGCTTGGCCTGCCCCGGCTGGAGAGACGACTATAGATGCTTTGTTTTCCCATCCTTTCCTTCTTCCACTCTTCTGCTGCTTCTCCTCCTCCCCCTCAGGCAGGCTGCATACTGATGCAGTATAGAAGAAGTCTGTTTGCAGGGAACAGGCGAGGTACTGTGGTGTGGAGTGCAGCGAAATACGCTATTAGCAAGCTGAATGGCACAGAACTCACATCTTAGCCAGAGGAATTTGAGGTCTGCCGAAGGTTGTACATTTAAAGGGAAATTGGAAGCAAGGGAATGAATTACTATGTGATGCGACACGCCCAGTCGTGTCGCATCACTGCATTGCCAGTTGTGCAACGAGGTTTGAACTACTCTGAGGGAGTTACTTGTGAAATTTCACAAGATTAACATTAGCTGGTTTTTAGATATTCCATAATTCCATCTTTTTTTGTGCCATTGTCCTGTACAGTTCAAACAGTGCACCCATGCGTGCCTGTGCATACTCAAGCACTTCCCAATCTGCCATTCTGCCACTGTATTTAGGGTCTTAGTGGGAGGCCAGTGTGCTGTGTAATCAAAGTTTGCACCAGTTAGTTCTTGGGTGGAAGTAACTTGTACAAATAGTAGCAGCTCTGTGTACACCATCCTGCAGCATGAAGTCAATGTCTGACTTTTATTTCAGTGTTTTAATCTCTGATAAGTTGAAAGTGTTTCTGCTGAGAGACGGCACAGCATTCCAGTTAAGAAATGGTAAAGAAAAGATGTATGTCAAGATCAAAAGGTGCTTGCTGTCAGAAGCATGAACAGTGTTTTGCATTTACTGTGTTCAAAACACAAAATTTCTATTTAATTTACAGATAGTTATTTACTTTGCGTTAACATACTTAAACCAAAATGTTAGAATCCAATTCAAGTGTAATTTTTCTGTCCTTTTTCTGTCAACAAAGTGCAGCAACAGTTAATGGAGTTCGTCGAGTTTGTACAGTATTTACCCCTAGTAAATTGTGTCGGGCTTTCCTATCCTATTCAAGGTTTTTAGTTTTTTCGGTTCAATGTATTTTGACTGTACGAGCTATATCGTTGTATTGTCAATCATGATCCACAATCTAAATGACAATGTTCAATTTAAAAATGTCATGTGGGCTAACACTACTTAAAGTAACCCATTATCTATTTGCAGTGACACAGTATTGATGAAGGTTCTATTTTGACACAATCTCCTTATCTGCCGTGACACCAGCAACAACTCATGTTGGATATTTTAAAATATGTCACTCCAAAGAGCCACAACCTAAAGTGTGTAAATAAGCATAGCCAGCCATTGGTCTGCATCACACCATTAGCTTGTGAACCAAGCATGGATCTACTTACCCTTTCAATCCTCATCATTGCAAAAGAATGTTCAAAACTTTGATTCTTTAAACATTCTTTCAAAATGCATAGGTCAGTCCTGTGGATGAAATATAAATACAAACTACGTGGTTAAATAAATGTTAAGAAATAGGCATGTGTCAGGCTTAGTATCCCTGCACAGCAATGAGCACAGGAAGTTGGTTTTCTTTCATCAAGATGTTATTTTCGCTCTCTTGCAAGGGGGCCCTATATTTACTTCTCAATCACTGGTTTCCACATGCTTTATTACATGTTAATACTTGCATGCACAAACAGCGGACCAGTACCTGATGGTTAAACTGTTGGTGGTCTATGCCTAAGCATGTATTCTACTCACTTACTACTTATTTTCTTAGTGACTGGAGCGTGTATTTAAAAAATAGACTAAAATCATGCCACAGTCCCACTGTGGAGTTATATCCACTCCCTACTTCTCTTATAATTAATGAATTAGAAAATATATTACAGATCGAATGTTATCGTTTCAGTGTAATTGATCAATATAGGAATAATATTTGAATTCATTATGAAATCTATGGGTTTCACCATCTTTTTGATGCCGTTATTGTCTTCTTAAGGGTGTTTTACATCTATAGGCAGCTTGTGAGCACTGTTTTGACCATTATAAATTATGCTTGGATGAAATCATTAATTTCATAATTAGACATTCACACAAATTAATAATGTTATTATGATGTAATTGGGAATAATAAGTACATTATTCCCAAACTCTGTTTGAATATTCCAGTACACTTGGAAAAAGTAACCTAAGTATTCCAGCATTTTACATCATTAAAAGTTTTACTATATTTCGTAAATTTGTTGATAATACAAAACATAATAAATTATAAATTACGATGCAGATTTAGACTAAACATTATTTATTCCACAGCAGACAAGCTAAATGAAATGGTATTTTATTTACCTCAACCAGTTTCATAATTAAAGTAAGACGCACAGTGATGTATGAGTACCTATAATCCATTAATATACATCATTCTGAAATGTCCCAGTCTGTATTGCCAGGACTTTAACTTGAATGAAAACATGAATGACTTTAATATTATTTGTAACACCGTGTTTATACTCTATAGTATTGGTACTTTTATCATTGTATAAGATATAAGTTAATATATGTATTTTTCCATCTTTTCTTCAATATCGCTTTCGATAGGTGAGTTAACCAAATTCTTTTCGTGTAAATATATATGTTGATCATGCGATGGACTGTTTATCTCGTTAGCATATGTCGGCTATCTTGGATTGCTCTCAGCACCTGGATCCAAGCTTGATTTTTCCTTCAGTGCAACAGCAATGAACCAAATTCCCATGAAAGAGTAGCTGCTACACCAAAGGCTGTATTTAGATTTGACAGGTAATTTTAGATCTGCTATGTGGGTGGAGAATATGATAACATTGAAGTAGCCCTCCCTCTTTACACACTTTGGTTTTGTTTGTCCTTCCTATAATCCGCATCCCACCAAATCCTGCAGCCTGTCTCCAGGCCTACTGGGTGCTAGGCATTAATACAAACGTAGGTTGTTGGTGGTAGTGTGTACAAATACAAATATTATGTATCTTTACCAGCCCTCAAACGATCTCGCATGTCATTCAGTACCACAAGATGAAAGGACGTATACATTCACTCATCTTTCAACATAGTTTACTAAAGTAAAGTATTTTGATATTTGTTTTATAGTATTTGTAATGTCACATTATAATATAACTGAAATTTTGATTGATTTGATTTTAGTACTATAGGCAAAATGAGGATAAGCTTTTTAGTTTAACAAAATTAAGTGGCATCTACTCCCAACCGGTGGAAAACAGTGGGCAGACATAACAAAAGGAAACATCCAGACGCATTTAGTTCTCTGTGCCCCTGTGAGTGTGTGAGAGCTGAGCTCAGATTAAGCTACCATATGGTTGGCCATTGTCCTGTTTCGTTTGATTTCAATGCCTGCCAATAGTGTTCCTTCTTTAGGGAAGGCAGTCGAGACCTTGCAAACGGTATTGGAAGTTGGAATTATTGCAGCTTTAACTAGAATGTACCTGGTTGAGTTTACATGGACCCCTTTATTTCGATTAGAATTGGTTTAAAAGCCTAATCAGAGGGAAATGTTCGATATTAACGCACCTTCCAATAAGAGCACCAGAATCTGGGTCATTCTTTTGCATAGGGGTAGAATAACCCCCTGTGCAACTAATTGGCAGGACAACCACAGTACGTAAACAGTGGAAAATAATACTTCTTGGTAAGTGCATGCACGGTGTCGGTACTCACGTGCACAATGCTGGTATTTACAAAATAACAAAGTAGATCTAACTTTGCTTTTTATGAGACAATGAATGGATTTATGAAGAGGAGGAGGACCACTGGTGAATATTGCTGACCATACCATGGTTATGTTTTGTTGACATATCGTGGTTCCTGCACAAAATTGGTTGATTGAGCAGTTAGCAACTAACTCAGAGGAATAAAGTAAACCAAAAGTATCTTCAGATTGTGGAGACAGTCTCTGATCACTTTGCTTTCCAACAGACACCAACCATGTTTTTTTTGTTTTTTTTAAATACTAAAACTTTTTTTAGAATTTCACACTAGATGCGTTATGCTGTAGTTGTCAGCAAAAATAAACTTAGGAGTCATTGAGAAAGGTTCCAGTGCTATTGGGGCAGCTGGAGCTCATTGGGTAGAGCGGCCGTCTCCTGATCAAAAGGTAGCCGGATCGAGTCCCACCAGGGTCTAACTGTCGTAGGGTCCAAGTGAATACGTCCCTGAAACCCTAGCTCCCTGGGTGCTTTAAAGGGGCTGGCCACTGCTCCCTCAGGGTTGAGTCAAATGCAGAGAAATTATTTCAATATGTTGTATTGTGTATGGCTTTATGCAAGCAATAAAGGATTTCTTCTTTTTTCTTCTTCTTCTCGTTTTAAAAAGTACTTTATAGACAGGCAATGTGGCACTGTCTCTGTCTGGGCCCACTAGTCTGTCCTGTCAGAGCCACAGAACTATGACCTTGGTTTCAAGTAGCTGTAGTCTCTGAGAAAGCCAACACCTCTCCTGGGATGGGCTGACCTTGTTGTCTGACATGCTGTAAGTCTGCCCGCCCCTATCTCTTTGTCTGTGCCTTTCCCTCACAATGTCAGAGACTTAAGCAAGTTCTCTATGTAATATTTACAACTGCAAATAATATAGTAAAATTAATTCAAGCAGGTCTCAGTTTTTTTCATTTCAATGAAAAGGCAAATAACTGTCAGGATTCGGAAGGTTTGGTCCTCTCCATAGTTAGGTGTTCTGTTACAGACTTACAGACAGCTTCACCTATCAGTGGCAATCTGATTCTTCCATAAGAATGTATGCAGCAATTCACACTGTTGTTCGCTCATTTTATGATCTTGCTTTTGATTTCCTGCAGCTTTATACAGGGCATAATACAGTGCGTAATGGGTCCTAGCATGTTTATCCCTTTCATTGCACAATGTGGATTTTTTTTCAGATACTAGCAACAATCCGTAATTACCTGTTTCTCACCGTCAATACGGATAAGAATAAACAATAATTTTACATTGTTGGGCTTTAAAATGCATATCAGAACCTGCAGTTTATGAACAGCTATGGCTTAGAAAGGCTAAGACGTCATCAACGAAGTAGGATTAGTTTGTATTGCATACCTCTAATTAGAAGGGCACTTCTAGCATGAAAAAAATCTGCCACGTCTTAGAAATTCTTCCAACAGACAGACAGACTGCATTGAGAGCATAATCTCCTCAGTGGAAGCAGAAATTTGTTGTGTATAAACTTGTAGGCCTTTTACCTTCCCCTTGCAGAAGATGTTTTGCAAACTCCCAAAATGATTACTTCCTTTCGAAACCAATATACTGACACAATTCTCACAATAAAGAGTATATAACCCTAGATTTCTTTTTTGCTTTTCCATGAATGCGTAACAAAAAATATTTGGGACATGCTATGAATGCATTCAATTTTTGTTTTTCAAGTCTCTACTCTGGTTACTTTGCAGGAAGTATTTAAGATAACAAATTACAAGTATTTGTTTGTATCCATTGGCAATATGACTAATGTTGTATGACAATGTTACTAATTACATAAAAATTAAAACTAAAAACAGTGACATTGGTTGTTAATAAAAGTTAATTATCACAGTATGCTTTTTTGAAGGTAGACCAATAAATGTTATGAAGTCTATCGGTACAGTCTACATTGATGTACTCGTTTGCAATGCAGGAAAGAGGAAATATGTTGTCTAGATATATGTCAGATTATATATATATTTTGCTGTGAATGATGAAAACATAATGCACCATGACTGCACAATATTTATAAGGCCAAAATAAGCAGAGGAACAGGTCTCAAAAACTCAACTGAGTGGCTTTTGGGTTGTCATGTTTATAGGTTTCAGAATAAGGAAAGCAATATTTCTTTAACTTCTCTCAAACTCGTATTCCTGCTGGGTTCCCATCTGCATTCAATGTTAGTTTGGGTGTTGTCCTGACTAATAAGGTTGAATTTAATCTAGAACATGTCTATAATTTTCATTTTATCTGTACTTGTTGATGGCGAAATTTGTATTCTGTCATGTCGTCATAAGGCAGTGTAAAAGCTTGGCTGTGACCAGCAGTCAGACAATGGACAGACAAAAAAGCGGAAACATCTTTTTGGATATTTCCCTTCTTAAGACACTGTATTCTCCTGGCCCTACCTCATCTCACCTGTATGCATCTATGAAGAGTGGCAGGACGAGAGTTGAGTGGCAGTGTATGGGGTTTGGAGAGGTAGATGTTAATTTACAAGTACCGAACAGAGAAATCAAGAAGACCATTGGAAGCCGGACAACAAGATAGAGAAAAACTTGCATATAGAATGCTCTGCTGGTTGACCCTGTGTTTGCTGAGATATTGCTATTGCCTCCACCATGAACATCTGGCCTACTCTGTTCCTTTGCTATTTAGATACAGTTTGCTGTCTGTTTATATGGCCAAGCCAACATTCTACTTGAAATTTCTTTGCTTTTTCTTACCCCAAACTGTGCTATATACCTGTTTTACTATCCATTTGTCGAATTTTGTAAATCATTGAACCTCCTACTTCTTTCGCTCTGGGTGTCTTTCAGTTTCAATTATTAACATTTGTATTATTGTCCTGCACCTTCGGTCATCAAAATGATCTGTTTGATCCTAACCATTTGAAGCATTATTAATTTTGATGAGTTCTGTTGTCATTTTATTTATAAACTATTCTATGTGAATGTTGAAACCCAGTTTACGGTAATATTTGGTTTCCAATAACCAAGGACTTTCAAGGTAGTTGTTTATATATTTGTCCTTCTAACATTTGGTAAATATTTGTTTTCGTTAACCAGAATTATAGCAGCCAACATTCGGTTTTGTTAAGGCATTTAAATTGTGCCTTATGGCATGTAATCGGATGAAAAAAAAATGAATGTGTATGCACTCTTGTGCTTTATTTGAAAACATTACAGTCTCAAATTAAGGAGTGGAATGCGGTGTCTCGGTTTAATAACCGACTTTGGCGAGTAATTTTCAGGAGGATGGCCTCCTGCTAACCTGCAGACTGTAAATATAAAAACACAGGGGAGATCAATACCATCTTAATCGATAGATGTGAAGGAGTCTCACTCTGTGAAGTATAGATGAGATGCTCAGTGTTTTCTGGCGAAAAGGCAGGGCGTCACAAAACATCTAGTCCTTCTTGTTGGTATGTATGGGTGGTGTTCTACTTTTTTCAACTTATGTACAAAGATTTCCTGCTGTTTTCAGGAAGGCAAAAATTGACAAATTCAAATTTTGGTACTCACTTTTACGTGCTGGCTGCCCTCCTCCACTTCTCTTTAAAAGGAAGAGTGTGCAGCTGTGGACCAGTGGAATGATACCATCTATTTCTACACTGCACAAAAAAATAAGGATACATTCAATTATCATAGTATAACACCAAGTCAGTTGAATTTCAGGGATGTCAATCTGCCCATTTAGTAAACACAAGTCATTATGAATCGGTCTCAGCTGCTTAGGTGTAAATTAAAGTGACAACAGGTGCAATGGAATGATCAAAGCAAGACAACCACCAAAAAAGGAGTGGTTTTGTATGTGGTGGCCACAGACAATTTATTATCGTTCCCTGACTGATTCTTCTTTAGTTGTGTTTTCTGCTAGTTTCCTTGTCACTAATGGTAGCATGAGGCGGTACTTCCAAAAACCAATTAGGCTGCATACAACATCATCCAGCATTACCGGTTTGGTGGTAGCTAAGTTATTGTCTGAGGAGGCATATATTTTGAGGGTCGCACAGACCCCTATGTCATAGCCTACGGTACCCTGTCTGCTGTTAGGTACCAGGATGAAATTCTCAGAGCTATTGTCGGACCTTGCACTGGTGCAGTGTGCACTGTGTTCTTCCTGGTGTGGGACAATGCCCGGCCTCATGTGATCAGAGTGTGTAGGCAGTTCTTGGATGACGAAGGAATTGAATCCATTGACTGGCCCCCACGTCGTTCTCCTGACCTGAATCTAATTAAGTAGCTATAGGACATTATTAATCGCAGTATCTGACGCTGCCAAGCACCGCCACAGACTGTCCAGTAGCTCATTGATGTCCAGGTCTGGGAGGAGATTCCCCAGTACATCATCCACTGACTTATCAGGAGCATGCCCAGAAGTTGTCCAGATTGCATAAAGACACTTGGGGGCCATACAGACTTCTGAGTCACAGTATGAGTTGCCGTGACGGAATTCACTACTGTTGGAGCCGCATGTGATTTTCGGTGTGAATCTGAATCCAGCTCTCAATGGGTTGAGGATTTTGGTTTCCATTAACCATTTTTATATAATTTTGTACATTTGTTATTGTTTTGTTTCTCGAGATCTGATGCGTGATTCAAGTGTTCCCTTAATTTTTCGGATAAATTTTTGTTTACAGTAGCTTGTGTTCCCTTTTCCATTGCTGCCTATGACTCTTACATTGCAAGCATCATGAGTACCCGCCTGCTATATTCTGCATCCGCTTTGCTGTGTAGCAACAGAAGTTGTAGATAAATGTGGCGTGTGTGGGTGGTGGGAAAGACATCTGTGGCTTTCTCAGGCTTCTGTAGGCTCCACTGCCTCAGCCTTATTGTTCTCAGAGATGTAGATAACCATAAATGAAGGAGAGCAGGAGAGCTGCAATCCAGTCAAAGAAGGGCCAAATTGGAGTTGCACTTAGGGCCCACTGTTTGAAAAACAATTTGGTCTGGTGTGTGTGTGAGTTTTATGGATAGGGTTTTCCATTGAGAGGACCTCTGATTTGAAAAACAAACTGGATTTTTTTGTCAGAAAGCTCCTCTTGTTTCCATTTCCCATCACTGTCTTTTATGGAAACCAGATGATGCCCAAGGATGAATGAGTTCTGCTGTTTGTAAGAGTTTGTGTAGTAGCCGTTGATATAAATCTTGTTGAAGACGGGGCTAGAAGACGAGGTGCCTGATGTGTCTGGGAGGTACAAAGACAGAATGAAGAGTCTCTAGGTGGGTTTACATGGACAGCCAAATTCCGATTAGATTCGGAGAAGACGTGTAATCGGAAAGAAATTCTGAATGTAACACCCCTTTCAGAATGGAAAGAACCTTTCGAATGAGATTTCAGTCCTAAATCATTTCAGAAAGCCTTTGCGATAGCCAGTGGCTGCGTGTATACACTCTTTCGGGAAGCTATCTGTTTGTTTGTGCATGCCCAGCGTCGTGACGTAAACGTATGTAAATTTATCTATTGCAACAATTTTATGCAAGTATTTTTAAACTCTCTTAATGCTCTCTGTACACCCACCCCAAGCATGAGCTACCATGGCTCCAAATATCTCACAATTAAAACATAAAACAAAAACCATGCAATTTGTAGCACCGATAAGTCTCTATGCTGTCAATTATGGTTTTAAAACTTGACTGCAAAGGAAGCTGCCGCAGAGAGACCCTGAAAGCATTTGGCAAAACAAACTTAATCACACACTTCATATTAAATCACACAGTGGAACAGCAAGTTGAGAAACTAACTTAGCAGAGCAGCTAAAGGTAGCAGAGCAGCTAAAGGTAGCAGAGCAGCTTAAGATAGCAGAGCGGCTGAAGTTAGCCGGAGCCCAAAGCCAGCCACCAGCCCTGAAATTCTTGAACAAAGCCAACACATAACATATAATGTACTGAACGAGGCCTACAAGGTTTTTTATTTTCACTTAGAAATGTCATACAATTTGATTAAGGACGGAGGGTACATTCATTTCAACAGGTCAGAATACTTTCACATTAAACAAAGCTAACCATCCTTGTGACTACCATTGTATTCCTTCAAAATAAGCGCATTTCAATATATAAGTTATTATGATAACTTTTAATGGAATAAAATCTGGATCGGCAAAAATCGGTATCGGCTGATGCTTCATAAAAATCGATTATCGGTGATAGGCCAAGAAAATCGCAATAGGTGTACCTCTAATTAGAACTCAGAAATAACCAAGGTCTACAATTGACAAATATCACAAATATCTTGCAAATAGAGTCCATCTCTCATCATAGCTATCCACTACACCTTGTAGGCCTAATGTTCTTTTTTCAAAATATGCTTTTATGTACATGATGTCCCTCCGTCTGTAGGGATGCTGGTTATGCGTTTATTATCTCTTCTTTAATCTCACCTTTGACTTGCTCATATAGCCTTGGTATGCAAGTTACAATGAAGTGCTGTTTCGATGGGATTACATTTTTTGCTCCAAAGCATGGAATTAACTCTCAGAAACTGTCATTTTATAAGGCGTCATGTCTTCACAGCTGAAATTGAAATGGCAGATCTTATACTCATCGCTCATTTCGAGTTGTGGTTCAGCTTTTGAGGAACAGAGTTGGAAAAAAGAACTGTGTTTCAGGTGCTCGGCCGAGTTTGTCATGTTTCCTGTGTATTTCATCTCATAACGACATTGTTTGCATATCCGTTTGTGAATATCTCCACCCCCTTTTTCCCGGCTGCTTGCCATTGTTTGCTTGCAGCTAGCATTGTTTGGAAGTTCTGAATGATGCGCAGCTGTGCGGAAACCTTGAAACAAGTGTGCGTAACAATTTCCGAATAAAGGCATATCTTAAATACGAGTATTTGTATCGATAGATTGACCTATCACTTTGACTATATCTTTGTTAACCAAATCGAAGTATCGATTCAATTCGATGGATCGTTACACCCTTATTAGTTGGGGACAGCACATATGGTTAGAATTTGGTTAGAGGTTCTAAATTTTTGAAGATCACAAAATACGCCAACCCTTCTGTGTCACACAATTACCTTTCTTGCTTGTTAAGTTGCATACGCTATAAAATGACACTGTTAGGTTGCATTATGCTACTGTTGTTCTGTTCAGCATAAAACAAACTGGGCAGTGTCATGAAGTACCTTCGTAGCAGCAGCAGCTTTGGGTGACCTGTGTGTAACAAGGGCTTTAATGATCAACAGAACTGTCTTCAGTTGCAATTACTGCTGTTGACTTTGTAAATGTGAAGTAATGCGTAGCAGCTATAGTTTCAACTTTGCTAAACAGGGTACTATTTTTTTATTAGTTGTATTAATTTGAAGAATCAGCAGGAATTCTAGTCTTTGTACTGTGCTGGCACCTTCCAGTGTCCCGCAGCATTTTTGTTATACAGTACTTGTCAGGTCTGGCACCTCCTTTACTGTTTAAGTTCAGATTGGATACGAAACCAAAAGGCATCATTAAGAAGAAACATGTTTTGCTCTTTATAACAAGAAGATCCAATCAAATAAATGTTTGTCACTTTTTATCCCTTGACATGCACGTGATGTATTGTATAGTTGTATTCTTTTGCATTATTTTCATAAGAATACTTAAAATGCTGTATTTGTAAACAGTTTATTTTTATGGTATTTTGTTCCAACACTTAAATGTGAAAAACAGCCGGCCATGACAAATAATGATTGCAAAACAAGGTGGGGAAAATGGTGCCAGTAAAACATGCAACACAATAACACACAGACGGAGTCGCAATGAAAATATACGTCAATATTAGATGTGGACCAATTGCGAATTTCTTTGTTCAGTCTGATTACCAATTTTTATAAAGTGTGACCTGATGATTCCGACTTTTTTCCCCTGAAAGTTTGTGGGAAACACTACTGGCATGCGCCGGTAGTAATTAAAAAACAAAGTTGTATCTTTAAAGGAATATAGAGTAGCTTGCAAAAGTATTCATACCCCTTGAACTTTCCACATTTTGTCAGGTTACAACCACAAATGTAAATTATTGGGATTATGTGATAGAACAACATAAAGTAGTGCATAATTGTGAAGTGGAAGGAAAATGATACATGGTTTTAAAATGTTTTTACATATAAAATACTGAAGAGTGGCTTGTAGAAGTATTCAGCCCCCCTGAGTCAATACTTTGTAGAACCACCACGCTGCAATTACAGCTGCAAGTATTTTTACTCTGGCTGTATATTTAGGGTTGTTTTCCTGCTGGAAGGTGAACCTCAGCCCCCAGTCTTTTGCAGACTCTTAACAGGTTTTCTTTTAAGATTGCCCTGTATTTGGCTCCATCCATCTTCCCATCAACTCTGACCAGTGTCCCTGTCCCTGCTGAAGAAAAGCATCCCCACAGCATGACGCTGCCACCACCATGTTTCATGGTGGGGATGGTGTGTTCAGGGCAATGTGCAGCGTTAGTTGTCCGCCACACATAGTGTTTTGAATTTATGCCAAACTTAAATTATGGTCTCATCTGACCAGAGCACGTTCTTCCACATGTTTGCTATGCCCCCCACTTGGCTTGTGGGAAACTACAAACAGGACTTGTTACCCGATTTGCGACTAATAGTTGTCCTGTGGACAGATTGCCCCAAATGAGCTGTGGATCACTGCAGCTCCTCCAGAGTTACCATGGGCCTCTTCGCTGCTTCTCTGATCAATGCTCTCCTTGTCCGGCCTGTCAGTTTAGGTGGAGGCCATGTCTTGGTAGGTTTACAGTTGTGCCATACTCTTTCCATTTTCGTATGATGGATTGAACAGTGCTCTGTGAGATGTTCAAAGCTTGGGATAATTTTTTATAACCTAACCCTGCTTTAAACTTCTCCACTACTTTACCCCTGACCTGTCCGGTGTGTTCCTTGGGTTTCATGATCCTGTTTGTTCAGTAATGTTCTCTAACAAACCTCTGAGGCCTTCACAGAACAGCTGTATTTAAACTGAGATTAGATTACACGCAGATTGACTGTATTTACTAATTTAGTGACTTCTGAAGGCAATTGGTTGCACTGGATTTTATTTAGGGGTATCAGAGTAAAGGGGGCTGAATACTTTTGCACCCCACACTTTTTACTTTTGTATTTATAAATGAAAATTGAAAACCATGTGTTATTTACCTTCCACTCCACAATTGTGCGCAAATATGTGTCGGTTTATCACATAAAATCCCAATAAAATACATTACGTTTGTGACAAAATGTGGAAACGTTCAAGGGGTATGAATAATTTTGCAAGCCACTGTTGAACGGTATTTTGCCTTTCGACCGATTTTATTGGGTCATTGTTCAACAAACCGATATACCGAAATGGATCGATATATCCTTACAACCTACTACATACATACATACATACATACATACATACATACATACATAAAGTGGGCTCCTGGCTGGCTCTGCGCTCTCGCTAGTTTTAGTTGCTAGGCCAACGTTAGATTTTTGAAACCTTGTATGTTCCTCAGGGTGATTCATTAAGTATCTGATTAATTACTTTGTCCAGAACTTTTAGTAGATGGCTCTGAGATCCCTCAATTTTTCTACTCTATATTTGGTAAAACAGAACAATGAAAGTGCTACTTTAGAAAAAATGATTGCGGGAGTGGCTCACATACCTATTATGCCCCTTGTATTGAACGTTTACCGAAGTCTTCACCATTCACTGTATTTACTCGATATCTCTTACCAAAAATATTACCATAGTATTGGTGATTTCAGTGTGTCTTTGTGAGCGTGATATACAGTATTTCTGTTATTGATGTCTGAGTTGGTGATTCATGTTAGCAGTGTGTTTCTTGGCTTTCAAGCATTCATCAAGACCAGATTGTGGTGTGTTATAAGTTGTTGAACAAGTTTGTTGTGATGCTTAGTGACACAAACACAACCGTAAAAGCACTCTTTGTATTGAAATACCGGATCGTGGATGATCCCTGCATCACATAGCCCACTGACTCTGTGATGCAGGGAACAGCTTTGATTGGTTAGGCGGTGGTGAGGGAAGTGCTTGATTTCTTTTATGTTGGTAGATTGCATGTGCAGGGCACACAAACTAAAAGTTAATACTGCTTGATCATGTTCATTTTACTGTGGGAAGCCAAAATCATGATTTAGAATTGTTCAGTTGTTCAACGCTAATATCATGTTAAAAAAATAAAAAAGTATAGTTTGTGTACAAATATAGTTACCTGCAATGTAACTAATGTACATATGCTCATGGCAATGTCTGCTAACATGATAAATAATGCCACTTTTGCTTTGTAGTTTAAGTTTGGAAGGTCAGGACTAGTCTTACATAACCACTTTGTGTGTGCGTGATTCCAGCATTAGGTGGGTTTACAAGGGACGCTTTTCTCCTATCCGAATTAAACCTTTTCGAATTGTAATGTCAGTCGCCTGTTTACATGACTTGTGATCTTTTCCGACCTGGTGTTTATATGCATCGACTCACCTAATCAGAAACGCTTTCTGACATGCGCAGACGATCCACACTCAGGTTCCTAAGGTGGCAATAATACTTCAATGAGCTGTGTGCCAACCGCCAACAGCGCTGAGAAAACTCGGCCAGAGCATTACGTCAAGACGCTGTACATGCGCAGATACAATTCCAACTGAAAGATTTCCGAAACAGTTTTTACGTGCAGCGACTGGCAATCGGAAAAGGTGTTCCGAATGGATTTAGACTACCTCTTTGCAAAGGAATGCAATTGCATTCGGAAAGGCTCTTTCTAAAGTTCCAATTGACACTGAGTTTCACTTCTTAGCCCTTGTAGTATAGTGAAACATACAGTTGTGTTTAGGCAAAGGTCTTGCCGAAAGTGATTAAAAGTACATTATTTTGTTCAGTTCTGTTGGAGAAGTTTACCTGGCTAGGTTTTCCCAACCAAAAAAAACTGCCACATTTGTTTTTTTCTGCATTTGCTCCTTCCGCTTTGAGAATTGTTGTTGGGGAAAACGAACAAACGACTACAAATTGAAATTGGAGACTTTGGCATCTCTGAATTTATTGCTGCTCAAAAGAGATACGTAATAAGCCTCATCTAAATGGGTCCTTTCCTGTCACCATGTTGGTATCTTTCTCATTCTCGTACTACTTCTTCACGGTCCAAGTCATATGATTTACTTCTGGTTACATAGGTGGTGATAAAATGTTATAAAGCAGCCTCGTGAGAAGAAGTGTGTCCTTTGCCCTTTGTTATAGGATGCCACTATATCTGTAGGGTAGGTAAAAGGCATATCTCCAAGATACAACAATATTTTTTATAGTGCAATGAAACAAGGACTTGTGAACAAATATTTAAGTGTTCATATAAATTATTATAATTTTTACTGTGTATATTCATTAAACTAAATTAAATTAATTTCAAACTCAGATTCTTTTTATTATTTTCATTTACGTTTCTTTATAGCAAAAAGGGAGTGACTCACTCTTGTTTATGTAACAGTTAGGTGTGCTGAGTGTGTATTTACTTCCTGCATCTATATTTGCTGCTCTTGAACTCATCATAACTCAACGTAATGTGTACACGTCTGGTTGTAATGAAGCTTTACTTTTTATCAGGCAGAAATAACCATGCTCTTCAGAAATACCAATATTTTTGGTTCAGAAAAATATAAAATAAACAGATAAACATAACCACAAGAATCTAACAATGTCTGGGTAGTTCTGGGTATAATGAGAATCATAATATTTCTTAATTTATTTTTTTACTTAAAGAATTCATATCCTGATCCTCTCCAAAATGTTTTTTCCCCCAATTTTGTTGCATTTGACAATTCCAAATTCAAGAGTACTTGTATTTATCAATACTAAGTACTGTTTTTCTATGACATATTCAACCTCCGTCAGATAAAAGATTAATGAGTTGGACTGACTAAACTCGGGTATTTAAATTCATTTTCCAAATAAGACTCCTTCATGACTAACTTAATGAACAGTTTAAAGTCTTTATTAAAGACACTAGGCAACAAATACAGAACATCCTTGAAAGTAGCCAGCCAGATGCTTCTTTCTGACATTCTATCCGTATTGGCCCGTGGGCTCTGCCTGAATGTAGACACAAGTTCAGCACATGATTATGTGTGATTTGTTTTCTTTGAGAAAGCTTTATTTGGAATGTTACTGGAGATGCCACATGAAATTTGCTGATTTTAAGTCAAATCATAACATTTATCGAGACAGAATCCTGTAGATACTACTGTAACTATCTCTCTGATGTGGCCAAATGTCAGAAGAGAGCCAGCAAATAATCACGCGTCATGTTCACACAGTAACTAGACAAGACTCTCAGAGAGCAAGCCTGTGCAAAGGCAGTTCAGTTCCCCCCTTTATGAAATTACACCTAAAAGTAATAGTCCCATGATGGTAAGATCCTCATAACGGATCTTTGTCCATGAAAAACGACCCCCAGAATCAGGGGTCAAAGAAGTATCATTACAAGTTTGATCCTCATCTGAGAAAACAGTTTTCTTCTTCAGGATATAGGTCAGTAACTTTGAGAGATATCATACCTAAATGATTAAACACATTTTCAGCAACAATTTGATCTCAGATGTCATCCGCCAGAGCATTACATTACGTCAAACGCTTGGAATGTGGCAGGCATAAAGGAAAATAACAACCTCTCAATAGCTAATCTGTATTTTTATTCCTGTCAATTTTAAACCAGAATTTGTTAGAAACCGGATGCACCGTTTTTTAGTTTTTTTTTAAGAGATTTAAAAAATAGACACAATTTTATTTACTTGCAGATTATTTTATTTCAATGCAAATTTAATTATCAGATGAATCCTGCGAGTACCATTTGTGCCCACCTGTTAGTTCTGCCCCTAGCTCCCAAATCAATCAGTCCTTGGAGGAAAGTGGTGGATGTATGTACGGATGAATGTGTAAGTGTGGATCTCAGAATATATAGTCTTTCATCCTAAACGGTTAACTGTTTGTTAGGATCGGATGGCAGATGCTAAACACTGCTAAGCCATAACATTATAACGCACCTGCATTTGTGCTGCAGCAGCTCTTTTGTGGAATCAGACATTACAGGCTATCCTTCATTCCCCATGTCCATCAATGAGTCATCAATGATTATATCGCTGGTTCACAAGTTGTCCTTTGTTAGACTGCTTAGGTAGGAAATAACCACTGCAGACCAGGAACACCAACAAGACCTGCAGTTTCCGGGATTTTCTTAACCAGTCAAAGTCTCACATCCTTACCTAGGCCGGTTTTTCCTGCTTCCAACAGATTGACTTCAACAAAATATTCACTTATTGGCTAACATACCCCACCCACTGACTGGTGCCATTGTAATGAGGTGATAAATGTTATTCTGATATAACCTTTCAATGGTGGAATTGTAATGATTGATTGGTTAATTTATAAAGCAATGTTATCCACATTGGTAATTCAATTTGTGGCAATGTGGCATTTATACATAATCTCCATAAACTGTATATATTGCTTCGGCATGCATCACCCAGATAATATTTATAATTTAATAATGTGTCACGGTCAAGGAGGTCGGGTGATCCAAATACCAGAAACTTTCCAGGGCTTTGCTGGTGTGCGGTGTTTTGATGATAGCTAGGCCAGTCAAATCTCCTTTTTAAATTCAAAACACATATCGTTTGAAAACCATGAAAGTTTTTTGTCCTGATTCTTAATACACTAACAGCTAAGTGAAATAACTGAATGGCTTGAAGAAATTTGGATCTTTGGGTAGCTGTTGGGTATGGCTGACAGCTGTTTAGTGTTACTGTCCAACTGCTTTCCCCCCATGTGTTTTCTGTTCAAACTCTTATCAGGATGGGGCCAGTTGCCACAGTCCCTCAAGAAGGGTTATAAAGGGCAATACTGCAAAACAGTCCAAAATATTTATTTTTTAAAGCCAACCACTACCTAAAACAACAACGCTTTTAATGCAAAATCTGCATTAAAAGTGTTACTGTTGAACCAGCTTAGCATTAAATTAGGACACGTGAAAAGATGGAATGGTGGCCATGACAATTAGTGTTACATTCACTAGGCTTCTGCAGGGTGTGACATTAGGAATTAGTGCAATACGGAAATAAGGTCATAATGTATTATTTTACTTCTCATAAAACCAAAACTCTCCTCATCTGCATGAAACTCAGGCTGACATACTGTGGAATAAACTTATCTTTGGGTTCTAGAGCACAAGGGGGCATGGTCAAGCTGAGCAGTAGGCAGTGATGTGGTGCACAGAAAAATCATTGGGTTGAAAAATTTCAAAGCGCTAGTTAATGAATGAGGTGACAAATGTGGAAGAGCAAATTAGATGATGCTGTGTGTTTTCTTTCTGTGCGTGGTTGCCGAAAATGTTGTTTGAGTGTCTCTAGGCAGAAGTAACCGGCACACTGATTGGTCTCCTGCACTTCCCCACTACCGCTCAATGGCTTTTCATACTCTGTGGAAACGTGAGCCTGAATACATTGTCACACGCTCTCAGATAATCTTCCCAGGATGTTATTTTGTGCAGGGAGGATGTTTGAAATGCCAGTCACAAACACTCTGCACCTCCCCCATCCTCAGTCCAACACGCATAGACTTTCATATTGTACCATTGAGCAGCAATGGAAGGCTTCACTGTAGTATTTCAGCACTCTTTAGGGCTTATTTTGTGTTGTTGAAGTGTGTGCGTATACCAGCACATATTATTTAAGTGTTGCCTAACAAAGCATCATGTGAGTCCTTCCCGCTGGGAGTCTTCCTGGAAAGGCTGATTTAGAACACAGCTATTCACACCATTCTGCTTGTTCCTTCAAACCCTGCCTTCTGTCTTTGTCATAGAGCATCTTCTTTATATTCTTCCAGTCACTCTCTCACCCTTTTCTCCAACTCTGTCCCTCTCCCGGTATTCCTTTTTTTTTTTTTTTTTAAACTAAAAAACATTCTTTATCCCAAGCCAACAGGGAGAGATGAGCCATCTGAAGCAAGGAGGGAGGGAAATGGAGCTCGGCTGAGGCATTGACAGAGTAGTGAAACCCAGCAGGGGTGTGAGCAGCTAAATATAGAGTGCCTCTTTTGAGCGGTGGTGATGTCACAGGCAGAGAAGAGAGGAGTGGCAAACAGAAGATATGCAAGAGCTGCAAAGCTCAGAAGCACCCAAGCAACCAAACTGTAGCTTGTTAGCCGTTAGTTGTTGGCAACCAATGAAGAAACAGAGAAATAAATTCACAAAACTGTGTCTGTTGTTTGATGCTTGCGTTTAGTGTGCTGTCAATAGACAGGTGTGTGTTTTTACACAATACGCCCACACATACTATCCACATGATTAATACTACCAGCCTGATTTTGAGAAGGCATCAAAACAGCTCTGTCGTGTCACTGTGTTCTGACTCTTTTCAATCGTACCAGCATTAACTTTTTCTGCAGTTTTTACGACAGACGCTCTTCTGTGGGATCAGACAACACAGGCTAACATCGTTTTCCACACACATCTGTGAACTCTGGGTGCCCATGATCCGTTCATTGGTTAAGGTTTTTCTAGTTTCCAACTCATCATCCTCAGAAGAAAATATTTACCTGCTGCTGAATATACTCACTCCACTCACTGACAGGTGCCGTGATTATCCGATTCGGTTAACTTCAATTGTCTGTGATTGAGAGCGAAATATATCCCTTGCTTATGAGATTGAATTTCATTGACGTTATAATGGAGCCAGTATGTGCCCGCTCACGTGTGTCCGAGTGTGTGTATGGTTGTGCCTAATTGTGTTGGGATTTATGGCCCATTTATAGAATATTCTTATTTCCTGTGCGTGCGATGCAATGCAACTTTATTTTCTATTTTAGTTTATTTTCTAAGTCTGGCGTGAGTTTTGTTGAGTAGAGGCTGCATAATGAGCAAAGCACTTTAACGCAAGGGCAGCGATTGATGCACCTGCTACACATCGGATTGTTCTAACTCACAAAACACAAGTTTTGTGTTTCGACCTTGACTTGGGCAAACAGGACTGATGATTATCCTGAAGATGTCAGGACATTAGACGTTTTGGAGCCAAAAAGCATGAACATTTCAACAATCAGCTTTGCTAATTATATATTCATCACCTACAACTACCACCCAGGTGGTCATTTATTAGATACCAAAAATAGTCACATACTGTTAACTTGATAGGTTTTTTTGGTGGCAAGAGCTCTGGAGCTTCAGTTTCCTCTAACATTTATACACAATAATTTGCTGTGCACAATTTGACCACACAGGCACCAACACACTTATTGTACTTGAGACGGGAGGGAGCTGTCCTCGCGCTTCACACATAAACGTGTCTCCCAGAGTTAATATAATTCATACAATATTATATATACTATAACACCATTACTTTAGTAATAGCGGTTAATCGCAAAAAAACGATTAATCATGACATCCCTAATCAAGACACTGTTCATAAGACTGTGAAGCATTTATACTATTTGACAACACATGATATCTACTTAAGATCCATGTACTGAAGTACGTCAGCTAGGCACAATTCGGAGGTATAATTACTTTTAGTTTGGAGTTATGGACACTCTGTGTAAGTGTAAACTTTATGATGAAAGTAGCTAGACAATAGTGGTGACCTCATGGAGGAGTAATGGTTTCAGGAACCTAGGACCTCTGTACAAACTGACTCTTTACCACCACAGTGAACCAGATATCACATATTGAGATCAGACTCTTTCCCTTTTCTGTAGATTAGCATGCACTTTATTCCTGTATTCTAACTTACATGTGTTTTTTTTATTCTTAATTTTGGATTGAGTGTATATGTATGTGTATATGTAGGTGTACGTACGTGTGTATATATATATATCTATAGATATAGATATAGATATAGATGTATAGACGTGTGTATATATACGTATTGTTTCTATGAAAATGATATTTTGCTCTTAATATAACAGTATTATGGACTGTGGCTTGACCATTGACTGGCTGAAAAAAAAATTTGTGGACCTTTAAGATTTATATTTGAGTACACCTGATATATATGTATATTTACATACTTAAAGATATGTATGTTGTCAAAATAATCTTGACATCTTAATTGTAATACTTTTTCATTAAGTGCTGGTACACCTTTGGAAATGAAAACAGTGATGTCATGTTGATCTCGTAGGCTTTGTGTATTTATAATGTTCAAAGCATTGGCATCCCAGTATGACTTTGAAGTTCATCGTACACTCTACTTTCCATATTGGGGAGTAAAACCACTAATATGTAATCCCCTCAGGTGTCTACCAAGAGATGATGGTATGTATTTGAAAGTACCTCTAATGGTTTGCAATAAAAGGAAAATATGGATAACAGCTTAATGCACTAGAGCATCAATATGAACACACATAAACGCCTCCACGCACCATGTTTTGCTAGAACTGTGGTATACCAGTACGTGTTTTAGCCACTACAAAAAAGCCATAACAATGATTGGCATGCCACTTAACTTTAAGGTATGTGTTGAAATGAATGGAGGGGTTCCTGGTACTACAACACAGACTTTTAAAAAAAAAAAGGAGTTTCAACTTGTTTTGGGTCAGGGCCTGCTGACACGAACAAGTCAGCAAGTTGGCTTTAAGGAGGTATAAACCCCATATTATTGTTTGTGAGGGCGTGCATGGGCATGCACATGTCCCTCATGTGATCTGATGTAGAGTGGCTTTCTTGTTTATGTTGCTAGGCAACCTTCAGTATAGGTCTCACTCATAATCTTTAGCTCAGAGACGAGGAGGAAACAAGAATGAATGAGTGTTCCAGAGCACATGTCTAAGCCTACCAATAAATACGTTCAGTATCTTTGCAGCTCTCTCATTCTGTCAGGTTGCTTGTATAATTTTAATAGTTTCAGTTATTAATGTGTTAACAAAAAAAGTTAAAGAGCCAGGAATCATATTGGAGCAATGTTTTCAGGTCAGTTAGTTTTGAATTTCACCTCTGTGTGGGAATGCTTCTGAAAAAAGGTGTAAAAGGAAGAATTAAACAACTTTAATGCACCTTTTACTTTAATAAATGTTTTTTTGTTTATTATAATCGATTAGTTATTCTCAGTGGCAATTGAATTATAGTTTCATAGCACTATAGAGCATGTTAAGGTTTAGTAATTTCTTATCCTGGCGTATCCCTGCTAAGAATAAATGTACTCATGCAGGACTGTAAAACTCTTTTCCCTTATCATTTAACAAGTTTGCCCCAGTCACACATTTTGATACACTGAGAATTCCCATGAAGTATCTACTCCCAGTGCTTATCACACTATTATGCTCCCTTGTTTAAATAGTTTTTTGTCATTTGTAGTGCGACACTCGATATACTTAAAGCGTTATGGTCAAACAACATTCAATACCTAATGCTATTCAAATCCAGGTTCCCATGGTCTAAATGTGTTATCTGAAATACTTACTTTGTTACTGCTATTTAAACAGTAGAAAATGCCCTAATGCCTCCAGTTATATAGTGCTTTCACAGGCTTAGAGCAGTGGTTAGAGGGAGGCAGGCAGAGAGCCTGTTTTTAATGCTAGTCAAAACAGAAAGTAGATCATTTGGAAGATGTGGAGGTGGGTTAATTGTGGAGACACAAGAACTTTTCTGAGAGAAGAAAAATTTGAGCAGCCACTTGGTGGGTTTACATGGACAGCCTAGTTCCGATTAGATTCGGTAAAGACGTCTAATCGGAAAGAAAATGCTGCATGTAAACACCCCTTTCCAAGTGGAAAGAGACTTTCCGAATTTCCGGAAAGCCTTTCAGATAGTCGCTGGATGTAAACGCTGTATCGGAAAGCTTTCTGTTTGAGTTGTCTCTGCGCATGCTCAGCGTTGTGACGTCATGCGCCGCTAAGATTTTTTCAGCGACACATTTTAAATACGGTGACCTAAAAACAGTATTTGTCTGCATTGGAGTGTGATTTATTCAATGCAACTTTGTAAGACTTAAACATATTTGGTGGGTTAGTTAGACGAAAAGTCACTTCTGCACGCGTCCTCTTTGTCATATTATACTTCTGGGCGCTTGTTGGCGGTCGGCACTGAGCTCACCGAAGCATTGTCGCCACCATTTCAACGGGAATGTGGATCGTCTGCGCATGTGTGAAAGCGTTTCCGATTAGATGAGTTGATGCATGTAAACACCGGGTCGGAAAAGATCACAAGTCATGTAAACAGGCGACCGGCGTTGTAATCCGGAAAGGTTTAATTCGGAAAGGAGAAAAGTTTCCCATGTAAACCCACCTAATGAAGTGGCAAGCAAGATTGAATAAGAATGGATGAAATCAGCCAAGTGATGGCACATAGGTAGTTTCTGCAGGCTGATGGGCTAGCAAGCACTTTAGCTGTAATGAAAAGCCTTTGTGTGCTTAATAAGGGTGCTGGCTGTGTTCCATTTGCTCTGGCTAGTGTAGGATTAGGCTTGGACAATCAGGATTGTAGGATCAAAACAAGGGGCAGGAACACCAGGGTCATTCTGCTTGCTAGGATACCATCTGCCCTCCCTGCCTGCCTGCCGCAGTCAGGGGGAGGGGAAAGCAAAAGCAGTTAGAGAGAGAAGAATATGGGGGAAGGGCAGGCCAGAGCTGTACAACAACAATGTTGAAGCAGGTCTATGCAGCTCTGTATGCAGGTCAGCATTGCAGTTCAGCATGGGGTGCTTTGCTTGCACACAAGGAAACCCAAAATATATACCAGTGCACCAATGTTGTCTGCAAACATTTACAAAAGTAAAGTCATATATGTTGACTATCATGGAAAAAAGGACATTTCAGTTCTATTTAATAATCAGATACTGAAAAACATCAACTTAAAGAATAACATGGATATAATCAACGCCAATTTGCCTGAATGATATTGTAGAATTTATGTATACTTCCTCAGTATATTGATATCAGCACTTCTATGCAGTAAGTTATTTGCAGTTATTCATAAATTGGCCGTTTTATTTTAATCCCTAGAAATACAAGTTATAAATCACCATTATTATAATTTCCCTAACGAGTTTAAAAGGGTATTTGACCATTTACCTCTATAGATTAGAATACACACATTTAATGCTAACAAGTAAAACAAGTTAATCACAGATATAACTATCGTATGCATATTTGATCCTTATTTCCAACCTCTTGTTTTTGAATCTGCAATGGTTTCAAGGAAAATTTGTCATGTCTAGGGAGAATTAATATAACAGGAAGTAAAATGCACAATTATGAATAAATGTGTCCATGTCTATGCTTGAGGAGGAACAGTCTCTTGGATGACTCAGCTGATTGCTAAAGCCTATTTCACAGACATTTCATCTGACCTAACTTTTTTCAGGGAAAGTCTGCGGCGGTCTGACCTTGCCCATCTCAGGACTTGTCAGTCCCACTGATGGTTTGGCCTGATACTCAGTATATCAATACACCAGTGCAGAACATCGTCACTTTTAACATTCAATCATCACATCATGGTCTTAATGGTTGCATGGAAAGAGAGGATCACCTTATCAATTTATCTGAGAGACTGCTGTTTTTGTCTGGCACAATTCATAAGATTTTAATTTGTTGCTAAAATGACATTCACTGATATTTTTTTATTTTTTGCCTCTGGTCCACCCATATCTATTGTCACAATTATACCCCTGTCCAGGGACATGTAGCAGGTGCTGGTTCAGGTGTGGTGCTAGAGCCAGTTCCCAGTTAGTTCAACAAAGGAGCCTTCTAAGAACTGATATGGTTTGTAATGGTTGGAGAAGCACTATGGTCAGGTTATTAAGTCAAAGGCTACGTACACATTGCAGGTCTCAATGCTCAATTCCGATTTTTTTTGCTGAGATCCAATTGTTTTGCGTGGGTCACATTATAATTTAACATTTATTATGTCTTCTTTGCATTATGGCTCACTGTCCCGATCATTTCCAGTGGTACATCCACAAATACAGACTAAAAAAGACTGAATGAGATGGTGTCCAACTTGGGTCATGTCTTCTATCGTCATACTTAAGTTGTTTTTGTCTACGAAACGCACCACTCTCCGATTTTAAAGATGGGGATTTCACAATTCCCTTGACATGAGTGTGTTCATAGGCTGTGGATACTCAAAGAACTGGTCCTAACTAGACACTGGCTCAAAACAAGCCTTGGAACAACTTTTATTGCAAATCTATTGGACTGTTACAGTAACTGCACATTTCATTTATAAGTTTCATTAGAAATAGAAATTCTGCTGTAACAAAATAATTCACAATTGCTTTATTCAATACCATTTTAAGATGCTACAAATTATTGGCAGCAACAAAGTATTCCTGAAAAGTTGGTAGGTAGAATATTAGTGCAGACCCCAGCTGCGCCGGGAAGCCTAGTTTGATGAAATTGACTGAGCAGCCTTTCTTGATGCCGGTTGCACACACACGCTGCACCGTAAACGCACACCAGGCATGAGTTAACACGACCCCAGACATCTCACAAGTAAACCAGAAAAACACAAAGCCCCCCAAACCCGTATGGACAAATTAAGGCATCTCTTCCACCCCGAAAGCATTCGGCAAACAAAACTTGTCAAACACTTAATTAAATTAAATCACCCTGAGGAACAGAAGGTTGAGAAGCTAACGTTAACAGAGAATCTAACTTTAGCAGAGCGGCTAAAGCTAGCGGGAGCTCAGAAGAACCGTATGTTTATATGATGTATTTTATAGTTTTAAAACGTAAAGACAAGACAAGCTGCACGGGAACAACCCCGAAAGCATTTGTCAAAACTCACTTAGTCACACTCTTCAGATTTAATCCCCTGAGGAACATAGCAAGTTTAGAAGCTAAGGTTATCAGAGCAATTAAAGCTTGCGGGAGCTCAGAGCTAGCAACAATCCCTGAAGTTCTGGAACAAAGCCAACATATAATGGATTGATCGAGGCTTACAAAGATTTATTTACACTACGAAATGTCATACAACTGCTTTAAGGACAGATGCTACATTAATTTCAACAGGTCAGAATACATACACATCACACAAGGCCTTCCATTCTTGTCACTTCCAATGTAATCCTATAGTGAAAATACATAAAATACATTACTCATTACATTATGATTTTTAAACTTTAATTAAAAAACCTGGAATCTGCAAAAATCGTTATCGGCCATTCAGATTTAATAAAAATCAGTGATCGGCAAAGAAAATTGCAATCGGTGCATCTCTAGTAATTGATATTATGTGATAGAAAACAGACGACAAGACAGGAGACAAGAGGACTGACGGGTTAAATTGAGGCGGAGGTTGTGGGTGGTGGCTGAGAACGAAGAGAGGTTAGGAGGTGATGTAATGTGTAACAATATACATGCTGTATTCGTAAAAGAGTGTGTGTGAGTGTGTGTGTCCGTGCATTAGTACGGAGGCCAGCCTGCTGGCTCTCATCAATAATTAACCAGTCCTTTTAGTGTGTCTACCCTCCTCCTTACAACCCCCTCCCCCAGCTGCATCCTCTGTCTTTCCCTTAACCTCATATCCCCTTCCACCTCTCAACACCACCCAAACATATAGAGACAGACACAAACGCACACCCTTCACTACCCACCATACTCCTCTTGTCCCATTCTCCACCGCTGTACAACTAAAACCATATTCGCTCCGGACTAATATGGACCCAGTCCTCTGGGTCAACCCGGACGGCTGCCGCTGCATGCCCCAGTCACCCAACGCTCTAATGTTTACCCTACCCACCTATCTACCAAGAGTCATTGGTTGGGTTTACATGGACCTCCCTATTGTGAATAGAACCGGAGGAAAAGCATAATTCAAAAGAAAAGGCTGATTTTTTTGTTAGATTTAATTCCTTTACCAGGTGGTATTATATGTCCTTTAGAAATTATTTTGACAAAAGCAACCACTGCTTAAACAATGTGGAAAAGAACAATGTAACAAAACCACTAAGGTCCATCCTTCCTTCCCTCCCTTGTCTACTCCATGGTTTATAGAGCAAACACGAGTTATTATGATGCTGTTCATTAAACCATCATAATAACTGAAAGAAATTGCCCTAATCTTACGATATACGGCCACTTTCTCCTTCCATTCCCCCCCAAACTTAGACCATCAGCATACAAGAGAATGTTGATGGTCTGTAAGCTGAACAGCAAGAAATTTGGAACTTATGATCAGCAATGCACATTATCACTTATTGATTTCTTTTAGTTTATATAATAATTATATAATGTGTAAGGGTTAGGGTTTTGCGTTCCAGGAAGCGGGATGCTTTAAGCTCCGAGTCCATTATCGCATCAACTGACTGTGTGAAGCGAACATGTTCGCCGGCAGGTTAGCTTCAAGGACACTTGAGGATGTTTCTGACACCCCCGTCGGAGCCCGAGGCAGAGCTGCAGACGTGACGTGTCCGTCAATCGTTTTTATATTATTAGATTGACGTCAAGAGAGGACTGATTGACCCATATTATCCATGCTTTAATTCAACGATTTATCTGAATGACGTTCTCAAGCCATCGATCTCATCATCTCACACAGGGGATTTCCCTCACATCTGGGCTTGTTGCTCTCCGTTCTTTTTTTATCAAACGGATAAAACAGCGAATATTTGATATAAGAGTGACTGGAAAATGAGCCCCGGAGTGATGATATACATATATCTACAACCAAAGTGAAGTATAATGATGAATCTATCTGCCATCCATCAAGTTTTATAACTTGCGATGCTAACTAACGTCATGCCACCCCCTCCGGCTCATCACCAGTGATCGGGGGATCCTGTAGAATTTTCAGATGAAAAATTTAATTCTTTCAGCGAGTTCTGTGTCCACCCAGTATTAAATTTGTATTTGGGTGTAATTTTGAGGTGCTTTCATATTTGCTTATGAAAGCAAATATTTAGTTGTTAGTGGGGCCGTGTTGTGTGGTAAAAATACGAAAAGTGTTACATTAACTTCAACATTATCCGACGTACTGTGAGAAGCAGAAATTATCATGCGCTTTTATTCCGAAAACTCAGATCAACCGATGGTCCAACTTTCATTTTCCCACATTTGGTCAGGCAAATTACATGATGGTCAGTCTTGCATCAAACATGAAGTGGGTTTCCAGAAATGTTAACATTAACATCATCCTTAACATTAAAAGCAGAAAGTCTTCATCACGATCTTCATCGTGAAAAGCGAGTTCCGAGCATGGTCAGCGACTCGCAAGTCCTGGATTCATTCATTCTTTCACAACTTATGCTGCGCTGAGTTTCAAAGTTCTTCCAGGGCTTCTTAGTTTGTTCACAGCGTCAGTCTATCACGATTCCTGGTTGTTTCTCTTGGACCTCCAGGGATCCCGAATAAATGTTTACATGCAGTGGTTGCCTTTCTGAACATCTTAATGAAAAAACTTAAGCCGGGCATACACTGTACGATTTGAGCACGATCTACACTTGCCAATGAACCTCAGGTCTGCCGGTGTAAGTCCTTTGTCGTTTGTCATAAAAGGGTACAGCGGGTCATGGCGGTTGACTAACAGCTCCTGGACAACCGTGGGCCGACCAGATGTTTTTTTGCATGTCAGTAATTTTTGCAGTCTTGAGTCACTAGGCTGACATGAGCTCTTTCTTTTCTCGCTGCGCCTGTGAGAAGTGGCTAAGCTACTTAGTTGCTATGCTGAGACAACGCTTTGTGTGGATAATAAATAATAAGTGGTCATAAATTAGACAGTTTGTGGCTGGTAGCAACTGAATAGCAAGGGCGAATCAGAAATGTTCACAGCTGTCAGAGCGGTGCTGGCTATCAAGTTAACATTTTATGTTGCTCGCTTCCCTTCAAATATCTGCAAAATCGACCATGCATGCAGTCGACTGCGTCAAGACACGGAAATGCCGGCACTTTCTTTGAAAAAAAAAAAAGAGGAAAGTTTCAGCAAACAGAATGGCAAAAAATAATCAAGTTAGCTCCATCTGTATTGATAGTAATGCTAATAAACAAACTTTCTTCTGCCTAAGCACTTTTAAATGAAACTTTATTGACATTGTGAGTAGCAACAATGGAATCATGACAATAGCTTAATGAGTCGTACGTTGTGTCAACTCAAACAGCCAAGAATGTAAGGTAGTACAGCGTAAGCCAAGCTTTAGACTACCCCTTTTCAAAGTTATAAAATCTCGTTCTGAACAGGCCCTCTCATTTGGAAAAAAGCTGTTTACATGCAGTATATTCTTTCTGATTAGGATTATTTTTCCGAATCTATTCGGAATTAGGTTGTCCATGTAAACCCAGATAATGATATTTTTCCCAGTCTGTGACCAATCTTACTTGTTATTTTCTTTCCGTCCATGCCTCTCATTGAAGCCACCATTCTTCCTAAACAGGTTAACCCAGCATGGACCCACATGGAGAGTGAAAATTGCTCCATTGTATTATAAAATCTGTCGGATGGGCGAAAGAGGAGGGGCAGCAGGGTGCAGTTTTTGAGGTGATTAGTTAAACCAGAACCACAGCTCAGCTCAAAAAGAACTGGATCTCTCTGCAGTGCTTATTGATCAACTGGGAATATTGCTGGTCTCATTGGTATTGGAGTGAATATTTTCTGATATGTCATAGATACTATGCACTCCACATACATTTAAATCAGTGCACATCATTTTATTGTAAGGCAATGCCTGTATCATGAAGACAATGCAGGATGATTGAATACCAGCATATGTGGCATGTCTCTGAAGTCCAAACCTTTTGTGTATTACTTACTTACTTTACTTATTTACTTTTAAGTTAGATTTGTAGAACTTTTATATGCCCCGAATTGCAGATATAAAGAGAAGAACAACAGTATCAGACATTATATTATTTGGCTCCCTCTTTTACTCTCCTCTTATGTTATTTTCCATCTTAATTTTATTTACCCCCTCTTACTTTCCTTTTTTTTCCCTTTCTCCCACTCCGAGAGAAGGCACATTCAGAGCCAAGTAAACAGTTTGATATGCGGAAGGAATCTCTCTCTCCCTCTCTTTCTCTCTCTCTCCCGCTCCCTCCCTCCCTCCCTCTCGCTCCCCTCCCCTCCCCACAGCCTATGTAGGTCACCATGACTCACTCCTTTATGCTTCGAAAGTCAGTTAGTTCCCTGCTCATTTAGTCCAAACCTTCTCACGTTCAGCATTCTATAAGGGAAGCGTAGTTGACAGTTTCAGTTTGCAGTCAAAGCCACTGCAGACCCACCTTTTTATGTCCTTGTTAGATGCTGGGTCTGAAGTACCCTTTTTTTAAATGAAAATCTATATGAGTTTGTATTTTGAAAACCAGTCCTTGCCGCTTCTTTCCTTCTCTGTACATCGCTTTGACTTTGACCTAGGTGCTGAATCCATCAGCTCCAGCAAGCAGATTGTCTTCAGCTAAAAGTAAAATGCAAAGATTTAAGCTTGCCACCAAATTTCTTTTTTGTTATCTTGACTTTGGTTTGTCTACCTTATGGGCATGGTTCACCTTTATGATATTTTAATTTGGAGTCTTTATTCATCAAATTTTTTTGAATTTACATAGTTTTAGATTAACAGCAAGCAGGTTCACCATGTTTAAGCACAAATCCATGCGTGCCCATGTTAACAAACCAATCAGAAGATTCAGATTTATTTAAGCATGTTTTCCAGAGAACTTTGCAGGCATCTAAAAAAGAGATACATCAAAAATAATGGTTGGATCGTAATTGAGGTAAATGTTTAAAATAAGTTGGTTATTCATTTGAAATCATTTTCCCCTAGCCTCTGTTGTTTAGCACGCTCTTGTGGGATAATGTTAGGTTTCTGTCAATTTAAAACTATTGTCAAGACCTTTATATAAAAAATATGATGATTTTTGTGATTTTTACGCTATATTATTAAGGTTTGTTTGACTGGTCTAGTTGTTTTAGCCCATACGTCATGTCGTTGTGATGGATTATTGAACCATGTTCTTGTGGGCAGGAAAGCCTGTCCTACAGTGCGCCGATGATGATCTACATATGAATGCTGCCTTTTGCTACTCAGCTCTGACTGACACTCACACAAACCACAGTGGCGTCTTGACCCAATTAGTCAAAGATGAGAGATATTTCAATATATTGAAATTATTGACATAAGTTTGAAGTTGAAAACCCAGCAACTTGTATCAACATCCTCTTTGTGTGTGTGTGTATGTTTGTGTGAGTTTAAAGGGAACCCCCGCTATAAAGACATTCTAGCATCATAATGCCATAAATGTTTTTTCGTAATGATACACGGTGTTACTTTATAAATCCTCAAAGTTTAAGACATATTTGACCTATGCAGGTCGCCATTACTTTAACAGCACATTGCGTAATAGTTTGATGACGTAGAATGGTTATCGCGCTACACCGCTTAGTTGGTTGTTGTTTTCGTAGCATTGGTGAGCGCAAAATCGATATAATGCCGCATTGCACTGCTTTTGGATGTACTTTCCAGTAGATGGGTGCTTTTAGTCTTCAGAGCTTTCCCAGAGACTAGAACAGGAGAAAACAGTGGGAAGATAGATGCCTGTGGACGTTTCCAAAGGACCTGCGTCTGTGTTTTGAAGCATTTACTCGACCACATCTGCTAAAAGAGCTTACGGGTCACGGAGGTTATAAATGAAGGCTAAAACGAGATGTTGTGCCTGCAATATTTCCATACAAGGAGACTAAATGCCACCAAGAAGCGACTGACAACCGCTGTGCGACAAAGATGGGAGACGCCGGACGCTCTCCTGCTAAAATCTGAACCAGGTCACAGATCCAGAGAGTCTGAAAGCAGACTATGGGACACAACTATGACCATGGAGGATATAATACAACGATGGTCTGATCTATGTGCTTACCGACAGCTGCTGACAAAGAGCAAATTTCTTTACAACAAACTCTTCATGATTGCCATAGCAACGCAATTCTCGCAAAGGCACCAGCGATTGTGTCCCACTCTCGGTTCAACACATCTCTCATCCTCTTTTTTGTTTGGTCAGTTTGAGTAAAGTTTCCCAAGTTGTCCTTGTTTATGTGTTGCTCATCTTCAAATTGAAAAGGCTGGTCAGATAACATTTTAACTTTTGAATTGGGATTAGCGGTTCAGAAGCCGGTCAATGCAACCAATTGGCGTCACTACCCAGAATGCATTGCAACACAAACAGCAATGGCGACCTACGAGTTTTTCCAAAATTGGTATAAACTACGGGATGTTGAAAAACTTTAATGTTGCATTTATACAGTTGATACAGTAAAACACGTTCTAAAGCATACAAGTTTTGACAGTCGGGGTACCCTTTAAAGGGTATGGTGAACTGCCTGGGGCTCTAGTATTTTGGAGCTGTTTATTTGAGAAAGAACTTCTGGACCAGTTGACTATCCTAACCTAGATCCCAAAATGCTTCCGTGTGTCACATATGTCCTTTTGTCCTCCTCTCTCTGGGGCTTCTTTTATATTGCCCAGACCTTGGATAGGAAAACAAATAGAGCACTGGGGCCTTTTTGTGTTTGATGTGCCACCGAATAAAACAGAGGGAAAAAAATACAATAGCCTACGCCCTGGCCCCAGTGTGTAGGGCCAGGGAGTACTTCCTGAAAACACTGTGATATTACATCACACATACAGAGGAATGACTGTTAAGGGTGTATCGAGTAGTCAAAATGATGGTCAGACTTGACATGCAATATTATGCCAAAACATGGAAGAACACAGTTAACCTGTCAGACAAGTACGACAGTACGTAAGTGAAGAAGCTAGGGCCGGACGTGTTTGTATGACAGATACATAAATGCAGTCCTTGTCCCATGATCTGCCTCACCTGATTGGGAGTGTTTGTACAAACTGTTCTAGTCAACCCAGACACTTCTTTAAAATTCAATAAAAGTCAGAGCAAAGATTGACTGTTTTCATAGTTTTATACTTTCCAGTTCACTATAATCATGTCCATTTCTGTGAGATATAGCCCTGCTTTGACTTCCTGTCCCATATTCTGTATTATCAAACCCATTTTATGGCCCAGTCAACAACTCCTCTCTTCCGCAGTTATGATTATGATTTTATCCTCTGTTGGCTGTATTTAATGTTTTCAGTCGTTCGATGTGGCATGGGTAAATGGAAAAGTGAAACAGCAGTGTAAACTTCCTAGATTATGCCAGAGGGCATTTCTCTATCGCTCCAGCCCATCTTCAAAGTGAGTTTTCTCTAAGAGTGGGTTTTTGCACCAAGCCATCAACAGGAAATTCCAGATGTGGAGTGTGGGGGTAGAGGATAGTTGAGAAAAAAGTGAGGAAGATCAGGAGACTGGTTGCTGTCTGAGACCACCCAAAGGTCTCTTAGCATCAATATTGTTTTTTTGACACGCCACTGCATTTTAAATTAAAAAAATATTGATTCTTTATCTATTTATTCTTCTAATTATTGTCCAAGAGATTGTAAGCAATTTGCAAATCAACTGGGGACCATATTAATGATCAATTTTAGATATACAGTCATCACAATCACAAAAGAGGAAATTCAGTCAGAGTCAGATCTCCAAAGGCATATGGAGAAATATGAATTAAAATAGTCCAGGTACAGATTTGCAATTTACATAAACTCATGGTTTGTAGTCAGTGGATGAATTATGGGTTGAGAAGATTCCAGGTTGTTGTAGATTCTGGCTGCAGTTGGGACCATCGCACTGTTCGTGTAGCAGTATTCTGCTGAAGGAGCTGCTCAAAGCTCCCACAGTCTAATGTGGGGTGGATGGATGGATGCCTGCATGGTTGACATCCTCCTCTCATCTAAGAGTCCATGGGACAGTCCATGACCGATCTAGAACTCCTGTTGAGCCTTTTGCTGTCCTTCTCCTTGCTTCCTCCACCCCAGCAGACCACAGCATAGTCAATCACGGATGCTACCACAGAAGGTCTTTAACGGAGTCCTGCACAATCCAAAGAACCTCCGTCTCCTCAGCATGTGGAGACAACCTTGGCCCTTCTTGCACAGGACATCTGTGTTGTCAGACCAGTCCAGTTTATTGTTGAGATGATTGACTCTACTCTACATGTCCGCAAAGTTTTTGATGGTATTCCGGTACTCCAGATCGCTCCCCTCTGATATGTATCCGAAATTGGTTGAATCGACTGAGAACTTCAGGAAATGGCAGTGAGCCGTGTTGTGTCTGACGTTCAATGTATAAAAGTGAATAGGAAAGGGGTGAGCACTGTTTATCTATGTAGCTCCCATACTATAGGCCACTGTGTCTTTAAATACGTCAAGACATAAGACAGTCATTGCTTTCCCCTCAATTACACTTTTCTAAAAATTGTATGACCAACAAAAAGCTTAATCTTCGTGGAAGAGAAGCTTAAAGTAGCTAGTGGGATCCCTTGCCCGCAGTCTTATTTTTTTTTTCAATCCTTTTACTCCAGTTGACAAAACCACCTGCTCAGAAGGAACCAATGTCCCAGGGATGCACACATACTATTGTAACAACGTTTCCAGCCAGGGTAATTGTAGAATTTTCGATTCCACCTGAAGCTAGATTCCACTTTAGTCATAAACATCTCTTTTATTAGTACCGCGTGCTCATGAAAAACAGTACTGGTGCCAAAAGAGTAATATGGGTATTATAGCTGCAGAAGCGTGGCTACCAGCCTGCTTTGACTTCCTGTCCCTATCCCTGACCCTGCGCCCGGCCTGTGGCAGCGCTTGGCTGCATTAATCTTTTAATGCTTGAGTTTTAAAAGGGACGTATAAAAAACAAGTTAACACGAATTTTAAAAAAACAAACATGATGTTTTCTCATACTAATTGGGCCATTAAGTTTTAATATGATTGATACCTTTTTTCAGTGATAACGTTAACCGCCGCCATGGATGTTTTGTTTTCATTCCTATGTAATTGTTTGTTTGTAAGATTATGGAAAAAATACAGGTCTTATATGCATTAAAGTTTACTCGGAGGTAGGTTTGGGCATAACCTATAGCCGATCAAATTTTGATGACGTTATGTTTTGCGGAAATTAAAATAAAATAAAATAATAAGCTGGTTGGATTAACAACGTCACAATGCGGCTATTGCAGCCTTTTTTTTCTTTGAGTCCTTTGATGTTTCCTTGGCCATTAAGCTGGGGGCTCAGTGGACTTACATTCATCTTATTTCCTATCACTTGAAAACATGGTACTTTGGTAGGCCTCCCCCAGATTATGGATTAACTTTAATAAGATAAATTGCAAACATATGCTTATAGCTTCTGTCTTGAAGAGTGTTTGTTGTATACTGGCTCAGATGCTAAGACGTGTGTGTGACAGTGCACAAAGCATCCACTTTCGTCAGGCAATGCTAATTAAGGTATTTAATCCAATGTGCCCGAGTGCTCGTCTTTTTTAAGTAGGTAATATAAGATAACGTCTTGTGTGTGCGAGCTGTAACCTGGTTTTACGGCTTAGTCCTGTTTTTTGTTCGGTCCCTGTAATCTAAACAAAGGAAATTACTGCTATTTGTGAATAAACTAAAAATCATAATAATCGTAGAGGAAAAACGAACCACACGCACGCCCAGCCCTTCAAAGAATTGGCATCTTTTCGCATGTTTCACTTTCATGCAAATGTACGCAAAAGGTGAAAAATTCTAGAATAGAATTTCTAAAGAATATTCACATGTATATAGTTATTATGATTTAATTCTTATTAAGCCTCAGTCGGAAAACGCTATCATGTCCCCACTTTAAACAAGCACCACCCTAGCCCTCAGCTGACAGTTCTGCAGTAGCAGGCCTTTCATCCCTCCTTCTCTCTATCTCTCCATCCGGCTCTGCCCAATGATTTATAATTCATCTGAGGTCCTGCCTCCTACACCCTTCTGCACTGGGACAGCATTAACATTCTACTTGGTCCCCAGCTACACTGCAACCACTTACAGATGATGTTTGTTCCTAGGGAATGGTTCCTAGGCCTAGCCAGTCAGGCTCCATTTGGAATTTCTGCATGTGTTTGTTCTGTTCTGACTCTGCCTGCACACTCCGCTGTCATTGTCGGCAACAGGTTGCTTGTCTGGCAGTCTGTCTGCTGCTGATCTGTGTTGTTGGTTGTTGGATCTCCACTATCCTCATATGTGTTACGTCAGCTGCCTGTCCCACGGACTAGCTCCTGTGTAATAACAAGAAGCATTGCAAAATAATGTTTAATAGATCCGTTATGGTGTATTGGCAATTCTATCACAGAGATCTGCCATCATCAAGTTCTTTCATACATGTTGGGATAAATATGCCCAAAGCGATTAACCCAATTAATTTGATCAATATTGGGATCCTGATTATTTGTCGCAATGATTTATTGATTTCATGAACAGTTGTGCTCCATTGATACCATTGGTAGTAAAAACAGAACTAGACTGCTGCAAGATCCTTTGTCCCCTCAAAGTTTGCATATTGCGCAAGTAGTTCCTCTTTGGGGAAATAATTTCTTTAGGGGAGGGGATCATGTACCTTTATTTTCTTCCATTAGCACCTTTTTTTTTTCATTGGCACCATTTATCTGGGGCCATCATTACTCATGTATCACTCATTTATTTATTGGACATATATCTTTGGCCAAATAAAATTCCATTGCATTTTTGATTTTAGTGTGGCTTTGTTAGCTGGATTGATGTTGTGACGCACTGTACTAGGTGGCTGTTATGGATGCCTGAGTTGAGTTGATTTATAAGGCCAATGTTCATGTTCATGTCTATAAGGACACGCGGCCTCATTACATTTCACTGCAGGATCTAACTGTGTATCTGCGGGCCAGTTTGTGTAGCTAAGAAATACTCTGATTGTCTCACAAATATGGCTGGGTGATATGACGTCCATTAAATATGATTATTTCAAACCTAGGTTGTTATTAGTTTATAACAGTTCTATATTTTAAAAGATTTTGATGGACTGCCCAAACTTATCCCACAATAGAAAGATTGAGGGTTTATCCCAGCCCTTGATGCTACATGCAATAGGATCCTTCAGTAAGACCCTGAAACCCCGATTACTACCTGGGCACTTCACAGCGGCTGCCCATTGCTGCTCAATAAAGTAAACAATTATTATTGATCAAATTTACTGTCGTGAGCAAGATTAAATCAGTAAGAGGTTCTAAATATTTTAATTTAATTTTGGATTTAACACCCAGACCTACTTAAAAAATCTAGCTGCCTCCCAGGACCAGACTGCTAGTCTACATACTCAGTGACTAAGAGCACCTGTTTCTGACTGATTAACAGCTACAGAAAGAGAAAGCAATAATAAAAATGCAGTATCAAAATGAAAATCTAAATAATAAGCAGGAGGTACCCATAACTTAAATTGATGGTTCTTTTGAAATGTTACTTCTAAAGTTTTTGAGTGTTGTTGTTGAGTTTTTTTTTATTCAAACTGGTTTGTTTCAAATAGCTTAAGTGGTTGTTTTTCTGTCAAATGGAAAAATACAAAATATGCAAATATGATTATAGTTAATCCAATATCTATTTTTTCAGTTTCATACTGTATACATTTAAATATTGTATTTCTTTTTGTCATGCCATTCCTCTGTTCATTAACCAACCGGGCGTTGTACCTCTCTTCTGCAATTATTTTATCAAATTTTAAGGGAAGGCAGAGTTGACACTTGGCTGTCTTGAGCTATTTAGGACAATTTTTAATACTTTTGACTTTGTTTATGCATACCACAGTAAATAATGTTTAACTTACCAGAGTTAGGTAACTTTTTTTTCTTTTTTTTTTTTACAGCACAGCAGTACTTTCGTAGCACTAAATCGCTGGTTTTATTTTGTCTGCAAACACCAAACAAGAACTGGCAGATTGTGTCGAGTAAGCCCTTTTGGTTCAAGTTGACGTCACTACTCCAAACAATTTTGTTTCTGCTTCAGACTTTTTGCCAGAGCATTAAGTGCTAAGATGCTGGCTCTAATTATTTAATAGAAATGCCTCATCTTCCACTATAAACATGGAACCTGATTTTAAATCAATATGTATGATTTAAAGGGATTAGAAATTGGTTCCTGGCACCAGCCAAATTTGTGTAGTTTGCGAGGGGATTTTCTCAACCTATCAGTTTCAATTAGACAATGAAGATGAACTATCCTTTTGGTCATAAAGAGAAAGAACATTTTGAGTATATTTATCTCTCCTGCACCTTTTTTATGTAGTTTTAAGTTTATGGGTGTGCTTGCATCTCTCTCTACTCTAATTATTTTAGTTTGCGTGTGAGACACTTTCAAGGAGGTGTTCTGTGTGGCTGAGGTATAAGTATGAAACTAAAACATTTGTTATTTGATGGTCATCGCCATGTATATGAATGAAGTTTATGGTAAAAATTCACTTGACTGTATTTAAATTTACTTGACTGTGTTTAAATTTTCTGGAATGTATATTGCGATAGAACACAGAATTGCATTGAAACGATGTGTTGTCAGGTAAATAGGGTGCAGTTGTGTTACATGAGAAACTACAAGTTTATTGATAAAAGGATGAAGGGTTCATTTTACCTCATATTTCACTTTGATTTAACATCTGAATATTTTGATATGAACATTTTATTTTAACATTGGGCGTCACATATCTTGCTTTCATCAACATCATGGGCAGCCGGCCACAGGCTGCTACCTATTTTAAGCATTTGTTGTAAATGCTTACATTTTTTGTGTTGTAAAAAAATGTTTTTTTATTGATCTGATGCTCTCAAAAATATCCCAATCTGTGACTCAAAAACTTGGATTCAATCCACCTCTTATTCCATCTATATCCTCTAAATGCTTTATACACACTACTGCCCACGCACATGTACAGACTTTGATTGGGCCAAACAGCTTCTAACGGCAACCCTTACAGTCTCGGTTAAAAGTATCTGTGAAATGATGTACTTCTTTTACAAGTCAAAATTTATTCAGGATTAACATGTCAAAGATAAGGTCAAGCTCTCCTTAGAATTATAGCAGATAAACTTCCTTAAGCTAGTGTCTGAATTGTCATTTATTTATGTTTTTCTGGTGTGGAGGTCGGTCATATTGATTGGAGTACTACATATTCTGATAAGTACAAACCATCAAAATGTCAGAATTGCTGCGCTCTCATCTTGATTATTTTTCAGTACACAAGCTTGTATGTAAAATGCTCATAGACAAAGAATTGAACACACCTATGTTAAAGATGATATTTGTCAGCACAGAATCTGTGATTGTGTGAAAAAGCACTGTATGGTCAGACGGTGATCCAAAGGTCAGGAAGCGATTGAATCCTCATTGCTTGAGGTTGATATGCACAGGCACTGTTCCATCAATAGGTTCCCTCTCCCTGTTCACGGCTCTTTCACTAGCTTCTCTGATAGGCCCACATCTGTCTCATCCCTGAGTTGCTAGGTAACAGGTTTTCAATGCGTGTGTGTGCGTGTGTTTGTCTGCACACATTGCTGTGGCAACGTCAGGCTTTGGTGAGAAAGGAGAAGATGTTGAGAATAGAAAGGCAAATGAGAGAAGTACTCAGGGAGGAGAGGGGTAAGAAATGAGAATGAGTCAGTTTACTGATTAAGCTGAGGGAGTGGAGAGGAGAAGGCCAAAAAGCATTAGTGTTGCTGGCCTCTCCTGAAGCCTAGCTGCACATATATACAGGGACTGCCGCTTTCTTTGCGAGGTCACTGGTAAAGACAGCATGATTTACCAGATTGGCAGGCGAGCTGCAAGCACTGAGCTGTTATTGGATGGAACAGAGAGGTGTAAGGGAGAGTGAACGTGCTCAGAATAGAAAATGAGACCCAAGTGATTGGATTCCTCCATACATTTTGCGCTCTTGCTCTGTACTCCCAGCACCTCATGGATAATGGGACCACTCCCTCACTCACATTTTACATTTATTTTCAAATTTTCCACATACTGCAATGTGTCACCTGCTGTTCATCGACATTAATGAACATTGCTGATATTAAGTTGGAGAAGAAAAACACTTAGTTATTTAACTCAAAAATGTTCTTACTTGAAATAAAAGCCAGCTCTCTACAAGAATACTGAACCCTTATCTCTAAGTACAGATAATAATTGCCTTAATTCTATCACTCTACAAACACTAAAATTCTGCTCCTTTATTAGCTCGTTTTTCTAGTACAGGCCTATACTTTCTGTCAGCATTATGCATCTTTCTATCAGTATGGTTGAGTTCATATTTGTCCGTGAATGCTTATGCCTAGATCGCCTCTTTCCATGCACAGTTTATAATGAAGTGAATGGGCCCAGGTCAGGGACTGAGTATCCAACCTGGGCTCCGGTTGCCAGGATACAACAGCTGAGAACATCTGGCTTTATTTGCACACCAAACAGGCTAGCTAGCTAGCTGCTAATGTTTTCCTTCTATAGACCACTCTATTGCGTGGCATATCAATAGACTGCAAAAGTCACTGCAGGATAAACACCTGTAAAGTAGGGTGTAAAATTATGTCAGACAATTTAAATTTGTTTTATCATAATCAGAAGAATTTTGTAATATACATTGCATTGGTTGTTTAGATGTGTAAAGGGAAATCTTACATGACTGGACAATGTCAACTGGCATTTTTAGAAGAAATGTCAATGTATTGTACAACCAGATGGCCCTCGCAGCAAATTTTAATTTCTCATTCTTCGTAAGTAATGATAGATAAGTTGTTTTCATATAATTAGTAAAATTACCAATCAAGACTAATATTTATTAGTTTGAAGAAATGAGACCTTTGTCATCAAACACACAGGCTTTTGGATATTTGAAGAGAACGCAGTGGTGTGTATGATATTGGCGAAACCAAAGAGGCAAAAAGTTAGTTATTACAGTTTCTCAAGTTTCATCAATAAAAATATTTTAGTTAAAAAAATACCCTCCCTTATCATGTAATAGTGTGCAATGGCTGTGTTCTTTAATGAAAACGAAACAAGTAGTGGCTTCCGCAGCATTGGGATCAGTAAAGCATGTCTGAAGCCTTTGGGGGGAAAAAAAAGAAATGGTTGCTTGCAGAATTTGAAAACATTTCTTTTAACGTCTTGCCCTTTAGCATGCTCAATACCTCCGAAACTGCGTTTAAACCAATTTGTGTTTTAGCATTAGTTGGCATTCAGCCACAATCAAGTGGATGTTGCAAAAAAAATGATCATATGTGCTTGATGCTCTATAATTCAGATGAAGCAATAATTTTGTAAAAGTTTAGATTATTACATTCCTATGTATTTGTGGTTTTAGAGATTGTCGCAACACAGGAATTTTGAACATCAATACAAAAAGCATACTCTAAACACAAAAGTATACTGCATTGATCAGTTAGGCTTGCCTGACCCGGCTGTTGCGTCACCCTTCCAGGACGTTTTGTCGATCAGTCCATTAGGTTTTACGTTATTAAGAAAAATGATGTGTCTAGCAATGGTAAAGATATTGGGCGGGGGAATACTGCCTCAGTGCCACCTGTGAATTCAAAAGGTACATCTGGAATACTCCAGTCTAAATTCAAGAGGCGGGACCGTTGATCGAAAGAAGCAAAAGAAAAAGATGGTTTGACTAGTTCAAGAAGAGATTGTTGACATATATGTAACATAAGATAAGATAAACCTTTATTAGTTCCAGAACGGAAACATCAGTCATATCAGGGAAGTACATAAGTTTAATTTTACCTCAGATCTGGTCTAGCCTCATCAGTAACAGGGGCATCTGGATCCATGAATGCAGCCATTGTGTTGTTTTAAACATAAGTATCAGAATACCAATAAACAAACAGAAATTTCTGTTTACTTTTTTCCTCCTTAAGAGATGGTGGATCTTGCACTATTTGTCAAGAAATTGTGTCCTAGTCACTATCGTAGTATACCCTGTTGGAAAATCTTAAAATGTGCATACTAAGACAGAATGTTGAATGAATGAATGCCCTTGTCCAATAGCATGTTTCTGATGGATTATGATTCTTTCTACAGAAAGAATGATGACTGGTAAAGGAAGTACAATTAACTTTAATTGTTTTACTCGGACAAGACAGCACACACCCCATCTGACTAGAATATTATTTGCCTTACCATTCATGTTATTAAATGTGTGCTGAACACGTCAACCAACATTGAGATATTGGTTGATTGACTACCAGGGAGTGTAATGTTGATTTTTTTATCTAAATGCAATGAGTGCAAGAGGCAATGGGTTTGTACAAACACTGCACAACAAACACTAGCATGTACAGAGAGCAACATGCCCATCCCTATGTGGGGCTGTCGGTGTGGAAAATGTAACGTGTGGTTCTGTGTGTACAATGAGAATCATGGGTTTGGGCTGCTTGGGTACAAAGCAAACAACCACCGCTTACCAGAACTTTCACTTACTCAAGGCTCTCTCTGTGTGCGTGTTCACGTTGGTAATTAAGATTTGGAGAAGAATATGTAAAATAATAAAAATAAGTATAATTTAAATCACGTGTTATTGTTCTATACACGTTTAATTTTCACTGCACCGTATGCATATATGTGGATGTATTTATATATATATATATATATATATATATATATATGTGGATGTTAAACTTTGGTGTTGCTTAATGCTGAATAGAAAATAATGTTGAGGAATTTGAAGTGTCAGCACTAATCCATTTAATAAATAAATGACTCAGGTTACACCTATACCTCTTTGAGTCACAAAGCAAAGTTGTACTGAACATTTTACGTGTTATACTAAAATAGTGTTTATTAATCAAATAATGCCTGGAATTTTCATTCAGTTGTCAAATTGTTAAACCCTGACAAGATATGATTTAGATTTTTTGTTAAACCTTTGAAATGTTTCATATTGTTGGTGATGAAGTTATCGTTAATTTAAGGTAATGTGTCCCACATTAATGAAGCTGACAGAGCATTACAGAACAAGTGTGCTTGTGGTGTGTGCTGTATCTGTGAGTGCGCTCACATTGTGCTGCAATATGCTGAAGTGTTGGCCTCTATCTGACCGCAGAGGGAGTGGCTCAGGATATTAGAGAATGGAGAGAGAAAGGAATGGGGGACATAGCCAGGTGTGTGTGTATTACCGAGAAGGGATTGATAGTAGTATTGGCAGATCTGTCCTTCATTTGGAAGATATTGCTGTGTTGACTCCCCTCTTCACAAAAGCAATCTCTCATTCTACAGTCATTACCTCAACAGACAAGCTTAGCTGACGTCATGTTTGAAACATTAAGGCATCATTAAAAAACAAAATTTGACGTTGCAAAATAACCACCAATCCAGTCATTGAATTTGAGTGTGGCTTTGAGTTCAAAGCTGCTGTGGTGATGGTCAAAGTAGCTTTGGGGTGAAATGCAGCCACTCTGTGGAATAAAGTTTGAAAACACTCATCCTTTGGAGGAATGCAAACCGACAAATGCACCAGCTCAAGCTACGCTGGCCAATCATTTAACCTGGTGATCAGGCGGGATAGTATTGGCGTCCCAAGTCTTTCACAGCTTGTTCTTTGTTTTGTATAATGTAGATTGGCAGTTCAATTCATGATTTTAATAGAGGTGCACTGTTTGCAGTTTCTTGGACAGTCACAGGTTTTTATGAAGTCTGACCTGCCGATACCGATTTTGTCCCATTTTGATTTCTTTCTTAAAGGTTTTAAAACCAAAGCAGTCAACATCCAGACCTAAATCCAGACCTACATCCAGAATTACATCCAGAATTACATCCAGAATTACATCCAGACCTACATCCAGACCTACATCCAGACCTACATCCAGACCTACATCCAGACCTACATCCAGACATACATCCAGAATTACATCCAGACATACATCCAGACATACATCCAGACATACATCCAGACATACATCCAGACATACATCCAGACATACCTCCAGACCTACATCCAGACATACATCCAGAATTACATCCAGACATACATCCAGACATACCTCCAGACATACATCCAGACATACATCCAGACCTACATCCAGACCTACATCCAGAATTACATCCAGACATACATCCAGACATACATCCAGACATACATCCAGACATACATCCAGACATACATCCAGACCTACATCCAGACCTACATCCAGACATACATACATACACACATACATACAGACATACAGACAGTTGGCTCCTGACTGGCTCTGGCCTCTTGCTAGCTTCAGCCACTCTGCCAACGTTAGCTTCTGGAAACTTAGAGCGTTCCTCAGGGCGATTCATTTTGAAGTGACTTATTAAATTTGCTGTCCCAAATGTTAGCAGGAGTTGTTCGCAAGTTATTTTGGCTTTTCTGGTGTCACAAATTACGACCTTTGTTTTCTTTATTCAAGGGGAAAGATATCCAGGACGGTGAGATGTTTGTAGCCATTATAGCTCATGCTTGTTGTGGGCGTGTGGCACATGTCTATAACCGGCACGTCATCATTCATAATGAGGCTGCTTGCCCAATCACTGATCATATTAAAATAAGCCTTCTTGCCCTGATCAGCCGGCCAATTGATTGGTCTACCTCTAAAGTTAATAATGCATAAAGACAATCGCTTGCTCTTATTTTTTTTTTGTATTATTTTGGATTATTTGGAGGTACAACTATCTCTCTAGCAATAAAACCTAACAATTTCCTTTCACTCTTGATTCTTACATGATAGTTTGCCTAGAATGTGCACTTCTCCATCCCTTCACCAAAAAGGGGCCTCTGTTATCCATAATATCTTAATGTTTGTAAGAGCTTCCATTATCATGCATGATACTCGGTGCTGAAACCAATTAAACACACATTTTGTGAGTGCATGTATTGAGAGGGCAAGTGCTACATTCAAGACTATGGTTTAGTCAGCAATCAAAATATGGGCATTTCTTTGAACATTGGTTCGTATGATCATCTCGAAAAACAATATAAATGGCCTGATGATTTGTTATCAGTATCCACTCACTCTAAGAATACAAACGCATCACATCTAAAGTAAATGTATTTTTAACATCAAATAGCATTTGTAATATTACCGTCACTAGTCTCAACGTAAGACGTCTTGATTATCAAGTTAATTTGGATAAATATAACCTCTCAATGAGTTAGAGCAAAAGATTCCAGCTGAAGCATCTGTTCAGTCCCAGTCAGTTTGTATTTTCTCCCTTTTAATTACACCATGAATACAGCATAGGTAGACGTACCACCACATGGTCACCACACCGCAAAGTTAAGTTGTCAAGACTGAATATAGAGTTAAAAAAAACAGGAAATAAAATGGGAGTCCATTAGCCTTGTCATCCATATTCTTCTACTTAGTTTCAATTTAATGGATCATCCTTTCGTACATGAGTGGTTTACGATTGAAAAGGTTGACATTACTCGAACGACCGGTTGTCATAACAGAAGGTGTATTAAACACTATAGAACTGTATTTCTGCAGTAACAGAAGGTTTCTTGACTACATTGGTTTCATTTTTTCAAATCAAACCACTGTTCAGAATATGAGAGGCTTCAGGTCTCCCTTGTCCGCTACACGTCTTAACCAGACACTGTATCAGCATGAAAACAACCTCAGAAAAATTTGGCACTAAGTGCCTTATGACAGAAAAAATAACAGATGCAAAAAACATTAAAGAAGACGAGGTCAATATTTGAATGCTTCAGTTTAAAGTTAAGAAATAATATATATTATAGAATAAATGTCTTTTCTATTTGTTTCATAAGTAGCCAACAGTTAATTTCCTACTAACAAATGTGAGCCAGTATAAGAATTATATATATTTTCAGGGTTCAAAAGTATCATCCAATGATCATTGACAAAATTTCATAAAATCTCAATCATTTTTGGTTTCCAATCTTTATTTGTTCTATATGGTCAGTCACGACTCTCTGAGTCATTAAAATATGTCATTCTTGCAGATTGTTTATACAGACAAGTGTGTTTTTAGATTATCATGATTTGTGTATTACCACCCAGCTTGCTCCTGCTTCGCGGTTTGTATTCCGAGATATTTTAAAATGTCAGACTGCTGTTTTATTCTAGCTGCACTGCACAAACTGGTTTTTGGTGGTTTCAGTTTAGATGCCCAAGAGCAACTACATCTTCTATCAAGCATCTCATGATCGGATGCAGTGCTGCTGGGCTTCATCACAAAATCGTTTTTATTACAGGGAAACTTTGTCGTTGTTCCGTACCCGGTTATAGGAGATACAAATGCAAAAATGAGCACTCGCGCTGGTGTACACACATGCTGTTTGCAGATGTGATGTATGTTTTGATTAGGATTGGGTTACGAAGGAAATGATGCCTGTGGTTTAAGCAGGGTTTCCTCTCCATGTGGGTGCCTGTGACTGCTTTACAAACATCTTCCTGTAGTTTGCATGTCAGCAAAATGTTTTGTTGCCATAACCACCAAGCATAATTGTCCTAAAATTATGCATAGAATATTTCTCTGGAAGCCCAGCTGAACCAGTTTGTTTGTGCATGTGTGTGCTGCTGCAAGGTTTGTTTATTTCTGAAAGTAATCAACCTTCATGTCTCCGTTTGCTGTGGTGAAAAGTGGGAGTTGTGACAAGTTTGGAGCAACTGCCCAGCAGTAGCAAAGAAGGAGTAACAATGAGCTCTCAGGGAAAGGAAGGGGGTTGTGGTGTGCTGGTTCTTAAATTTCTCTATGCACCAATCAAAGAAGAGCAGTACATCCTTTGTAGCAATGCGCCTATCTGGCTGGCTGGCTGACTCTCTTTACTTGACTGACTTGACTGGAGGGATATAAATAGCTGTCTTTGAATAGGATAACTACAGAGGGAGGGGAAAGAGAGGAGGGGAGATGGAATTGGCGCCAGTGAAGATAGAATTGCCAGTGTCTGAGTGAAGAACAAAAAAAAATGATACAGACATGGTCTCATCTGTTCACTCAATCACAAGGATTATCATACTTGGATGCACTCAAAAAGAAAAGGTGCATTATGGAATAGAGAGTGGAGGGATGGAATATATGATTAATTTATGGTCCTGTGAAGCAGAAGGCCTCGCTTCATGAAGCCAGCCTACGGGCAGTAATGCTTTTACTGTTGTTGTTTACATATAAACAAATCAATGTAGACTGTAGGGTTAAAACACTGAGTACATTGGACTTCATAATGATCTGCTCTATAAGTTTGTCATAAAAGGAATCAATCAGTCTGTGTTGACTTTTAGTTCTTCTAGGAAATATGTGGTCTATCATAATTTAACTGACGATGGTCAGGATACCGTGAATTACAATGGGTACCAAGCTATAGTAGTAAATAGTTGTTACGATATTTGTTGAGACGTAGTGATTGAATTCCTGTAGACCAGGGGTACTCAAATACAAATATTAAAGGTCCACAAAAAAATTTTCAACGAGTCAAAGGTCCATTTATTATAGTCGGTGAAGGCACAAGCCATATTACTGTTAAATTCAAAGCAAAATGTCCTTTTCATTCAAAACAACAAAATACATACTCAAATAAAATGTAATTTCCATTTTGACCTAAATTCAAATAAATACTCAATCGAAACAAAACCCTCCATAGAATGCTTTTGTAAACAATATATCAAGTTCTCAAGATCGAAGTGCAATGAAAAACTATTTTTTAGTGTCAAACACTGCTGCTTAATGAGAGAAAAGGCATCTTGTGCTTACCCAACTCCCACGCCACTCTGAGTGAGCACTCTGTTGCTTTTTGTTGTTGTGTCAGTGACCCGGTAACAGCCTACCAGTGCATCGTTGGCATGGAGATGACAGCCCATTTACACGTGCTGACCAAACATGGGACTCCTTTCTCCACTCTGAATTAAACCTTTCCGAATTGCAATGTTGGTCACCTGTTTACATGAATTGTGATCTTTCCGACCCGGGGTTCGCATGAATCAACTCATCTAATCGGAAACGCTTTCGCACATTTTGCAGATGATCCACACTCCCATTCATAAGCTGGCTAGAATGCTTCGGTGAGCTGGGTGCCGACCGCCAACAAGCGCCCAGAAGAAGAATACAACAAAGTTAGCACCCATTGGAATTGACTTTTCACCCATCTAACCTTCCAAATACGCTAAAATATTTCAAAGTTGTAATGAATATATCACTCTGCGATGCAGACTGGTACTGTTTCGAAGTCTATGTTTTTAAAATGCGTCACAGCGCTTAAAAAAAACTTAGCGGAGCAGAGTCTTATCAGAAAGACTTTCCGAAAAGAATTTTGACTACCTCCTTGCCAAGAGATGAATTCTAATTTGGAAAGATTCTTTCCATTAGGCAAGGGGTGTTTACACACAGCATTTTCTTTCCGATTAGACGTCTTTTCGGAATCCAAATGGAATTAGGCTGTCCATGTAATTCCACCTGTCACACGTTCAGTTCAGGGTCCGCAGATAGACAGCTCGCGGGCTGGATGCGGGCTGCCTGTTGAGGGCCTCTGCTGACATTCCTCAACCCTTCCTCTAGCTGTCACAACATTAGGGTTGTTATTGTATGGTTTCTTACATGGTTTGTCTAGTTTTTCTCCACAATTAATTGGACATGACTGCTGTAGTTGCTTTGGGTTGGTGTGAGTACTGTTCTGAAGGATATGAGTACTTTTAAAAACGTGCCTTTAAAGACTTTTGTCCACATGAAAACGCTATAAATGGTCACCATTAACTGATACTCACAAAAACTCCTTCCGTGGTCAAGTCATGTAAAGTCTAGGTTTGAGGGTATTGACATGTGGATGGGTAACCGGGTATATCCGAGGATGTAGCATGAAACACACAGAGTGCGTCGCTATTGGCTTAGTGTGACGTCTCCGAATGCGCCGGGGCTTTGTTCGTTTACACTGTGATTCATGGTGTATTCACGTTCTCTTGTGGATGGAGGTGACTTTTAAATGTATGAACAATTTTTGCTATCCTAAACTAGGGAAAAATCTAATTTTTTAAACATCCCTGTTTAAGCGTGGGTTAAGCTTACATGCGTGTACATATCATTTCAAAGAAAATAGTGACCAGTTTCTAACCCCCCTGCACCCTGTTTCCCCCTTCGTTCCAGACGGTTGATGACGATGCAATGGCAGCGTGAATGAAGCTTGGCGTGGGGAGAGCTGAACGATGCCCAAAGGTGGGGGTTCTAAAACCCCCCAGCTGGACCACTTCCCACTCAACACCGACATGGTGGAAAAGCAGGGTGGGAAGAAGGTAAGATGGAGAACACTTAAAACACACACCTTTTCAATGACAAACTGGGATTATATGTCATATACCGGCTTTAAATCTCAGCTTCAGCGGTTGTTTGGAGAAACCTCACAGTGACCCTTTACATCTGATTAACAATTATTTAAACCATGAAAGGACATGCAGACGGTATCACGTTTGCTAAATATAAATGATGGCTAGATTATCCTTCCTTCTCTGGCATTGGATGCACTTCAACAGAAAAGACCCCACAACCTCCCACCCACCATCACACCCAGTTTCTACTACGTTTTCCTAACCACCCTTCCCTATGACACCTTTGTTTACACTTAACAAAACAACGGTGGCACAACGCCAATTTTTAAATTACACACGAGAAATGCACCTGCCTTTCTTGAGGTTTCTGCGAGGTAACTTTCTAGATCGAAGACGAAAGGCTAGGAAGTGTTGATGATTTCTGTTTATACCAGTAGAGGGGCAGCAACTTTGATGGAGGAGAATTAATAAACTAAGAATATACAGAGTGGCTTCAGCCTTGTTAAAGAGTTACGTTTTACATGCTTACTCTGAGACAGAAACACTGACTTTTTCAAACGATCAAACTCTTACTTTAAAAAATAAAAAAAAGTTACAGGCCCTAAAAATGCAATTACTATGTTAACCAAACGCAACAAAAGTTGTGTGCTTTATTTGAAACCCTCCGCTCATTATGGTTCAGTTTTCTGTTATAGGATATTTTATTAAGAATACCAGAAGAAAAACACTGTGCCACTTTGTCTGAGAACTGTAAATAAATAGGTCACCTGCAATTAAAGGACAACAAAGCAACAAAAGACAGGCTACAGTATGTTGGTTGAAAGCAAATGGACTGGGGTTTGTTTTTTTTGGACACTGTTTAAAAAAATGTTTTTAAATTGACTAAATAGTACAAAATAATATTTGTTCTTCATGTTAAGCCTGAAGAACAAATACTAAGCATGTTAGGGAGTTTAGGAGACATGTCTTTCATCATAGGGAATCACCTGGACATGAGTTTGTGATGCATACCTCAGTTTGTTTTCACTATGTCAACATTTTTCTTGTTATTTATTTTTAGGTAACACATGACACTTTTATAGGCATTATATTTATTTAAACTTTTAATGGAAATAAATGTATACTTGTATAAGTGCAAGTACTTTCTAACCTCAGTGTGTGAACTGAAATATCTAGTTCTCACTTTTAGCAGTGCTACCTTGATGTACAGTTGCATAACGGAATTACATAATGGGCTAATAGTCATTGTTGGCTGCTAATGATACAATGTTGATGCCCTTGAAATTCAGGAAAAAGGCAATATTTCTAAGCCACATGCAGAGAGGATCCCCTTAAATTGACAAAGGTACAGAGATGTATGCAGTGAAACTTAATGTTGGAAGCAGTTTGATGATGTCATGTTGTGTGCCAACGGTTAAGTTAGAAGCAGCAGTAGAGTGGATAGGTACAGCTTATGCAGGCATGGATTTACAGCCGTCTAGAAAAGATTGCATCAGACTTTGGCACGGAGGGAGGGAATGCAAGCACCCGGGGTGGAAAACGGAGTGAGACGAAGGGAGCAGGCATTGCTCGAAGACCATCAAACAAGCTCTGTGCTGGCAGATCTGAGGGACTACTCGTTGTTAAAGCCTGTCTAAATTTAATTCAGAAGAAAATTTCTTCCCCATCTCCATAGATACGTTTTTGGAATATTTCTATTTTCTACCGACTCAATTTGCTTCTGCGTGTTCTCCTTATGTAATCACTCCCTTGCATCTCACTTTCCTCACTTGGTTTTTTCATAAGTTTTTTTGTACAGATTTGTGCATCATAAATTTGCATGGCTTCTGTATTATATTGTAAACGCCTGAAGACGCAGACAGAGGAAGGGTATGTGAGAGAGAGGGGATTTGCTAACTGTTGCTGACACTGTTTGTCTCTACTGTGTCATGACATCATAGTCTTATGACTGTGGCAGGGCAGGGGGAGGAGTTCAAAGAGTCAAAACATAGGGGAAAACCTGCCCCGAGGATAGAGAGAGATGAGTAGAAGACAAACGGGAGGATTTGAAATCAAGTGAAATACAGCAAATGTGTTCGTTACATCTGACTTTCTCTTTCTTATCCATTATGCAGCCGTCATCCTTCTGAATCATAGCAGCATTATGACATCTTGAACATACACCAAAATAGATATTATACTCCTCTGGTACAGTCTTCATCTGCCACCAAGTCTTTAAAGGTATTGTGTGTTTTGGTTTTGAAGATTCTTTGAATTTACACCTCTGGGAGAAAGTTACTGCTGTAAAATGAACCAACTCAATTTTCACTACAATTTTTATGCATGTATTTTTTTTTAACTGATGTATATTAAAAGCGGTATATATTAAAATATGAAAATTATCCTAAATATATTTGGTGTAAATAACGTTGATCATCGCGTTTTCCCCCAAGCCCTACAGTGTTTGTTTGTGGCACTACTTACTTTGCTTATCGGTACACCATTGTGTTGATCATTGAGTCTTCTGACTGGTTCGTTCTCAAATTTGCTACTTAATCAATTTTATTTGGTAAAGACAAGGAACCACTGCTGGGGAATGTTTCCTTGCATTTGCATTTCACTGTTCAGTACAGTTGTGAATTTGACAGAACATGCTTTGTTTAAACCATGAAATTTAAAAAAACTTAATGAAATTAATTCAACTGTTAATTAAATGATTGATTCGTATACAAAAATTTACGTAATCGTTTGAAGTGGGTGTATTGTGATACTGTCACAATATCAAACATTTTGCAAAATGCTGTGAGTCAAGATATTTTTCAGTTATACTGCAATAATATCAATTAATTAACTTTTTTTCAACTGCAAATTGCAACCCCATAGGAAAACTTTGTCATCTATTTTATTCAATCAGATAAAGTTGGAAGTCTTTTTTTAATCACTTAAGTCAGATTTATTGCTTTAAGCTGGAGCCTCAAGCAGACAGACAACCAACACGTTAATGACATAAATAATGTTCAACAGCTATCTTATCAGTTGTCGCTGGCTCTCTGGCTGTAATCTTTGTTGCCATCAATTTGAAAAATTGTCTTGACCACCTTTTAATGTATGTAAAGAAATTTATTTGATCAATCTCATGCCAATTCACATTTTCAATTTATATAATTGAAAATATTTTAGATTTATACTGTGTCAAACAAAATATTGCAATTTTATGCTGTATCAATGTGTTTTCCTGCAATAAATGTAACCCTAAGAAATTTGTTTGCATGTAAAATTTAGCCGTATTTATTTTTCCCCTGTTTTTCGCTCTTTAGTGTTGTAAAGGTTCGATAAGCCTTCATGATAGGCCACTATCATTATCAGATCTTACTCCAAAGAAACTATTTGAAGTAATACACAGGTGTTTAGATCTGTTGATCGCAGGTACTCTTTGGTGTGTGATTGTTTCCACCAGAACTGAGTTGGCTTCAGCTAAACCTCTTCTGCCTGATACTGTACCCATCAAGTGTTTGCGGAGGCTCACGATTGGTGTGCTCACACTGTATGATCAGATCCCCTCCGCATGACATGAATGCTCACACGCCCCTCCGGCTTCTGCAGCCTGTTGTCGCTGTTTACAATTGTCAATAAAGTTTTATTTGAGAGTTCCGAGGCGGGAAAAAAAATATTTGGTTTGCAAACCCCAGCTAGAGCAAAAAGAGTAAAACCAGGCGTACACTGTACAGTTTGAGCCCAATTCACACTTTCAAATGAGCTTCAGGACTGCTGGCCTGTCTGACGGTGTCAGTCCTTTGTCGTTGACACGACGCATTGCAATAATAAAAATAATTAGTAATAAGTTATCATACAGTAGAAAGTGCTGTTTGAGATTCAAAGCTGTCTTTATTTATTTTTTTGCCATCCTGTGTGCCAAACTTTTTTTTTTTTTTAAAGTTGCCGGCGTATCTGGACTCGTAGGTGTCTAGAACGCTGTGGACAGTATTGGGGGTCTATTTTGCAGAGAGACTGGGAGGTAAGCAAGCTACGTTTGACTGAATAGAGTGTTAATTTAAAGCAAGTACCGCTCTGAAACTCTTATTCGTCCTATCTTATTAGCCACAAACAGCACTTTCTACATTATGACTACTTATTATTTTTATTAAAAAATGTTGTCCTGTATAGAAAAGCTGAATAACTCAGAGCGAAGGGTATGGCTAACTTTAGGTGGCTGTAGGTCCCAAACCTCGCTCCGACATGCCCTGACTGTATTGGACTCTTCAGTGGCGGTACTTACTTTTAACCGCAAAATTGAACTGTTCCCGCTTAATCAGGCCAGTTAAATTATTCTTAATTTTTGTATTTGTCTCTTACACAGGATAAAGTGTTGTCAACCAAGACTCCCAAACTCGATCGCGGTGATGGGGTCAAAGAGATGAAAGAAAAGGCCCCTAAAAGGAAGCTTCCCTTCACTGCTGGAGCTAATGGAGACCAGAAAGATTCCGACTCGGGTAAGAGAATTTTTTTTTTTTATATCTCCCTCTATATCTTTTGTCAAAGTGGGGATCCAAGAGCAATTGGAGTTATCATATCCTCTCAAATTTGGTGGAAGTGCACAGGCATGCTCTATGAAATGGGTAAGGCTTTTTCAAGTGAGTGGCTTCCGACTTAGCTTGTCATTCATACGCGTCCGATTTTAGTCTTGTAGTTCTTTGATTCCAACCCACACTGTATGACTAAATCATGTGCGGAAGCTCATTATTGCCGTGCTCACGCAACATGATCCAATCATCACTTGAGGAACAACATTTGCACTCCTGTGTGCCGAAACCTTTTAAAAAAGAGCCGCTGACGTTTTTAGATTCGTAGGATTGGTAGGCTAGCTATGTTGGTACTATATAGAGTTTAAGATTTATAGCCTGGACAGCTCAGAAACTTTCTTTTTCTTCTTCGCTGTACAGTTACTACCAGCCACAAACTGAACTTCATACATTATGACTACTTTTTATCTATTATCCACACGATGCAATGTGTTGCCATGGAAACTCAAATGCTCAGTAGCCACTTCTAACTAACAGGCACATAGAGAAAATAAGGCACCGATGTGAGCCAATAAAGTCGAGACACTGCTTCAACTATGTGAGTGCTTGAGAGACCGACCAAAATTTCTGACATGTCAGAAAACCCATCTGATTGTCCCATGGTTGCCTCGGAGGTGCTGACTGGCCATCATTAACTCTCGTACTCTGCACAACAAACAATGCCTGACGAACCCCAACAGTCGGCTAGACTTCGTGAGGCCTGTTATCAGGCTTGAATCTGGCTTAAATCGTACACTTTATGCCTGACTTAACATTTCACAGTACCCACAACCCACTAAACACTACCCTACTATAAACTGTTCCTATCTTTGTAGGATGCTAATTAGCCTAGACAGTTTGACATGGTATCATATACCAGGATATTCTGTAGTCTTATTCGTGCATTCTGTGTTGCTTGAAGTGCTGGTGTAATGTTGGGGAAGGGACTGGAATTCTTCATGGTTTATCTCTTATCCTTTAGTTTCCATCTTATTTGACTCTCTGTTGTTCATGTATGAATTGTCTCTGCTATTATTTGGAGGCCTCTTGAAACATATTGTTCAGTTTGTCGACTGATGAATACCAAATTTATCTGGAGTATATACATTATGCAGTTGTTTATTATGCATATTGTTTTTACAGTGCTTCCCATAGGGTTTAGAGAACTTTGGAATGGTTGAACCCCTGACCTTCTAGGGGGGTCGGGGGGCATGTTTTCCTGGAAGAGTAGGGTAAACATTTGATTCTACAAGATGGCTATTTTAACCCATCTTGATGATCGTGCATAACAGTTTTTTATTGAGTGGACATGGCATATCTCAATGCAATGTGCTGCTGACAGCTAGGTTAGTGAGCTCTCCTGCAAACTGTAATAATATATTTGATTTGCATTATCAGAGTTGCTGGTCACTTTTTTCAGGAATAAATAACCCACTGCTACATAATCTCAAAAGGAGGACAAATGAGCGTCCTGCAAATGGCTACACCGTTGGACGGGGATATTTATTCAAACCAGACTGTCCCACCTTAAACTGGACAGATTGCCTGGTAAACCTTGTTTCGGATGCACTCACTAGTATGAATTGGTGGGGAACCCTGATTCCATATTTCTATAACGGGACATGAGGTCTGCTGGTCTTCTTTGACTTTATTGCTATCAACTCATCCAATAATTGGCATGCACATGTGGATTATCTGCCTGTATTACAAGACTCCCAGCTGGGGTGCACACGTGATATTGATGCTTAAAATATGTTCACTGCTTGGAAGTAAATTAAGTGCTCCCTAATCTACCACCTGACCAATCACAGATGTTCCCTGCACCATGCTGCCTGAGCAAACTGTATGTTGTCCAAACGAGTAACGTTAACATTTAGTATCACTAATATAGCATGGATAGCAGATGGTCAAAATGAGGCAAAGAGCTGTTGCCTCTAAGTCTGCCTCTGTTTTAATTCAGATTTCTGGCGTGTGATAACAACTCATAATAAGTCATATGCGTAGAGGTCTGTTGAGTTTCTCTGCACTCCAAAGTAACACAACTGACTTATTTACCTTTTTGAAACAAACTGCTGTATGATTAAAGCATAGGGGCCAGAAAAATGTTTGCGAACATGAAGCATCCATCAACTAAGACGTCGAACAGCGACACGGTACAGCATATCAACTCCATCCAGCTCACAAAGACATGCTGAAATTACGAATACAATTACATTTGGATAAAGATATGTGTCCAATATCAACTTTAGGAATATTGATGTGGCCCTAGCTCTGGGGATGGTGAGTAAACAGAGATGCATCTATTAGCTGTAGGGTACTTTGCGACTATTACTACTAATACTACTAAGATCAAGCAGAACAATTAAGCTGCACATGACACAGTGAATAATTGTGATAAATAATCTGGATATTTATTTTGGCCATAATTGTGCAGCCCTATCCTGAGCCAGCAGAGAGACAGAAAAATGTAGTTACTGTCGCAATGCCTGCATATAACTCACAGATCATCCAAGTCAAGGGCCCTCCAATAGCTTCAGTGGTTTTGACACCATTTGCAGAAACTCCAAGCCTCCCATGACCTCATCCTGTCATGTACTAGAAATCATAATTCCTCCTTTTTTGATCATCCCCCTTCCAATCTTCTCTTTGCTCTTACTCTTCACCACTGCACTGCCACCTCAGTCTGAAACATCAGATTAGAATTCATTCGACATTGACCTCATCTTCCATAGACATTCGACACAAAGCTGCGCTGGCGGGAGTCTGCTTGCTCCTGTTTTTTAACCTCCGCCAAAGAGGTTTTATTTCACTCCTGTGCGTTTGTGTGTGTTTGTTTGTTTGTAATCAGGATTATAGAAACTCTACAGGATGGATTTGCATGAAATTTTACCCAGATGGAGATTTTGACGTATCCTACAAGTGATTATATTGAGGTGCCGTTGAGTGTTTTGCAGCATTTAAAATGAAATAAAATGGAATAGAAAAAAACACACAGGAAAATCAGGCATTCCAGAAGCTCCAACATTTGTAAAGTGACTGTAGCAGGAGTTAGAAAAAAATAGGATGGAACAGAAAATATGCAAGATACATAAGCACACTAGAGAAATCTTCAAGACATATATAAAACATGTACACACATAACTTGACATATCATTAAATAAGACTAATACATAAATGCTGGGAAAAGAGTCCAATCTCGAATAAGAAATATAAATGAAAATAGTCCATTGCAGTTGTGGTGAATGTGTATTGTGTGTGAGGTAAATGGATCAGCTCAAAGTTCCGACACAACACAGTCTCATGGTGATTTGTTGTAGATTCTGACTGTAGTTGGGATAAAGGACCCAGGGTAGCACTTCGTCTTACTCCATGGGTGTAGCCGTCTGCTGCTCAAGAAATATACTAAAACAAAAGTAATAATCCATTTGGAGTAGTGTCTTCACAATGTCTGTTTTGCTGCCAGTGATCCTTTAATTCTTTTGATCTTTCTTTGGAATGGAGCTTGGGGCTCAGTTTCACTGATGTTCACTTGGGAGTGGACCTGGGAAATCAGTGGGCTCAACAGAAACGCTGAAGTGAAAGGCGTAGGAGATGAGCGGCTACAGAGTATTTGAAAGATATTCGGAGATGTTGGAGTTGTCAGTAGATTTAAAGTCTGGCAATAACTCAGACATTAAAGGAGAAATCTACATGATTATTGGCGGACGTTTGCACTCTGTTCATGTGGTTTGGTTGTGCTGCTCCTGCTGTTTTAGCAGAAGTCCCTCAAAGAAAATCTTCCAACCCTGTCTTCCTGGTTGGAGGTTGCTGCTGCTCAGCTCCTGTTGTATCTGCCTGGTAAGCGGGCTGATCTACTGCAGGTGTCGGGGGACTGGTACCTGATCCTCCCTTATCTGTTTATCCAACAGGGAAATTGGTCTGTAAATAACAGAGAGAGAAATAACTAAGTAACTCAGTATAACTGATAAAACAGAGGTCTTATCTTATTGCAGATGTGATGCTGGCAAAAGGGACATTAGAAACAATATATAGGCAGTAAACCAAGTTATTAAAAAATCCATTCATGCATTTGCCAAGAATGTCCATCTCAGTATTAAATGATATTATTATTATCATAAAGAGAGAGACAGTAAAATGATAACCTGGTTATGCAGCTGCACAACTTTCTCCTTCAGACTGAGGAACTCTCCCCGGCGCTGGTATTCCTCTAGATGAGGCAGGGTTCGGAATCTGGGATTTACTGCAATGCACTCCAACAGGTAGTTTTGTTCCCCAGTGTATGTTTCTGACAGGTTGCTGAGGCTAGTTGTCTTCATGATGCTCACGGTGACGCAGTTGGGTTTTTTTTTTCCTCACACCGTACGGCTGTGGGTTTCTTCAGGGGTTTAAGAATGGTCACAATGTCCTCAGCATCGGGGATGTCTGAGTTATCCAGTGTGTCGATTTCAAGGGCATTTGGACGCACGTCTGCGCTACAAGAGCTATAACCCGCCTCCGTAGACGGGCGACGCGGGGGGCATTCAGATCTACATGAAAATTCAAAATGCTGACACACCTCCGTTTTGAAACGGGTCTGTGCATCCTCGACTTCAAAATTACTTCCGGCTGCTGCCATATCTCTCGTTCCGTCTGAACCAATAACTTACAGCAAAGCATGATGTTGAACAAGTGGAATGAAATGTAGAATGCGCCATCTGCTTTTTAAAAAGGGGTGAATCATTTTTCATGCCCACTGATTTCTATGGTCATACGTTTGTATCTATTTTTAACCGGCTCGCGATACGTCGTTACATCCCTAGAAGTTAGCATGAAAAACTTTCACTGACTTAATCGAGCTCATTTTGATTGATTTGATGACTATTTTTCTTCAGAGTGTTTGTTTGTTAACTGTCCTTCATAAATAGCATGTGTGCAGTTATGTAACATCAGAAATTAAAAATCAATGTACATACTAAGTATGGATGTCAACAAGCACAAACACTGAGTCGACAATATAGGCATGCATCAGCGTTCTAGTGGTGCATAGAGCTGCCAAGCCTAGTATGTGGGATCCTTGAGAAAACAGTGAGAGGAGCTTTAAAAATGCTTTACTGCATTACGGCAACCCCACACCTGACCACGTCTGAGTGGATTTACATCATACTTTCCAATCCAGAAAGTATGTTTATGAAAACATGGGTGTGACCCTGTCTACTTAGAATGCGCAGAAAGCCCAATCTTGGTGGCAAAAACAATTTAGCTGGCCAGCTGTTGGCCTGAACAAAGTTAGTTGTTCTTTCGATCTCTTTGCAGCTAAGCATAATTTGCTCAAACTGAGACACCTTATCCCGTTTTGTAGCCCTCAAGGATTTGAACTGTGATTGCAGAAATGCTTTGGCCATTGGGTTTGTTGTACAGCACAGTAATGATGGTCAGATTTGTGAATGAATTAATGCATATGTGGGCTAAACCATGTCCATTGGACTGCAAACAGCTTTGTACAAATGGACACGGGACACGTCTTTTTCCCATGGCAGGCTACAACACACAGGTTTTTTTTCCTGGCTTACAGATTCATAGTGACTGGACATGAGCCGCACACTGAATACACATCTAATGAGAGCATTATGCAACAAAGGTGCTATCTAGATAGAGAGGACAGTCACAGCTCTGTTCACCTTACTGTGTTCATGTATGTTTGAGTCTCTTGCTCTATACAAAACATTGACAAAACATCCTGTTAGCTACTTCCTGACTCTTCTCCCTTCACTTCCTGTTTATGCAATTGTATTAGTCCCTAAGAAGAACATTGTTTCACCCTCAACTTGCTATGGTAAGAACATTGCTGGTCAGACTGGTTAGAGTGGTTTTTCTTCTTGTGAATTATTTGGCTCACTTAACTCGGCAGAATTTTTTTGTTAGTGTTCGCAAACACTGCATTGCTATCTGTCTCTTATATTAGAATATACACCCATATGAAAATATACTTTCAACAATGAACAATTTCTTGTTGTTCTTGTTTCAAACAGTATGGAGAGTACCGTTTAAACCTTTTCTGTAACCTGAGTAATATTTTTGTACCTGGACACATAGAAGACCTTGAAGTTTTCCCTTTATAGAAATCCAACAGAAATACATCTATTATCAGAGCAAACAAACTATTTCGTGCCAGGTTGTTGTTCATTTATGAAAGTCAACAGTCCATGTATGTATTTTCAATTTAGGTTTTGATTAAGTGGAAGACAACTTGAACAGGATATTGTTAACTTGACCATTTTGTCCTATATATTGTTTTTTATTTTCAAGGTAAGTGGCCAGAAATAAATCTTATGAAATCAAAATAATATCACTGCGTTTATTAACAAGGGTTTTTCATTTCCACTGAACATTCTGCCTGATTTAATTCAACACATTTCTTTGGGTAGGAGTTGTTGGCTGAAGATATTTTTAGTTTTTTTTTCCACTTGCTAGTCGGGCTGGGCAATTCATTGTAAAAAGATTGTAATCTCGATTCAGACGTATATGTAATTGTCATATCTGAAGTTTGGCGATTCTGTAGGATTTTAATGAAAAATATAATTGGCAGCAAAACTCGTTAGCTTAGCTGAAGCCTATGTTACAACGAGCGAAACCTGTCTCTTTAAGCAATTTGGCCTTGTGGGATATTTTTATGTATGTACAAGGTCTACTGAGTAGCGAGAGAGCTAACATCCCGTTACACAAGTGGAAACAGGAGTGGTATTTTCTTATCACTCCTACTAACATCTTTCATGTGATCTTTATTTAATTCTACCCCTTTATTTCCCTTTTGTTTCCTGACGGCTACTAATCTTCCTCTGGTAACTACATTGAGGAAGTGCACCCGGCCAAAGTTTGAATGGTCCCGTCGGAACCCAAGGGGCCATGCTGGGCTCGATCAATAGTTGTTCTTATTCACACCTGTTTTTGATAACTATTTAGACATTTTGTAATGGTTCAAGTCAGGATCTGTCACGTCAGGAATAACTGAGGTGAGGTTTGGTCTTAATAGCCAATTTGGTGAAAACCCAGTTTAACTATAGATAATCTTAATGGATCTACGGTTGTTATAACCGTGTCGGCCTCAGTCATTTTTCACTTTCGGAGGTGTTATTTTACATGACTGCTATGAGCTTCTGTGCTTAGCATATGTTATGTTTTGTATTTCTAGCAGTAAATTCTCATGTAGTTGCACAGCTTCAACAAGGAAGTACTTCATGAAAAGCTTATCTTCGGTGAAGTTTATAACTACTGAAACAATGTAGGGAATCCGAAAAGTTTGAGGGATTTTGATTTCGTTCTTGATGTAGAGTCTAGCGAAGCAATTTCAAAATGGTATTACACAATTTCAAGGTATTTATAACTGCTGCTGATGGTGTATAATGTTTGTGTATGATGAGTTAAGAAAAAACAGCTGTAAGGGAATTAAGCCAGAGACAGACCCTTTCATGATCATTTACTTTGCCGACATGAGTAATCAGGATCAACAGACGAGCAGTAATCGTGGTAACTATAACTGTGCCACAGCTTAGAAGCTCGGTGCTTCAGCTAGTGTTACTGTGCCAGATTCAGGAACAGAAGGTCTGCTGGGTTGGGCCGGTATTGGTCACTAGTTTACCGAACTCAGTTGGGCTCAGACATGCATAAGCATTGTGCCTGCACACTAGAGATTGCTATAGAGACTTCAGCTTTGTGTGCCATTTACTAGCAGTCTGTTGCATGTGGGCATCTGGGATATAATTGCCTTCCTGGCTCCCCATCTTGTAAACTAACCTTGGAAAACATAGCATAGTCCACTTTGTCTGTTCTGCTATTCAAAAACATGTTTGGGCTGCTTCTGTGGTTCCTGCCGTTAAAAGAATGTGTCTAAATGGCAAATATTCTGAAGAATGTGAAAATGTATCAAAGAGGGGTGGGGGCACATTAGCTGTAAGTGTTCACAGATTTTATTTAAAGTACATCAGCTTTGTACTTGGGACCGGAAAAGTATTTTGCTTGAAAGTTTTCAGCCACCGGAAGCTTGAACTACTGCACTCCCTTCTTGCCTTATTTACTTGGATATTTTTGGCCGTGATCAATGGAATGGTATGAGAACAGTCCAAAATGAATCGGGCTCAGACACATCTACTAATCTGTTGGTGTCTCTCTGCGTACATGTTTCTATTTCTTTTTGTCATAGGAGTCTTTATTGTTGCTAACATTTTACTGCCATGTGCTGTGTTGCTTCATCCCTCTCCAACTTGCAGTGTTCATTTCAGGCATTGCTTTACTCTCTGTAAGGGTCATCGGTTGGTATGTTGCTGAAAATAATTGCTGGGTGTGTCTTTGTAGAGCAGCTGCTTTTGTCCAGTAGCACCGAGTCTCCACTAAGCTTGGTAGACAGGCAGGCATGCTGTGACCTTGGCAAGGCCGCGTTGATCTGAAATGTAAACCAACTGTTTCGTAATAACTGTGGTTCTGCCAAGTCACACCCTATTTCCTCTCCTCCAAACTCAGACCAATTGGCTTGGAGACAGACAGACATAAACATACTAGTTGTTGGCCCCTCCCTTCAACAGGGGCAGCTGGGTAATAACACAAAAGTCACCACATGCTACCACCAAACCTCTCACATATCGGGCTACATAAACAGTATGTAGTGTAATTCAGATGATGTTTGTAGAAAACAATGACTTTTTCCATTTTAAACCAGAGGAAATTTATTATATTTGTGTTTGTTTAAATATATGTATATGGCATACGAAATTACTGTGATTTGTTTTGAAAGTTGACAAGAATTCAGGTTGTATCAGATTCATGTAAAGAATATGAAATTAATGGGGCACAGAAGTGATACAACACCTATTACACCTCTAGATTAAATTTGTTTATGCCTGAATGAATGTGTATTTCTGCAATGCAATTTGATTGACTTTGCATGTGTCTGATCAATTTCTTACGACAGAGAAACCAGGTCCAGAGAGGAAGCGCATTAAAAAGGAGCCCACCAACACCCGGAAGGCAGGATTGCCGTTTGGGATGGGGATGACAGGGATCCGGGCTGGGTATCCCCTTTCTGAGCGGCAGCAGGTGGCCTTGCTCATGCAAATGACAGCTGAGGAGTCCGTCAACAGTCCAGGTGCGTGATTATCATGGAGGTCATGTATTCTGTAGAAGGGTAGCAGACAAGAAAACAGAAATGAGAGAAAGTTGAAAGAGAAAATGGATGGGGGAACAATCAACCATTCAACTCAATAGTGGAATGTTTTCATTTGATGTTTATTTTCTGTAGATTGAGCGCTTTTCAGGCTTTTCTTGGACATGTAATTTATACTGTCCCTGGACAGGACTTGGTTAATGCTTAGTTACAACGCATGTTGTTGCCCAATTTTAAAAGTGTTTCAGAGCAGTTGCAACGTAATAATTCACATTATCATTGCAGTGTAAATCTGTTTTCAGTCAGAGAATGTTTTTTTTTTATCTTGGCAGCAATAAAGTCTGCAGTAGTGGAATAATTTACCTAAATTACTTGTGTGTCTGTCAATGGAAAGAAGACATTCTGTTTTGCTGGAAACCAATGGTGTATACTCAGTATCTGAGCCAAGCCACAACAAACATTGACATGCAAAAGGACCTTCAAGCATTTATGTTATTTGTGAAGTAGTATGCTCTCTACTGTTTGAATAAGTTAATTATTTCCTACATCCCATAAATTTATTTTTGTTAGGCAAATTTATTTGGCTGGAAATATTTTAGATGCATCATTTTTGTTTTTGGCTGTTGGAATTTAAGTATCAAAGCTAACATTGCCAGAGTGTGTTCATTTCAAATATGATTTGGGACATTAGTGTTGCAAACTCAATATTGTAAATGCCATTATGGCTTGGTATTAATGTTGTAAATGCTATTAAATAAGTTCTGGTAAAGTAGGTCTGCTGCTGATCGTTGGTGTAAGATTGCCCCCTACTGGCTGCAAGCACTTGAAACATACTGTTATAAATACTGGTACACAAAATCAAAAATGATGAAAGTGAATAGCCAAACAATATGCCATAACAAATGATTCTCTTGTTTTGAATTCAAGTGTCCATTTCCTTCCTACAGATACAACACCAAAGCATCAGTCACAGTCCAGTCTGGGTCAGAAGGGAACACCCAACTCTGCATCTAAAACCAAAGACAAAGTGAATAAACGTAATGAGAGAGGAGAGACCCGGCTGCACAGAGCAGCAATCCGTGGAGAGGTACGCCGCATCAAGGAGCTCATAAGCGAGGGCGCTGATGTGAATGTAAAAGACTTTGCAGGTGAGTGGTTCTTTGTGTAGACGGTCAGTTTACTCTGTGAATGTTCATATATTCATGCATACTTTATTTTGATTTTAATTATTAGAATAAGTAATTATTCTTCTCTATAGGCTGGACTGCATTGCATGAGGCGTGCAACAGGGGTTACTACGATGTGGCCAAGCAGCTGCTGGCAGCGGGCGCAGAGGTCAATACGAAGGGTCTGGATGATGACACTCCTCTACATGATGCATCCAATAATGGACATTTCAAGGTAAAAAAAAAACCGTAACAAGCAATTGACACTTAATGTCCGAGTTCACTTAACATAACTATACATACATGTTACAAGATCAAATAACATTTCTTTAGATAAAGGCACAAATATAGTATTTTGAAATGATTGGTACTGACAGACATTACTGACTATAATGTTATTTACGGCAAATACTTGTTAACTATAAAGCTAATACATTTGTAAACTTTGTTATTTAGCTTTTGTTCCCAAAGACAACTTTTTAATATGTAACATAAGTAGGCAAATTCTGTACTTATGTTTAATACTGTGTTTTATTTACTAAAGGTGGTTAAGCTACTTTTACGGTATGGAGGGGACCCACGTCAAAGCAACAGAAGAGGTGAAACACCATTGAAGGTTGCCAACTCTCAAACTATGCTGAATCTTCTGTTGGGGAAAGGCACGTACACATCCAGTGAAGAAAGTTCATCAGGTTAGTTATATTAAGTCACCTAATCACATCATTATTTTAAATGAAGATTGGGGAAATCAAATTTTAATGGATTCTTTGAATTGACTGTCCCTTGCTTTTCTACACAGAATCGTCAGAGGAGGAAGATGCCCCCTCATTTGCCCCATCCAGCTCTGTTGACGGCAATAACACAGACTCCGAGTTCGAGAAGGGCCTGAAAACGAAAGGGAAAACGGTAGACCCTCCAAAGTCAGCTGTCACCCCTGTCAAAGATGAATACGAGTTTGATGAGGATGATGAAGAGGAACGTGTACCTCCTGTGGATGATAAACACCTCTTGAAAAAAGACTTCCGTAAGGATTCGATTAGCAAGGCTAATAGCTTCATCTCCATACCCAAGATAGAGGTCAAAACCTATTCCAAAAGCAACTCCCTCACACCAAAGAAAACTGTCAGGCGGATCATCTCTGACAGTAACAGTTCAGACGAAGAAGATAGGACGTTGTGTTTCACACAAGCGTCTACGCCACGGCAACAGGCCCAGCAAACCAATTCCAAGACTAGAGACTCTGCTAACATGAGCTCCAAACAGCTGAAAGACAAGAATAAAGTAAAAAAGAAGCGGAGGAAGGAGAGCAAAAATAATATCAGTAAAGAGGTTAGGTTTGGCAAAGTCAATGACAAATTCTGTACTTCTGACTCTGATTGTGGAGATTTGGAGAGTGAGGATGATAAGGGCTCAAATAGTATAAAGGACTCTGCAACGAGCCTGAAAGAATCCCCCGGCTTTAATGTATCCTCCTCCACTTCCCATGGAAATTTGAACACTCAGAAACAAGGACCATCATTAGCAGAACAGCATCCAAAGCAGTGGAGGACAGATGGCTGGAAGACTGTGTCATCTCCGACATGGTCAGACGTCAGTTCTCTCTCAGATTCAGTGAGAACAAGACTGTCCAGTGAGTCGGACTACTCTTCTGCCGATTCCAGTGTTGAGTCTATAAAACAGGTTAAGAGGAAAGCACAGGAGAACAAAAAGAAGAATAACAACGTGCATGGCAACACAATAGACAAGAAAAACTCTGAGCTCTACAAAAGCTCCAATGTAGACAGTGCAGTCTCCAAAACCGATGGTGATGGCAAAGTGCTGAAAAAGCATAAAGTAAAGCACAAGCACAAAAATAAAGAAAAGGATAAAGCTCCAAGTCTAGTGCTCAATCAAGACATGAATGAGAAATTTGTTAAAAGCTATTCGTTTGATTTTGACGATTCAAGGCAAAAGTCCCTAATCGTTGAGTCAGAGTCGCCAGCTGAGGGTAAGGTCAAGCTATCCAAACACGAAAAGGACCATTCGAAAAAGGAGGATAGGCTCTCAAAAAGCAAGTCTGAGGATAAGGACTGGTCATCTGGCAAAGACCTGCACAGAACAGTAAAAGACGAGAAAACCAAGAAAACCAAGGACTCCATGAAGGAAAAGACAAACAAGGAGGAGAGGGAGAAGCCTGTAAAATCAGACAAGGATAGAAATGTCAAGGAGAAGGACAAAACAAAGGAGGATAAACAAAAGGCACACAAAGAGGAGAAGAAGAAAAAGTTCAAGGAGAAGTCATCCTCAAAGGCAGACAAGAAAAATGAGCAGAAAGAGGAAAAACATATAAAAGTTGAGAAGGAGAAAAACACCAAGGACGATAAGGAAAAATGTAAAAAAGAAAAAGCACAGAAGGAAGAGTCGGAGTATGAGAGTTATGAAGTCAACAACCATTTCCTCAGCCTGGAGGACACAAAGCTCAGTGCCTCAGATGACCATCATGACAGATGGGGATCTGAGATGTCCTCTGACTCCTCACTTTATGGAGAGGACAGCTGGGATGCTCCTGTCAAAGAATACAAGGAATACAAAGCTAACAACTCTGTTAAACTGATTGTTGAGACTGTTAAGGAAGAGACAAGGAGGAAAGAAAATAAAGTCAAGGACAAGAAATCTGACCACAATGAGAAAAGATCAGACAAAGAAGCCACTTCTAAGAAGAAGGAGAAAGACTCATTAGAAAAAACAAATGAAAAGAAAAAAGACTGGTCAGAAAAACAAAAGCTTAACTCCAGTCACTCAGTTGAAAAAGAAAAGAAGCGGAAGGAGTCCACTGACACGGTGAAAGAGAAGAAAGACAAGGATTCCCTGGATAACAGTCGAGATCGTAAAGACTTACATGAGTTCACAAAGGACAGAAAGGATGTAAAAATCAAGCAGGAATCTACACGAGATGAATATAGCAATGATACCTTCTTCAAAGACATCGATGCTGTGGGTAAACCATGTGATATCAGAGAAAGAAACCATTCTGGAAAGGAAAAAGAAAAGAAAGCTGAAGGATTGGAAAAGCGGGAGAAGACAAAAGCTGACAAGCACAAGGAGAAAACAAAAGACAGAGGAGCTGACCTGGAGAAGGATAAGATTGAGAAAAGCTCCAATGAAAAATCTGTCAAGGACAAGGATGTGGACCGGGGAACCAAAGACAAGAAAGAAGGAGCCAAAGACAAACATAAAGAGTCTCACAGCAAAGACAAAGACAGAAAGGTGTCTTCAGAACAGATCAAAGACAAAAAGGAAAAGGTCTCTCAAGACAAACATGCAGAGAGGGAGAAAGATTTCTTGGAGGTCAAGAAGGAGGAAAGAAAATCTGAGAAAGTCCGGGAGAAAACGTGGTACAAAATAGCTGACATATTCACAGATGAAAGTGATGATGATGAAGACAGTTACCATGGTGGCGTTGCGCTGTCTGACTCAATCAGAAAGGACTCCACACCTGATCAGGATGAGCTGGATCACTTTCCTTCAGAAAAAATGAGAAAAACCTCTGCAGAGGCAAAGCATAACACAGAAAAGGTTAAAGATAAAGAACACAAAGAGAAGAAGAAGGAAAAGGCCACATTTGACACTGGTAAAGATAGGAAAAGCTCTGTGGAGAAACACAACAAAGACAAAAAGGATTCTGTCGATGTGAAACACAAGGAAAGAAAAGACCGCGTGTCTGTGGACTCAAACCAAGAGAAGAAGAATAAGCTGAAACTGTTGGACAAAAGAGAGCCCAGTGAGGAAAAGTCAAAGAACAAATATAAGGAGAAGCAGGAGCATTCTAAGGAAAGGAAACCTTCAAAAGGCAGCGGTGAGAACGAAAAGTCACTCTTAGAAAAACTGGAGGAAGAAGCTATGAATGACTACAAAGACGACTCCAATGATAAGAACAGTGAGATTTCTTCAGACAGTTTCACTGACCGAGGTCACGAGCCAGTCCTCACTACCTACTATGACTCCATTAGCCTCACTGATGTGTCTGAAGACAGGAGAGACTCCCTGTCCATATCTACACCACAGGACAAGTTCAGAGAGAAAGAGAGGCACCGACATTCCTCTTCATCTTCATCCAAGAAAAGCCATGACAAGGAGAAAGAAAAGGTCAAGAAAGACAAAGGGGACAAACGTGACAAGATGGAAGAGGTCAAAGAGCCCCACAGCCGCAGAGAGAGCCTACCTTTTGAGAAGGAGCCCATGCCTCTTGAGGCAGATCCTTACACATTCCCATATGGAGGGAAGGGAGACGTCGCGGACGATTTTGACAAAACATTGGAATTTGAAAAAGAGATGTCCAAAAAGGATAAAGACAAGGCAACTGGTGTCATCAGTGACAGAGTGAAGGACAAAAAGAAGAAGGAGAAATATAAGGAAAAAATTAAGGATGATAAGAACAAGTACATCGATGGCTTTGGATCATTTAAACACTCCAAAGAGGATGTGAAGTTAGGGTCAAAAGAAAGCCCACAGGTCAGCATTCTGAAAGACCGGTCCAAAGATGAAAGTCCTAAATTTGATATGAAAAAAGACAGAAACCGGGATGTATTGGACAAAGACAGCAGAATGGACCACGGTAAGTCCAAGGCAAAGGACGAAAATGAAAAGCTCTCTCAGTCTAAAGATGCGGTGCGGAAAGATAATCGGCCGCGGGAAAAACTCTTAGTGGATGGTGATTATCAAATGACAAGTTTTGGTCAGATGTTGAGTCTAAAAGACCAAGAAATCGGAGAGCGCCACAAGAGACATAAAGAAAGGATGAAGCAAATGGAGAAGCTGAGACCCAAATCAGGGGACCCTAAACTCAAGGACAAAACTAAGTCCACAGAGGAAGTGCGGAAAAATCGCAGTGAACTATCGAAAAAATCCAACAGTCTAGAGCCCGGTCTTAAAGAGAAGAAGGTTAAGGATGTGGGCGTCCCAGCTCAGATGATGTCCCCTAGCAGGAAATTCCAGCCTACTGATAATCAGAACTCAAAAGACTGGCTGCCGGGTCACCAACTGAAGGAGAACCTCCCAGCCTCTCCCAGGCCAGATCAAAACAGGCCAACTGGTGTCCCTACACCAACGTCTGTCATATCGTGCCCCAGCTTCGAGGAAGTAATGCAAACGCCACGTACCCCATCGTGTAGTGCAGAGGATTATCCTGACATCATGTTGGATGGGCTGGACTGTCAGAACTCATCAGCTATGACAATGTCAATGAACGCCTGCTCTCCATCTTTCTTTGAAAGGTATAAAAATTAGCAACGGTGTAATGTTTTCATTATTTATGTGCACCATTTATTTTTGGTTTTCTTTTTAAAGTGACATATTTTCTAATGTCTTGTCCTCTTATGTCTTCACCCAGCAGGTACTCTAACTCCCAGAGTTTCCCGGAGGGCACTTGCCCGACCCCTGCGAAGAACCTCCAGCTGCCCCTTGTCAGCTGTTCTGCATCCTCTGATGTCCGTAGGCCTCTAGATGAGGATTTCAAGGCTGAGGCTGACAAGTTTCTTCGACAGCAGAGTGATCCAGCTGCTGACTTTGAACCGTCACCTTCCTCACATACTCTAGAGGACAAATCGGTAACTGTGGACAGGCTGGACTGTCTGTCATGTCCCTATTTCTCCCCAATAAGAATGTTGTCCCCTCAACGGGAAACAGTTCATCCCCCACCAGATCTAACTGCACCGACTCCTGCTACTACCGAGGGTCACGAGCACCTTCCTGAAAGTGCATACACCAGTTTCTTGCCCAAACCTTCAACACCAGTTCACAGACCAGACCCCCAGGAGCCATGCTTTGACATAGCTGCACCACCAACCCCAGCTCCTGCTGCTTTGCCACCCCTGGACATTGATGATATCTCTGAGCCTCACCACAGTGAGCCTAACCTGGTCCTCTCAGATCTTCCCTCTGTCACAGGAGAGCAGGAACATGATGAAGAAGACGAGGAGGAAGACGAGGAGGAGGGGGAGGCGGAAGAGGAAGAAGAAGAGGAGGAGGAGGAGGAAGAAGGAGACATGGGTGACATGGATGGGACTGTGGTTCACTGTGCTGTGGAGGAGCCAGAGAAAATGAGAGAGCCGTGCTCCTTCTCTCCTCAGGTTGAGGATTCACAGAGGAAGAGCTGGCCCTCTGAGTCTCCTGACAGGCAGGACCCAGACATCCACCCGCTCTCTCCATCAAACTCTGCAGCCAACCATGGAGAAAACTGTTATGATCACAACATGAGCTGGAACCCTGATATGGACCTTAAATCTCCTCACCGGACATATGGGGAGATAGAAGCTGCGGTCTCCAAAATAACCAGTCCTTACTCTCATTCAGAAAGTGAAATGCATCACTTGTCTGGACACCCATCAGTCACTCCCCCTTATGCCACCTGGAATAGGTGGCACAAAGAGGACGCGGTGGACTTTGATGAACAAAAGGAGGCTGTGGCTGACATCCCCTCACCTGAGAGGTCTGACACTGGTATGGATGCAGAACCCAACTACTTAAATACCACGGCATCCTCAGATAGGTTGGAGTCTTTCTTCCAAGAATGTAACAAGCCCAGCATAGAGGACAGTCACCAGTTAGAACCAGAGTCATCATGTGGAGAACCAGACAGCAGACCGACCACGCACTGCTTCACTGCTACCACTGATGAGCAAATGGCTCCAGTTGTGGGACCTGAGCCTGTGGTCCCCTGGGCTGACCCATTTTCAGCTGATGCAGATGAACTGGATGACCTGGGACCTTTCTCCTTGCCTGACCTACCACTGCCAGAGAAGCCTGAGGAAGCTGAATCTCGAGATCCAGAACTTTCAGACAACACCAACAGTGGGGTGACCCACATTAGAGAGACCATCACAGACAGAGATGATGAGGATATAATGGAGGTGGACTTGCCAAGCCTGGCTGAGACTACTGGCCCTGTTGGAGACCTTGATTTAGTTGATCCTACCAGACAAGACTTGGTTGTACCATCACCACACGCTAACTTCCAGCATGAGTTGGAACCTGAGCCTCCGAATGTGCCAATCCACAGTTCTCAGTCTCTTACACACCAACAAGGCAGCTTGTTGGAAAGAACAGGACCACATGGGGAACCTGATGAGTCGGATCCCAGTTTGTTGTATTCTCCTGTCAAGTCAAACGCCAATCAGCAACATCACATACAGATCCACTCCCTCACTGAGCCACTGCTGTTACCCATGGATTCAGTATCTCCTGTTAACTCAGAGGTGAGACAGGAGGGAGATGCTGAGCCAATATCAGAATCTGTAATCTCCAGTCATCTTCCTCAGCTCGCAGTAGCAGTCTCCCTCTCCAGCACAGTGGACCTACCAGATACGCAGGACAATACTTCCAAGCTTACGCCCATAATATTGACCACTGCGTGCATCAATGTAGATATCCCTAAGAAGGTGGATGAAGTCCCTCAGAGGATTACCCGCAATCGGGCCAAGAACAATCCCTCTACTACCGCTGTCCCTTCTGCCTCCATCATATCAACTTCATCTGGCGCCGCCACGCCTTTAACCACCAGTCCAACTGTTAACATTAATCCCATTCCCAATAGAACCCCAACACCTACTCCAGCCTCTTGCCCGACAGCTCTGAAGAAGGACAAAGAAACTGTCCTCAGTGTCTCTTCTGCTACATCTAATTCACCTCCAGCGGTGACTGTACCCCCTTCAGTAACATCTTCTGCGCCAGTGGGTCTCACAAAGACAACAAAAGGGCGCCCTCTCCCCATGGACGAAGAAGAATCTCAGACCCAACATCCACGCAAGAGGAGATTTCCACGTTCAGCCAGTCAACAGGTCCAGGTCCAGCTGGTCAACACAGCCATGCAGCAAACAAGGGAAATGATCCAACAGACTTTGGCAGTAGTAGTCAATGCCATCAAGCTGGATGATATTGAGCCCTACCACAGTGACCGCTCCAACCCTTACTTTGAGTACTTGCAAATCAGGAAGAAAATTGAGGAAAAGAGGAAGATCTTGTGTTATATCACCCCACAGGCCCCACAGTGTTACGCTGAATACGTGACCTACACAGGCTCTTACCTGTTGGATGGCAAGCCCCTCAGCAAGCTGCACATTCCTGTTGTAAGTTATAGTGTTATTTTTTTTCCCTCGATATTGCAAATGTAGCACATGTGAGTCAAATATCTAAATATTATTCTAGAGATGTAAGCAATCCTTGTTTAATGTTAAATTTAATTTTCTTTGGTAGAGGTCAGAATGTGAACAATACCCTGTTGTGTTTCCTCATCAGATCGCCCCACCTCCATCTTTGTCAGAACCTTTGAAAGAGCTCTTCAGACAACAGGAGGCTGTAAGAGGGAAGCTCAGGTTGCAGCACAGCATAGAGCGGGTAAGAAATATACTACGGGTAGACTTTATCCTTTTAAGCTTCTGCCCAGCAGTCATTTCTCTCTTCTTGTCCCTGCATTCACACATCTATCTACGTTCACGTGCACTTAACACTGACTACTTTGATAAAGGCTCAAACTTTTTTTTAATATAAGTGCAAGAACTTCCATGCTGAGCCAGAGTGAAGTGCAGACATGAATTCAATTAATCTCTCTTGCTATGTGACTATATTTTCTGTGAAACCTCAGAAGCAGCTTTGTGGGGTAAGTTCACCAACTAACCTATAAGCATGATGACCGACTTACTACCTAATGTTAATTTTCTATTTCTCTTGTGCTTACTGTTCACAGGAGAAGCTGATTGTCTCATGTGAGCAGGAGGTTTTAAGGGTCCACTGCAGAGCAGCCAGGACAATAGCGAATCAGGCTGTGCCATTCAGTGCCTGCACCATGCTGTTGGACTCTGAAGTATACAATATGCCATCAGAGAGCCAGGTAGGAAAAATCCCTCAAGATAATTCACACAAATTTTAATAGAGGCTGCCAATTATTAATTAATCCATGGATTTGGTTTATGTCTTCAGGGTGATGAGAACAAATCTGTGAGAGATCGCTTCAACGCTCGTCAGTTCATCTCCTGGATTCAGGATGTGGATGATAAATATGACCGCATGAAGGTAAATATCAGTTATTTCATCCCTTCAATACACCACAATTGTAGGTATATTACAAGTGTATTTATGTTTGTTTCCCCCCTCAGACATGTTTGCTGATGCGGCAGCAGCACGAGGCAGCAGCCCTCAATGCAGTGCAAAGGATGGAGTGGCAGTTAAAGGTCCAGGAATTGGACCCAGCAGTGCACAAGTCCCTCTGCGTCAACGAGGTGCCGTCCTTCTACGTGCCAATGGTTGATGTCAATGACGACTTTGTCCTGCTGCCTGCATGACATCCTTGTGCTCACAGAGAGAGAGCAAACTTTGTCTGAACCACTTCTTCTAAAAAAGACTTCGTCAAACGGAACAAATGGAAAGGGCTAGCAAGTTTGAATGAAGACTTAAGACAGCTCTCGATTCCCTTCCACGAAGAAGGAGACACATTTTTACTGGGGAAAAAGAAAATACACAACTTGCACTTTCATCCTCAAAGTTTTTACGCTTTTCTTTGGTAAGAGTGTGAAAAGTAGGAGAAGTTTTTGCTTTGAGGCTCTGACATTTGGACAATTTGCCCCAGAAGGGGACAGAGATATATTTTCTGAGTTAATTTTTGGTCCCTGCTTCAATAGACCCACAAACTCTGAGAGCTGAAATCGGGGTAGAGCTCTCCCAAGTGTGTGGAGCCTCTCCTGAGGGAGGACTGAGGGAAAGCCTCCCTTGTTGACCTGGGGCTTCTGGTAAGTCGGGAGAAGCCAAGTACAGCACCGACCCAGAGTAAGTCAACAGAGCTGTGGTGCTCAGGTGGATCTTCAATGTAAGTCTACAGCAAGACCGCTTGGATGGACAGGCTAGGAAGCGAAAACCAGCCACTGATAGTTTTTGGGGCTATAAAATCATGTCCCCAGAGCGTGCACTCTCTGTTCCCACTGCCCCAGGCCAAAGCTAAACAGTTACTCAACACAGTCTGCTGAAGGTTGAAATACAGCAGATGGGTCACAATGTGCGTCCGTCAGGGCCCAGTGTCTGAGAGGAACGGACTGATCCTTCAGCCTCTCAGCCTGACTAAACAGAGGAGGACGGGCAGGGGGACAGACCGGAGAGTTCCTCAGCCATCCAGCTTGCTCCAACAAATACATCAGACCGCCATTGACTGCAAAAACACCAGAGGACAAATCACATAGAAGATACAAAAATAAAGAATGTTCAGATTCCAAGAGACTATTGTGGTTTGGCTAAAGGAGAGAAATATTGATTTTTGTCTCTACTTTTTGTTTTTTCTTTACTTGGGCATTTCATTGTTTCTGAGGAAGTGACTTGAAACACTACAGAGCCAATAGTAGTTTAATGGAAAAAAAAGTAAAAGAAAAATTAAAAAAAGTTGTATTCCGTAAAATATGTACAGTTTTTATATTCGTTAACCAATGTATTCTTGCTGCCTTCTAGATAATTTATTTTGCCACACATTACTGCACAGTTGTAAATAACCTATGTACTGTAATATCACTCAGTTAAATGTAAAGAAAGAAAAACATAAAAGAAATAAAAAAGTATCTTTTTATGTACAGTTCACCCTTGGGCAGCACTACCCCCCTCCCTCCCTCCCTCCCCCCTCATATCCACGGGCCAAAATGTGTACACGATTCTGTCAGTATTTATAAGACGCCAGTGCACAGTTGTATGATCCCAACTCTAGATTTGTTTAGGATTAAGCGAGGCAACCCGGATCATTACAACTCCCAAATACCTGAAGAAAAAGAACGCTTCTGGAATAAACCGGCCTCCCACAGGCCAGCCACCATATAGTCCCTCAGATGTAGCAGAATAGTTGTTGAGGATTTATTTAAAGAATAGACAGAGGATTTTATTCATTGCTTTACGACACAATTATATCTGAACATTTTGAACCAAGAAAATGCCTTTTTCAAAAAAAATTACTCCTTGTAGGGCAATGTCACAAAGATATATATGAATGGGATAGAAATTAGTTGTCATTCACTATAAAAACCGTCATATTATTTCTAAATGGTTTCAAATTAATGTTCCATGTTGTTTTAAGTTACAAAACTGACTGAACCTATTTCCAATTATCCAAGAACATTGTCTAAGACCACGGGACAAAATCTTTGAGCTCATACTCATTTTTCCCAGCTTGTCTGCTCTTCTGAACGGTGAATTTAGTGAAGCCTTTGAACAGTCACTGAAAAGTTTCATTACATACGATTCGTAGTTTGTGATATTTTTTTCAGTCAGCATATTTTCTAGGTGCTGCTGTAACCGCTAACTAGATGCGGCCATTGTGTCAAAGCTCTGGAACTGCATTTGGCTTTGCATGAGACCTGTGGCCTTTCACTTGAATGGTTGTTTTTAAAACTAATGACATTTTTATTGCAGCCTATAGGGAGTTAATTTCCCTATTATGATTCCAAAACCAAACCGAGATAAGTTTGGTAGTCGATTGAATCCTAATAGTCTCAATAGTGATCAGCCTTTTTATCAAAGTTTAATCTACAAGGGGGTTAGCTATCATTGTGTCAGGGATTTTAGATGTTTAATTATTTCCTCATGTTTACCCTGTTATCAGATTCTTGTGTCAGGCCCAAGCAGACAGTTACGACAATTCAGTCTCACTAAATTAACCAAAAAGTGGACGGACAGCACAAACAGTGGAATGGGATGAAGTTGCAAAATGCTGAATACATTTTTTTTATTTGTTTTGAATTAATATTCCTGTTCAAATGTTGATTTATGAGGACTTTTGTGGATTATCCATTTTTACTGGGTTTTGAGGAGCTTTTCTGACCTACCACATGGGCTGCATGTCTGTCTGTGTGTGACAGCTGCTCACGTCTCCTGATTGCAATATTGTATGGATCTTTCTTAAGTTATTCACACACTGTCAGCCAGCATGGCTGCGTGTGCTATGTCTAGTCAAGTGCAATGGTTGTTGCTATTACACTGTGCAGGCAAGGTGGCTAGATGCATAGTCCTGGATACTTTTGAAATACACACATCCTGGTTGGTATACACATGCAAAATATTTGGATACAGATGGCAGGAAATGTCATAAAACCCTCGTTTGTCATGTTTTTACTTTGTTTATTGTTTTCTTACACCGTTTTGGGGAAAGAGTCGAGGTTGTCCTTCGTTCACAGAATCTTGTGTTTCTCAGCCCAGTGTATCTAGTTTTGAATGTCATTCTGTTGATCTGAGGAGATTTTTTTCCTGTATACAGCATAAACACCAGTGGCATGTCAATCACGTTGCTAATCGAGCCGAATGTATACCGTTACTATGCCCTGACCAACCACACACTCTCACTATTGTTTACAAGGCATCAAGTGTGTTTCCGTTGCATGTGTCGCCTTTTTAAACGGTTTAAGCCCCATCTTTGTTTTAACATCTGTAATCGGTCATTTATTTAAAACTACAAAGGCTTGAAATGGTGATGGTTGACACAACTGTCCCCAGTCTGCAGTACATCGCTGCTCAGAACAATAGATAAAACACATCCATTCAGGTCCATCGTCCAGTGTGAATAGTCCGCCGATAAAACAAGTTTATTTTAATCCGTTGAATCCGAGCATAAACACGCGTCAGTCCTCAGATGCACAGTAGAGAACTTGGCCGTGGTGATACAGATGCTAACCTGGCACCACCTCAGTCGGCAACATATTACCTCTACTCTCCTTACATTCGTGTGTTTGTTTTAGATTTGTTATTTGTTCTATTTTTTCTTACTGGACATAATTATACATAATTGCGATTTTTGTTCTCTAGAATCACGATTTCAAGCCTTTTTTTTTTTTCCTAGTTCTTGTTTGATTTTTTTGATTATTGTTGATATATTTTTTTTAATTCAACCCAGACTGTAGCTATTTCTTTGTTCTTTCTTTAGAGTGGAAAATGACTAATAAAACGCATGGAGAACTACTCTTTAAATGGTGAGAAATAACCTATTTATTATGTTTTTCGGTTTCTTTTTTTTCGACACCTGTGGTATGTTTTGAGTTGAAGTTGGTCTCCGCTGTGTAAATTTTCCTTCTTGTAATGCGTAAAAGAGACATACTGTACATAGCTCTGTAAATAAAACCTCCCAGGACATTTTGCACCCTCCTCTTTGTACTAGTCTGAAAAATTGCGTAGAATGTGGGGTTCTAACAGCAATGAGCCACGTGCGCTTGCTGCAGGTGATTATGATGTAACAATGTAACATTTTTTTATTTGTACAATGTAGTTTATTTGTGTACATATTGTTGGAGCAGCTATTGGGGGGGGGGGTTATGATGGGGTTATTGATGCTATTGTCAGTGCTGTAACAGAAATCCAGTACTTTCACCTCTAGCTGTTGTTGATTTCCTGCAAAAAAAATTCAATGAAAAAGACAAAATAAAAAAACGAAAATGCAAGAAACTGAAAATGAGGATGGATGGGAAAAAAAGACAAACTGAAAAGTAAAAATTCTAAATTGTTATTTTCTACAGTTGCATGTACAGAGAGCGCAAGAACTGCTGTTGTTCCTCAGAGATTATGTTCGTTAATAAAATTTTGAAAAATATTACCAGCAATCCTCCATTCTTGATTATGTGCTTGAAATGTCTGTCATGCTGGCAAAGCTCTACTGTACTGTGTGCAAATACATCATTATGTTGTCACGGAATAGTTCTAATACGGCACGCTTACATAAAAAATAAGTAGAAATTAGAAACTTACCTTTCAAATAATGAATGAAGTAATGATATTTATGTATATAATTGACAGCCTTATATATATTGTTATTGTGGTCTTGTCCAATCAGAGGGCGACAATTCTATTGGTCTATGTACAAACCATGTTTTGAAACAGAAATCTGAAGTGTGAGCAAAAAAAAGGCACCATCTGCTTAAAGTTTCAACTTTGGTTGCCAGAGTTGATTAGATAACTTCCTTTCATGAGAGAAGTATGCACAGAATAATGATTAAGACATCTTAGAATTTTCATTTTATTTTTTGGTACAGGCTCTAACACTTTGTTTTATGTCAGGGTAAGTGTGACATGGCTTTTCTTAAGTATCTGTTACTTATATGATGTGGAATCTGGATATTTAATTTATTCATCATGTTTACTCTAATCATATTCTTGTCAGGCCCAAGCAATCAGTTACAAGAATTCAGTCTCTCGGAATTATCCAAAAAGTGGACAGACAACACAAACGGTGGAGGAGAGAGAAGTCGCGAAACGCTGAATCAATTTTTTTTTTTGATGTATTAGTAGTCGATATTTTTACGAATCTTGAGGCAGGACCAGCCGAGCATGTTTGTGCCTTTGAGATGTGGAGGAGAGTCAGGACCCAGGTGTCTGTGGAACAGCAAAGTGTTAGAATAAGGAGGGCAGCTACAATTGCTATTGTGATATTGGTTATGTCTACAACAATGAAAACAAGCTGTGTCTGTGAGTGCACAAACAAAAAGATGCACAAACACACAGTGTGATGAGAAGTGAGTGAGGATGAACGTCAGCCTCAGCTGGAAACGATGCAGCAGTGTCGTAGGGGTCGGGAGAGGTATGCAGTGACATTTGGATGACTATTGTACAAGTAGGTGAAAGGTCACCTTCTGCATCTTCAAAGGTTCATGTTCAGGGATAAGTTACACCTTTAGGTGGTACATACTGCTACTCTAAAAGGTTTCAAAGGTCATGACAGGAATGGTTGACGGATAAACAAGACGAGATGAGATGAAGCTGTTGTGAAAATTCCCAATCATAGAAGACACATTGTACTCCTGCAGGGTTCAGAAGTGGCGGTAATTTTCTCAGCTAAATTTGTCAGCAAATTGGATTTATACAAAGGTTACTCCCTTTAACAGCACATGCTCGGGAATTGGTAGCGTTTCTCACCGTTTTGCTGAGATGGAAATTTCAGGGCATGGGACTGTTTGTCACAGGTGTTGATGGTTTTGCTGTTACCTTGATGACGTGTGTAGTGATTTGTGCGAACAAATTATAAAGTCTACTGTTTCTCTGTTTGGCTGAGGTTTGTCATGTTGTTAATATGGCAAAACATGAGTTTGCCAGAGCAATGCCTCGATCACACCTCAGTCATGTGGGCGGCTCAGACAGACTATTTAACTAGAATTTTCTTTGGAAAGCTTAAGTCACATGAAATTTGACCTAAATCGTTAACATTTTAATTTTCTAGAATCACTTTGGAATTTTCTTTATACAACCGAAAATTATGCAGTTATTTCAGCCCTTCGAAAAAAGCATTGACCTCCTTTTTTTTCTTTTTTCAGGTGTATCTCATACTACTTGTGTTGGGTCTTCGAAAAACAATTTAGCATGAAACAACGTTTAGTTTAAAATGATTTATAACCCAAATTCATCCATGACAGTGATTGCTCAGTCACGAAGTCAAAAAAATGATTCAAATAAATCATTCAGGAAACTGCAGTCCTCTTTCCCATTAACAAAAGTCAGTGTTCAGTGCTAAGTTGAAAGCCGTTGATAACCCCAGAAGAAAACTAGGCCTACTGTCGTCCCCCGGCAGCAAGGGTATATCCCCGAAAAGACCCCAATCCCCCTGATTAAACTTCTCAAATTAAATTTGAAGTTATGTCCACAGTACTTTTCATAAAAAAGGTCCGTCTAGTGAGTAAAATATGAACTATTAGAGTCAAATACGATATATATACATGATAGATCTCCTTGAGTCCAATTATACGCAACAAATTTCTGCTTAATATGGACAATAGTCAAGAACTTATTTCCAAAAAAGTGTTTTAATGTTTATAAAAAAAGTTCCTCCATTGAGTAAAATATGAACTATTTGAGTATAACACGATGTATACAAGACAGATCTACTCAAGTCATACTGGGTCATTTCATATCTGACCAACGATGAGAAAGATGTGTCCAGAAAACTGTGTTTTTTTGCAAAAAGAGCTCCCTAGAGAGTAAAATATGAACTATTAAAATAAAACACAATGTATTCAAGATAGATTTCCTCAAGTTGATTCATAAGCACCAGGTTTGGACCACATCGGATCCAATGGTTGAGAAACGATGGCCCGAAAACGTTTGAGGATAAAACTCCCTCTAGTATCAGAAATATACAACCAATCTTTTCCAAAATCAATCCACTTTCGTCTTTAACCCTGTAATGCCAGACCCCAGAAATAATGGACAGAAAATTCAGATTTCTTGAATCTGGAACCTTTATTTGGCCCTTTCACAAAATTTGAAAAAAAAATTACAAAAAATTATTTGCATATAGGTTTTTCCATTTGTATCATAAATGGCACAGTGGGCATTACATGCAGTTCTGGCGATACAGCAAAAACATCAGCCTCCTTAGGCCTCTTTCTTCTTATCTCTTTTATTATGAACTGTGGTAAGCATGAAAACAGCAGTTAAGGCTGTAAAGAACATTGGACTCTTATTTTTTCAAACTGCTACCTCTTCCAGTAACTTTTTCTTGTATTATGAACAGTAGTAGGCATGAAAACCGCAGTTCAGGCTATACAACAAGAACATCGGCCTCTTATTTTTTTCCAACTGCTACCTTTTCCTGTAACTTTCTTTTATTGTGACAAGTGGTAATCGTGAAAACAGCAGTTGATGATAACAAGAACATCAGCCTCTTCATTTTTTTTTAACTCTGACTGTTTTCGGTGACTTTCTTTTATTATGCCATGTGGTAATCTTGGAAACAATTCCTGTCCTTGTTCAGACAGAGATGGACGTTGCATTTTCCACAGCGCACATGGAAAAAGTGTCCTGTGCAGTGCTTGCACCTTTGTCACTTTTCCCAGGATGGGAAGTGGTTGACCATATCCCTCCTCACATCCGGAGTCGCACTGGTCGAGCGCCACCTCCTCTGTTGTGGTGGTGTTGGTGATTGAGGTGGATGGGATGCTGGTGAAGAAGAGAGTGGTCTGCCAACCCTAAACTTTTGCTTTTCCTGCGCTTACCAAGGAAAAGCCAACTGATGCCTGAAATCTTCTCAGGGGCATGGTGTTTTTCTCTAGGTGCAGTGCCTTCAGGTCTCTTGGGTACAGGGTCCAAGCATTGATGAGTGCCACTGTGACACTATGCCACCAGATATACAAGTACCATCTTCTGGTTTTGAAGCTGTATTTGTACAGGGCAGAGAGCATATCCAAAAGATCCACACCCCCCCATGAATCTGTTATAGTTTTCCACGATGGATGGTCTGGGAACCATGACATATTTTTTGGTCTTCCGATCCCAGCGTTTCACATGGTCTTGGGGAGTGATGCCAACAAAAGAGGAAACCAGGTTGACGGGTTTGTTGTCACACCACCTTACAATTATCACATTGTTTTGGTTGACTCTGTAATCCATGGACCCTCTTCCCCGTTTCCTCAGGTCTTTTTCATCCGTCATGTGGCAGTTAGGTACCCTGTTCATCCTGATGGTGCCAATGTAGTATATCCCTCTCTGCCACAGGTGTTCTAACAGTGGGAGTGATGTAAAATAGTTGTCTGCGAATACTCTTCGCTGCAGGAAGGGTTGATGTCAATTTGAGAACAACATCTCCACTCACACCAACCTCAGACCTTTCCATGTCTGGATCTGTTGCCCCTTGACAAACATCAAAGTCATACAGGAAACCACTCTGTCCTGCACGTCCCCACTTTCTGAATCCCCATTTGTGGGGTTTTGCTGGTATGTAGACTTTCAGATAAGATTTTCCCTTAAATGGAATCATTATCTCATCAACTGCATGATGTTCTTCAGGAGGGATACGAAGGCATTGTTCTTGTAGCTTTTCGAGCCATGGCTTCAGTTTCCACAATTTATCCTTCTTTGCATCTTCAGACACACTGAAGTTGTCTTGAAAGTGCAGCAGCGTCAGCAATTTCTCAAATCGATCACGTGACATCACATCGGCAACTTTGGGGTACTTTGTTTCCATTTCCCAATAGGCTCTTACATTGGGCATCTGAACCAAACCCATGGACATGTACATGCCAAGAACCTGTTCAATTTCTTTGACATTTGTGTTGACTGATTTCCCTTTCTTCTGCACACTGAAAAGGTTTGTTTGATCTGCAACCAGCTGTATCATGTACCGTTTAGGCATGTAAAGTAAGAAATATAGGTTTATCAATTTTCGAGTGCAATTATTTGTTGTAAATATAACATTTCAATCTGTAATTTGTGTAATTGATTGATAAAAACATTTTTATGATACACAATCATCAATATAATGCATATTGCACCAAAAAAAGAAAGATAATGACAACTGAGGGATTTACTACCAAATTCCACTTTTTACCCGTAGTATCAAATTTGAACACAAATTTTATACATAATTTTACTACATACTAAAATGCAAAAAATTATGTAATTATAACTTGCTTCAACAGATTAAGTGTTCATGTTAGTATATTACTAAAGATTTCTAAGAAAATGTCACTGGAAAATCGTAAAAATCGCAATTTTCTTTAGCTTGATCCAGTGAGTTGGGAACTATCTGAAAGTGACCATCTTGGATTGTCACATGTACTGTGTTTGAATTGTTGTAGGGATCAAGGTATCCAATAGGGGGTGCAAGACAAGTATCAGATTGGATACAAGAGGGTTTTGAGTGAAGTTTTTAACCATAAGGGGATGCGATAGGTCTCAGAAATGCTTGTATCAAATTTGATGCATTTGGCATTATAGGGTTAAACTAAAGTAAGAGTATCTCAACCCTTGAATGGATCAATTAATATACAATTACATTGTTTTCTGCATCTAACATCATGGATGATGCGTATAATGCCTGGACAAAAATCAAACGATGACACCTCAGAGATCTACCTCACATAGAAATCCAATCTGGTTCTAATAGTCCGTCTGATTATTCGTTCTTAGAGCTTGTTGGAATAAATGTAAGATAACTATCAAAGTAATTATGAAACCAATGTTTTAAAATAGAACAGGAAAAAACATTCAAAGGACACTCCACTGATTTAATATGTGTAATTTATTTTATTGGCATGTGATTAAAAAAGATTGAAAACAGGCAAAGTGTGACTGTTGAAAAAGTATTTTTTTTGAAAACTTTAAAGATATACCTGACGCCAGCATCAGGGTTTCTACTGTTTGGAGCGCTGTAAAAGTTTACGGAAAAAATCTGTATTTTAGACAAGAAGGGCTTTTTAAACCCTATTTTGGATCAAAATGTTTGCCAGAGTGTACAATCAGATAAAGAAAAAACATAAAAATTCAAAGGTTCCTCTCATTGCCTTCTTATTAGTTATGTCCTTAACTGTGGTGCAGGACTGTTTGAGTTCTTGCAAGAACTGTATCAACTATTTTTTGAAGTCTGTCCATATCCTTTTGTCTATCCTTATTGTTGGTTTAACATACTGAAATAATTAAAAATCTCTTTCTCCTGCAATTTAAATCTTGCCCTGAAATTGTATGTATATATATATATATATATATATATATATATACCAAATATATATACCTATCTATCTATCTAACTTAAATGACACATACTTTATTCTTGTAGTCCTCAGAAGGCACATAAATATTCAATGTCAATCTTTAATCATTATGTTTGAAAGAACCTCCCTAATTTTAATTTATTTTAAATTATCTTCTGCCTATTAACACTTCCATAAAGGGAGATCCAGTTACACTTGCAGGAATATTCGACTATTAAATGAGTTACTCTAAGGGTTTTCCGTTTAATGACGCTGTAATAAATTAGATGGGACAAGCTAGTGAATTGCATTGTGGGTAATGTAGGATTGAGCCGGAGACGGTAAAAAAGTCATAATATATCTTATTTCCTTATACAAGAACCCCAATATGAAAAAAAAGTGTGTTTATCGGGAATTTAAAATGTCTTCGTTAATGGTGTATCAAATATTTCACCAATGGCGTGTGGAATATGTACGTCTTGATGGTGTGTGGTGGCACTAGTGTATTCACATCCTGATGATTAGTGACATAGATGTCTGGTGACTTCACTGCTCATGTGGAACCAGTTGCTAACCCGTCCGTCCAAAAAAGATAAGCAGGTGTCTTATAGGCTGATCCCAGAACTCCTCCTCCTCCTCCTCCTCCTCCTCCTCCTCACTCACTAACTTTACCTGCTGCAGCTCTCCCTTCAGGGTCTTCACACTGCGTAGTCGCTACCGGGCCCTCTCCCGGAACAAACTCCCGTCTCCTCATGGATTATGAGGCCAAGGTTTTCCCTCACACGGGCGGCTATGGACGCTACAACCGAATCGTCGTCATCTTTAGCTGGTTTCCGAACTTCGCGGTCATGTTGAACCTCTTCAGCGACGTGTTATACACACTTATCCCGGACTCTTACCACTGCAAAGCCGACCCCCAGCTCCTGCCTTCCACATTCCTCCTCAGCAACCTCACCACGCAGGGATACCTCAAACTCACCATCCCCTGGGTCAACGGTACCGGCCTCAGCCACTGCGAGCTCTACAAGTACAACACCTCTGTCTTCTCCGACAGTGCACCCCGGGACAGGGTGCCGTGCACCCAAGGGTGGGAGTACACCCACGTAGCGGGGCTCCAGAGCAACTTTGTCACTGAGGTAAGATTGACCTGTTTGCTCCTGTCACCGATTCTATGACCGCACCGTCCTGGGTGGAGGGATAACCAAGACCACATACAGCACCTTATCACCGGGTTGTCACGAGGACGCTTGTTCACAGCATTAAGTCAATATTTACTCAGTTTGAACTGCTAAAACTTTGTTGCAGACTCTTGCTCCGATCCGATGTCTGCAAACATGTTTTCCACACTCGCAGAACACAGCCGAACCAGGCTGTGAGCAGCAGAACACCGACTCTCAAACCATGACATTCAGCACACACATTTCTGCTTCTGTATAAAGACTGTGGGAACTGTGAAAACATTTTGTGATTCTTCCTCTCTTTCCTAACAGTGTGAGGTTTGATTGTTGCTTACAAAGCCTTATTTTGCAATTTCACAAGAAGTAAGCAAAAGGAACTTGTTTTTTGTACTGCATCAGTTTTTAGTAGACATCAGCTATTCCAGGATTCTCAGTGTCGAATGACAGAAGAGGCACTCGGAAAAAGACATTCTTCATGCCAGGCCCATTAAATTCAATCTATCTAAAGTCCAACTTCTTACCTTGTTACAATAATTTAAGGTTACTAGATTTGTAATAGTCATTGAAATCTACATTTTGATGTTTGACTGAGATTTGTTATTTTATTCGATCTGCACTAAAATGCTCATATATGTCAATTCTTTAAATCTGCCTTAGTCTCCAGGATTTCTTCATTATTCCTTGTGAAAAAAAGTCGAACGCACTGTCTAAAGAAAGTGGAAAATAAATAAATCCATCCTCACTCTACAGTTTTTGACTAGTCCTGCCGAAGAACCAACCAACCAACAGAAATTGTGAACACATTACTTCCTTGGTGGGGGTGAAATTTGTGGCAGTATCCACTGAAACTATGAATCATTAAGGCTTGAATATATGCTGCTGTATCTCAATCATTCATGTTGGCCTCAGAGGTGAGCCGGCACTGACAAACAAGTCAGACCAGTCATTGTGGCGGATTACCCTCGACTCCTAAACTCTTAATACACTCAGCAGTACTTTTATTTGTGTGTCAAGGATTTCATTAAGTAGATATTGGTATTGAGTAAAATTGTGATGGAAAGAGGAAGTCCTAAGCACACAAAAAGGGATAATTGCTTTTCATTTGTTATTTCATTAATAACCAGCTCACAGTGCTGATGCAGAAAAGCCACTGGACACATCCCAACACATTTGTAATAGTGTTAAAATACCTGTGTGGCTTTGGGTTAAACTCAGATGAGAGTTCTGTTTTCTCTAACAGCTTTGATACTTTCTGATGCAAACGCAGATTTGAATCTAAAAAGTATTAATGCTTCTTCTTATCGGTGAGGAGACATTTCCTCCTTTTCCAATACGATGAAGTGTTGCTCTGGGAAGTGTGAGGCCTCCATGTTCCTTCCTGAGACCCTGTACGCCACTTTTCCCCAAGCAGCTTCCTGTGCCCGTGATGTCACTGGCTATGGTAGAGGAAAATGTTGTTATCGGAAACAGCTTATCACCTTGAGATGCACCTATAGGGAACAATTAAGACTGATTGTTGAATACAATAGTCCTGCCAATATCATTTTTAAACAGATGTGGATTTAGAATAATATCATTTCTAGTGATGATGTTGGTGAAAATCTGCTTGAGATGACTTTTTCTCTTCCTGATGCTTTTTCAAACTGGGTTCATTGAAAACTATTTTCAGCCTTTCTGAGTGGTTCACCAGCAGTTCACATGAAAACTGTTTGTCCTCCTTGTGTGTATGCAGTAAAGACTAGTTCCTTTTTGGCATTTTGATCTGGTTCTTTTGTCTTATAATGATCTAAATGGGCCGTGTCTTATAACCTAAGGAAATAATGAAGAAAAGCCTCAATCGTGTTGTTATATTGTATAATATATTTTATTTATAATATTATATACATTCCTAAATAAATAAGTGTTGATATGACCAACCATGCAGCAGCATATTATAACACATGATACACACACATACGTTCTGCATAAGCTGCAGTTTTGACCTCTTGGAATTTATCTTCTTGAGTTTTGATGTAGAATCAGTGACATTGCTTCTTTGTGTTACGTTGTCTTCAAAACCCACTTTGAATAATCTTAACTGTCAGACCAGAACTAAAAATCTACTTCTTCTATTATTAGCTATTAATAATTGCTCTGCGCAATGACCCACTAGTAAAGCATTTTATAATATTTTTCTCTTTGTAGTTTTATTTGCAGATTTTTCCTTTTTCCATTTTCCTTTTCTTTTCTTTTTTGATTAAAAAGGTGTATGCTGACCTAAGGCGTAAAAAAAATTCCCTTTCTACATGTCAAGTGCATGCAACAAACAAAAAAAACCAACACGCGAACAAACAAAATTTCCAAACATATGTTATTTGATATCATTTCTGTTTTACGTGCGTTTTTCAACCTAATCTTTTAACCTTTTTTTTAAGTTTATATTAAAAGCAATTTGTGAAACAGTAGCTCCACTGTGAGGTCAGAAAACAGAGCCTAGCATCATTTTCAACACCTCAATGAGCTTTGGACGCCCATGATGCTTTCACCGGTTCAGATTTTCGTGCATGGAAGCCACTAAAGTTAGTTTGAACGCTTTTTTTTAGAGTATGGGCGATGGCCTATAGTTATCCCGATGATGTCGGGAAACAGTAGAAAAGTTGGAGCCAATAGCAGCATCTCTCTGACGAAAGGCTTTGCAGATTGGATAGTCATCATCTACAACAACCACATACATACGTAACTCGACGGGAGAGAGATTTCCTCCAGCCTTACACATAATAATAATAATAATAATACATTTAATTTATAATGCACTTTACATTTTGGATCAAATCTCAAAGTGCTACAAGGCAAAAGCAGATAAAAGCATCAATAAAAAATAAATAAATAATAATAATAACTATACAAAAACGTGACCAAAAGCATTAATGTTAATTACAGTTATAGGTTCTGCTAAAAAGGAAAGTTTTAAGTCCTTTTTTAAATGTGTCAGTCGTCTGTGGAGCCCTCAGATGGTCAGGGAGGGCATTCCACAGACGAGGGGCAGCAGAAAAGAAGGCCCGATCTCCCATGGTGCTGAGCTTAGTCCGGGGAAGGAGGAGGCGGTATGAGTGGGTAGAACGGAGGGATCGTGTCGAGGTCAGTGGGGTGAGTAGTTCTTTCAGGTAGGGGGGTGCGTTACCATGGATGCACTGGTGAGTGAGGAGAGAGATCTTATAATCAATCCTGGTGGAGATGGGAAGCCAATGAAGGGAATGAAGAACAGGGGTGATGTGTTTGTGTTTAAGAACTCTCATCAGGATCCTTGCAGCACTGTTTTGAACATACTGCAGTCTTTGAAGACTTTTATCAGGGATCCCGATTAGAAGTGAGTTACAGTAATCCAGTCGGGAGGAAACGAATGCGTGAACATGAACGTCTCTCCCAAAATAAGGTAGTTTATAGAATATTACCGATTATGATACCTTGACTTAAGTAATCACGGTTAATGGCAAAATAATTAACCATGACATCACTAGTCCCTGCACTGAGCCCTGTGGGACTCCATAAGACACCTTCTGTGTTTATATGCACATAATAGATAGATAGAGGCACAGGCGAGTGAGGGAGTGGAGAGGAGCGTCTGATACTATCCAGACGTAGAGGCGCTGACGCTCTCCACGTTTTGAACCACTCATGTTGCAATGTAATAAACCTGTTAGCCGACATCTTAACTCAATTAGAAACAACATGATCTACATTCCTGCTTCCTCACAAAAATGTCTTTGTGGCATGACAGCTAGGCTGGTAATCTCCATGTGTTATGTCAGCAAATGAGAGGAATGCAGCCTCTTGTCGGCGTACAGTGCTCTGAAAAAGCACTGAACTGATTTGCTATATATTTATTTCATTCTCATCCTAAACTTTGCTGCATCTTCAAACTAAATTGTAACACCTGACAGAGAAAATGTAATGTTTTTCTCTGCAGCAAAGCAACCCACAACATTACTACCGACCGCCTCCATGCTTGACCAGAGATAGAATGTTTTTATTGGGGAAGGTTGTGTTTGGTTTATGCCAAGTCTAACAGAACTCCAGTCTTCCAAACAGTTCGTAGAGCATTCTTTGTGAGGGCCATCAAAGTGTTCTGTGGCAGAAATCAAGCAAGCCTTAATGTTCTTCTGGGTTAGCATAGGCAGTCACCTCACCGACTGTCCAGTGGAGGCCATTTTTATGCCCGGTGTCTTTTTAGTAGTGGAACTGTGAGCCAGCCTTTGTTGACGTGAGAGAGGCCTGTAATTCCTTCGACGTTTGGATCATTTGTGACTTCCTGAATGAGCGTTCACCATGCTATAGTAAGAATTATGGAAGGTCAGCCACTTCTTAAAATGTTCACCTTTGTTCCAAGTCTTCCTCCTTTGTAGATAACGGGTTTCACTGTGGATTCCCAGAGCCTAGAAAAAGCTCAGAAACCATTCTCATCACCGCTGGAATTCCTGTTGCTCCTGGCATAGCGTGCTACTGGTGGGACCCATTAGGTAGTAGTAGTAAAAGTAATCAGAGAGAAATCACTTAGGCCTAGTTGGTAGTGGACAACCTTTCTTGTTTCAATAAATACAAGCACCATTATATAATCAAATAGTCTGGGATATTATTGAATCGTGATGGCCGACCAAGATCCTTGTTTTTAACTTAAAAACTATTTCATGGATTAATGAAGGTGAATTGTTGACGCTAAATTCCAAATTTTATATCCCCATAGACCTCATTGTGAGGAAGAACTAGATTTATGTTGGGGAAGTTCAGTTTCATATTTCCACCACTATATAGATATTTATCTAAATCTATCTCTATTATAGTTTTCGAGCAATAATTTCCCAATGTTGGTCGGGGATGACGGTTACAAACTTGGCTTTGTTCATAAGTTGTATTTTGTATTTACTCATGTTGCCTTTGTTTATGTTAAATTTAGGTGTAAAATCGAATAAAATTTATTACCGGATCCACTCAGTGACGGAGGGCGTGAATATTTTTTCACAGCACTTAGTCTTTGTCTTGTTGTTATATTTGTGATGTCTTAAATATTTGGATCAATAATGGGGGCCAGTATGATGCTGATATAAACCGACTGGGTAGGGAAGAAAAATGACAAATAACAGCAGCCTAATTGATTATTTGAATAAAAACTGATGGTATAGTCCTTTTAACCTTTTAACAACAAATTGCAGCACAGGCTGTCTTTCATTAATAGGGTACATATGTCAAATTGCTGATGCAAATGCTGGAACATATTAATTAAGAGCTCATGATATACATTGTACAACCATCTGTCTCTTTTTAAACTCAAATGAATGCCTATCCTATTTTTGTTTGAGTTTTGTTGTTGAAGAGTTTTTTTTTTAATGTGTCTTTACTTTGTGTTTCTTTCATTGCAGTGGAACCTGGTTTGCAGTGACCACTGGAAAATCCCTTTGCAGCATATCTGCTTCATGACAGGATGGATTCTGGGATACATCTTCCTTGGAACATTGTGTGACTGGTAAATCATAATCGTATTTATATGGAATTCCAGTCTTCATCTTTCTGAAGTGTATGGATGAATCAACGACTTGTAATATAATAAAGATATTTCATCATTCTAAAATATGATTATGTGAATATGTATTACGAATTATATTGCATGTCAGTGTTCTTTCCCTAGCAGACTGCACATTTAATGACTTGAAAGGGACATCGACGTCACATCTATTCAATGACAAGTCCCCTGTCTGTCTAAGGCTCACATTTTCAACAGTTGCCTCACAATTAGCCAAATCTGATTTCTAGACGAGGCAGTTTCTTCAATTAAATACTTCCATCAGTATGCTACCATGTCGTAGGGCCGTGTCATCTGACTTGAAATTGTGAATATTTGAAACTTAATGAATAAACTATTTTCTTTCTTCAGTTTTATGTGATTTGATGCGGCCTTTGAAATAATATGTAGGGTAAATATGCTGAGCCAATAGTGGTGCTGAAATAATTCATATTTTTCTGATTTTTCCTCTCCGGAAGATGTTTTGTGTAAAGACATTCCAATTCGAATTCATATAATGTATGAGTTTCACATGTGTTCTTTTCAGGTCGGGCCGTCGGCGTTGTTTTCTCCTCTCCGTCACCATGTCCAGTCTGTTTGGGGTGGCTGTGTGTTTGTCCAACAGTGCGGTGGTCTTTCTGCTGTTGCGTCTCTCACAAGGTGCCATGCTTGCTGGGGTGTTTATCTCTGCCTACATTTCCAGTGAGTATCCTACACTCTTGGAGGAGAGGAGAGTAACTGCTATCACAGTTACTCTTCCTGCGTCCTACTCAGTAATTGACGTCTCTAGGGGTTGAAAAAGAAGCTTCAACTTCCTCATATGCAGCCATTCAATCCGTTTATTTCAAAGAGCACTTTTGAATTCCTGCTATTGCTTCTGAGTTGTTTCCTGGAAAAGCCTTTGTTTTTCTCTCAATTCTATTTCTCTCTCTTTACTTTTAGTGTTCGGAAATGCCACAAAAAAAACAATCATTTAGTAACAGAATAGACTCTAACATGATAAACATCTGTAAAACAGGAAGGGTAAATACATAAGGAGAATAGTGGGGCAGGAAATTAACTGTATATAAAGCTGTCCGCAGTCTGAGACATGCTGCTGTTTGTTATAAGTGTCATTAGTGGGGAAAGTCCCACAGCTCCACATGGTCTGTAAGTCTCTGTATATTAAAGACTGGTGCTGGATAATTTCATGTAAATTAAATTCACATTTGGCCTTAACTCTTTAGCCATTGTGAGTTTGGCCAAAGTATTCCAATAACCCTTACATATTATCGTGCTATAATTTAAGGTGTTATGTAAGTGGTAATATGAGACCTTGTGATTCGTAATTCATTATCCACAGTTTGAGCTCAAGCAGACTGGCAGTAGTAAGTGTATGTAAAACAACATTCAAATAATGAGGTAAATACAGGACTGGGATGTCTTATCAGTCAAAGATAAATGAAATGCCTCACAGAAGCAAACTGAAAATCCTGCATATCTCTGTATTACCATCTTATCTTCATTTCAGTTAACACAAGCAGCTGATAACAGACTGTGTTTTTACTTCTGTTAGCTGAAAGTCAGCAAGAGGAATTGTATAGTCCATACAAGACCATTTCATTGTCATATTCAGATGGTATTTATGTTGAGGTGACAAGACAGTGGTTTTATCTTTTGTGGTTTACGAGTGATGGGAGATGATAACCCTCCAGTGAATATTTCTGGCTTGCTCTGGGACCTCTCCATGTTAATGAAAGTAATTCAGCATACTTGTCGTCAACATTGATTATATTTATCACATAAAGAGAGACTTTTGACAAATGTAGACGTATCATGTGCGGGAAGGTAATCCCTCCCCAACTCCTCATGTCACGCATATAACATCGAGAACAATTATTTCTGAACATTGAATTAAGACTATTCATTCATATTGAGACATCAATGACAAAGTTTGCACAGAACACATTTTGCTGTTGAGTAAAATCATCTCAACTGACGTATCTGAAACTTCCAATCAGTTATACAGTGGATAAAACACATAACCCTTGTGCTGAATGAATACATTTACTTTTACTGCCATTCGGGCTAAACACAGAATTAGCTCAGAGTTAATTAGGTGAAATGTTTAGTTAGAAATTGCAATAATCAGAAAACTTACCAGACGAGCAACTGGTGGGTCTCTTGGCAATGCAACCTACCAAACTGAGTGTTTCTTGTTACATTGGTTACATGTGCTTGGACAATGTGGCTCTAGTGCAGGAATGGGAGATTTGGCTACCAACAATGGGGAAAAATACATTTAGATAAGTATTTGCACAAATAAATAGAATGAATGTTTTTCCTAAAGGTGCCCCCTATGAATAAAATCAAAAAGAGAGAGAGAGAGCCCTGCGATTACATCGCGTTGTAACTACACCTGGTTAAATAACTGCTTTTAAAGGAGAAATATGGACGTGAACATTCAGGTTTTGGTGGGTGATATGTGTGACTGACCAGCAGAGTTGTCTGGTAATTTCTCTGACGGACAGCAGGCAGCTGATGGGTTTATCTTTACTTGCTTTACCTCTCAGCTGTCCTTGAGGGGCTCTCCGGTATACAGCCCCTCTGTGATGAATCATTGGCTCCAATTATTTTCTCTAGCATGAGATGTCGCAGACTGGCAGGGATTCTACGTGTATCAAATGCAAAATATCTTCGGTCAAAAACGGCAGTGAAGCGGCACAGTAACATCGTAACATTGGGGTTCTTGTACGAAGTGGACACATTCCTGCGTGGGAGGAAGTGGTACTACGTACTGGCAGACACTCCTTCTGCATTCCTGTGAAGCTTGACCGCAGTATTTCTGTAAATTATGTTTTGTTAGATGAGGCTGATCTTGGTCTGGGCAGGATGAGGGCCTGTGAGAATTGTTTCTCTGTGATGTCCTTCCAGCACTGCTCCTCCCCAGAGAGAGAAAAAACAATGGCAGAACAGAACTGAAGGCAGGGAGCCCTGAGGGAAGGAGGCTAAAGTTCAGCTGAAACTCGTACAGCTTGACACACTCCTAAAACAAATTCACGTCAGGACTCTTGGGGTTAAGGGTCTTGGATTGTCTTGATTGTGGAACTTTGCATGTTTGCTGTTCAGGTAGAGAATGTTCTCTTAAACTGGAAAACATGATGCAAAGAAGTTATTATTATTTTTCATTATAAGGTATTTGAAGTGTTTGAGTGACCACATTCATTTTTCATACACTTCTGTTTTGTTTAGTATGTATGTGACGATCTTGAATGTCTTTTTATATTATTTGTCACTTTTTGTATTGCACATAACGTCCGTAGGTTATTGTTGGGCCTATAACAACATACAACTTAGCTACATTTTTTTTATATATACCTTTTTGTCGCATAATAATAAAAAGATAGCGATCTCGTGCAGACACATTATATTTCTACAGATTTTGTTGAATCAAACTCCTCGCTCTGCTGGAAACTCAGTGAATTTTAGCATTAAAAAAAGTAAAGTAGGCTCTGTGGGTGTGACAGACCATATTCTCTAATTTAGGCATGTTTAATTAAGGAGTTTTTAGTTTATACTCTTGAGAAGCTGAACAAACAACCAATAACTTATTCTGTATATTTTATTGTCACAAAGGCACACACGGGCACACGCACACACGCGCAGACACATACGCGCAGACACACACGCGCAGACACGCGCAGACACACACATACACACGCGCAGACACACACGCGCAGACACACACGCGCAGACACACACATACACACGCGCAGACACACACGGGCAGAAACACGCGCAGACACACACGCGCAGACAACAGTGAATGTATTTGTACTTTCTTGTTGGTGAGTGGTTGTTTATTAGTCCGATAATAAAACAGTTTTCTCACCTGAGAGTTCTATACACCAAGACTAGAGAACAGCTGAAAAAACAGGAATGCAGGAAATCCTTTATCAGGGTGTCCTTGCTTTCTATTTTCACCCCTCTCTCAGGGTTGGAGATGTGTGACCCTCCCCATCGTCTCATGGTTACCATGATCAGCGGCGTCTTTGCCGTGTTCGCAGAGCTGCTTTTGCCGGGCTTTGCTGTTCTATGCCGCGATTGGCCCATTCTCCAGGCGTTGGCCACCGTGCCTCTGCTCCTTCTGCTCTCATATTGGTGGTAAGTGATATGGCAACATGTGGGATAAGTTGATTTGATTGGGTGCGAAGAAGCATTAAGGGCAGTGCTGTGTTGTTTGTTATTCTATAATAAACATTCTCACTTTGTGACCTGATATATTTGACTTTTCTATTTGGAGTTGCTCACATAGTTAAACAGCCATGCCTGAGGTCATGCGTTACATGACAAGACAGTTCAGTTCAGAACACAAGATAAGTATTAATAATAGAAAGTAAGTATGTAACAGATCACAGAAAATTTGCTTCTGATCGGATCATTTTTCAGATTAGTGGATAAAAAAATCAAAATGGACAAATAAAAGTTTGCTTTCAATTTATTAGACTTCAAACAAGTACATTTTATCCACTGTCTTAAATTAAAACAACATCAGAGATGACTTATGTCAATAAAACATTCAAATTAAATGATTTGGCACTCAAATCTTGAATCAAACAGAGTCACTCGGTGTTCTGTTGCAACGGATATCCACCTGTCTGTGGTAAAAGGCAACAGAAGAGGCCTCGCATAATCCGTAGAGGAATTAGAATTTTTCCCGTTCGTCATGATCCGGTACCATCTTCATACGGAAGTGTGTGAATTAAGGGACTCAAAACGGGGATCAAACAGAAAAGTCTGGCCTCATGACTGCAGCAATAAACATGCCAATAGATTTAGCTTTAGCTTTAGCCAGCTTCAAAAGCAGAAGCAAGAAGGTTTTTGTGTGTCATAATTGGGACTCGGATGACACAGGACAGTTTTTGAATTTCTCTGATTTGGGTGCGTGTTTTTCTTCAGCTCTGCATGGAAATTTAGGTTATTTTAACTTGAGAAGTTAAAAGAGGCAGTAAAACAGTAATTCACACTAATCTGGTTAAACTATGCAAGAGATCTGCGTTTCACGTGTGTGTTCTCACATTCGTGCCAAACCGTGGCCGATGGTCTTAACAGATCGCGGATCAACTAATTTCCTTCGCAGTCATATGTGCAGGTTGATCATCAGAGGAATGAGCCTCTAACTTCAGCTTGTCTCGCTCAGCCAATAGTAATCTCTTTCCCCAGACTTGAGTTTTTCAAAGAGAATTAGCGCTGAACTCGACTAAGGATGTTTAATATCGTGACATCCTGGATGAGAAAAGCTTTATGAATAAAAGCACAGGTGTGTGAAAACTGTCAGATGTTACTGATAAAGGGATACCTTTTTTCTGATTCTTGCAGAGAAATTGTACTAGATAATAATTCCCGCAGTCGTTGTTTCACACTCACCCTGTGTTAATGTGAGGAGACTTATACCTGAGGTTTGTCTATCAGACATGTCATGACAGAAATATTTTCCACAGCTGTGCATCAGTGTTCCCTGAGTCTCCTCGCTGGCTGCTAGCCACAAATCAGATCGCTAAGGCAAAGAGGAGCTTGCAGGATTTCTCCACCAGGAACAGCGTTTGTCTGCAGGAAGAAATCTACCCCGGTGAAACGCTTCTCTCAGGTACACAAACTAAAAACACAGACAAGCCTGTTAATGCATACAGGGACGCAAACTTCCTACAGCCTAATCAAGATGCCTGAACTGTCCCGTCTACTCAGGGATGCAGTTTTGATGCATTCATTGCAGAACATCCTGTTGGTTACCCTTGTTGTTCTAACCACACACCACAGTCACACAGGTGTGTGTCTGCATCTGGGGACTAATTATGGAAATGTGATCATGAATGCTCCTACTGTTAAGAACCGACAACTTGTCTCGGGTGCACTCTGCCTCTCACCCAATGTCAGATGGGAAATTAATGAATTTAGTTTTTTTGACAGATATTAGATTTTAGAAGTCCAAACAAAATTCAACGTCTGTCCAGCATCAGAGGTTGGTGTTTTGCCAGCACGTCTTTAGACATCAGTCCGATTTTCACTTCCAACTAAAATCTAAAGCTTGTTAGATGTTTAAGTCTTTCTGACGTTACACTGACGTCCGGTACCAGCGGGGACGGCGCTCCACTGATATGCAATGAGCAGATCCCTGGGATCTTTAGCAGCTGGCCTCTTAGTCATCCTGAGAATTTCAACAAAACATAGCATGTGTGGAGAGGGGTCGGACTTGAGCCGTGGTGGTCTTAGTCTCCGGAACACTCCTCCTCTAAATCTGAGGTACTCCACCTCTGTGGAATCCTTCACAGCTCAAATCAGATCTTTTTTGTCAGGCATCTATTTACACTGCTTAGTTTTTAAGTGTTTTCATTGGTTCTCAATATTACTCATTGTTTTTAATTATCTTGTATGTTTTATTGACTTTTATTTACTTTCAACATTTCAAAGTTGTCTTAAGTCGTCCAATTGATGTCAGTTTTTTATTTTCTGCTTCCTTTCGTTTGTTCTGTATGGATTGGTTCTGTACTACCTCTCTGTTTAAAAGCTGTTGCATGAATAAAGTTGATTTGAGTCGAGTAGCTGGCAGCAATTATTAGAGTTTTTAAGAGTTTTGGAAGAACTATTGGATCTTTTGGAGTACGTTTAATTTTTTACCTGGTATTTTTCAACCTTTCTCCTCTGTGCAGAGATGGATTCAATATACGGAGACGACCGTCAACCCAGTTACTCATCTATTCTGGTGCTGCGACGAACTCGTGTTATCTGGAAGAACTGCCTCATCCTCAGCTTCACTCTGTGAGTGTTTCACGCTCATTGGGAAAAAGCGTTCATCATCGGACTTGACGCGCTTTGAGAATCAACATGTTTGGCATTTTGCATTTCATGGATTCCAGAGCTGAAATTCCTGTTTCATAAATTAAAAGTGACATGCAAAGATTTGGGTTTCGCTGAAATAGCCCGCCTCTCCTTCAGGTTCATTGGAACAGGAATCCAGTACTGCTTCAACAGAAACCTGCACATTTATTCCAAAAACTTCTACTTCAGCTACTTCCTGAGAGTGATGACTGGAGCCTTCGCCTGCATCTTCATCTGCTTGTCTGTCGATCGCTTCGGACGCCGTGGTATGCTCCTGCTCTCTGCCATCATCACCGGGCTGTCGTCGCTGCTGCTGCTGGCTCTCACTCAGTGTACGTTATATCTTTTTTCTTACGACGTTTGTCTTCGTCCAAGAACATTTGTGCCTCATCACAGCTAACATTTTCATTTTTCAAGTTGTTTGAACGGAAAACTTCAGACCACAAAGACAATAAAGGTTTTGAAGTTGGTGTACAATTGGAGAAACTGAAGAAAAAAATCCCGCCTCCTGCCTTAATGCCTCCATTAAAGCCTCTCCTTCAGATTCCTGCAAACTTTCAACAAACTCTCTTGCAGTGGCGTTTTACTTCTAGTAAATACATAAATGAACAATAAATGTCACAATCATCACGTGGCTGTGACAGTTGGATAAAATGGCTGCTATGGACCATCCGCTCCGGTTCACTGTTGTGGTGTGTTCTGGGTTAGACACTAGGTGACCGTTCCGACGCTTCGTCAGCGCTGTGGGTGTGAGCTTTGTGCTACTGGGTTAGATATTGAATGGGTCTGCTTGACACTCAGGCTCAAGACTTTTTAAGAAGATTAGGCCCAGATATTCACTCTGAGTGAATGTCAAATGTCCAAAATAGATCCGCTCTAACTACACTTGAAATGACTGGCCGGGTTTTATAGGCCTGCCAATCATGGGTTCCACTGATTTCTGCATCCTGACTTTTTCTACCAACACAAAAAACAACCTTTCCGATCCTGCTTTAATTTTTTTTTTAATATTTTAACTCAGAAGTTTGTCCATCTGTCTTTCGTCATTTTTTTCTGGAGCATATTTGCAAACTAACACATTCCAGTTTCAACAAACTTTACACATAAATCAACCCTATTTGTTAGTTATGTCTTCTAATATAGAGAGTTAATTTGCAACTGTTCTCTTCTGTAGATCTCCTTTCCAGTGGGGAGAGGATTTAAAGGAGACTCTGATGGTTGATCATATATCCAAAACAATGTACTCTACTCTACTCTACTCTTTTGGCTGTTGTCATCTCCAGATACCTGTGAATGGACTATAGTGACCCATAATATGTTGTCCGCCATGTTATTTGGCGATAAACTTGAAAGTTAATGTGACTTCAAACAGAAAGCAGCCATTATTAAGCCTGTTGAAGTGGAACCAGAGATAAGTGAATTGACTGTTCTGAAGTGGAGGTGTCCAAAGTTCATACATTCACGTGAAAGAGTAAAAATATAAACGACATTTCTACCGGCTGCTTTATGTGCCGACCCAACTTAACTTAAAAACAAAATAAATATAAAAAACTGTCACACATTTTTTGTCCCTTTCAATTCACCTCCAAAATGATTGGCACCGTGGATGGATTAAAGGAAAATTCTTATTTATTTATTTATTTTTTAAATGTCTCAAAAAAAGTCTCAATATTGAAGTCTGTGCTTTACCTAATGAAAAATGTAATATTCTTCCCGAAGCCTGAAATGGAACGGATTTTTTTTGACAGGCTTAGATACAGAGGAAAGGTGAAAAATGTCACATTTCCCATCATTGGGATCGGAAGCCAACATGTGACTCGGTAACATGGGATGCTTTTAATTCATTTGGAGCTTTTCTCATGCTTTGGAAAATAAAAATGATTATTCCATATCCATACTGATATTCCCATGATGAGTTTGAAAGCAGGGGTCATGAATAGCGTGACAGGATTCCTCGTTGGACTGAAAATGTGGATTATCTCTGCAGTGAATGTTGTTGCAGCTGTAATTTTGAACAGAGAATCAATAGTTTGTCTTCTAAACGTCAGACCTGCATGGTGGCCTGGTGTTGGTGCTCTCTGTCGTGGGTCTGCTTTTCTCCCAGGCTTTGGCCATGCTCAGTATGTTCTTTGCCTGTGAGGTGATGCCAACCGTGATCCGGTAAGTGTGAGTCTGTCTGAGAATGCACACAGATACAGAAATAGACATCAAAATATTATAAAGCGTATTGTTTCATTACTGCACCTTCATGCCTACCTGTTTATTTTTGTTCTTATCTCACTCCTCTTCCTTCTCTGTCAGGGGTGGCAGCTTCGGCGTGGTGCTGGCAGCAGGATCTGTCGGCATGGCCGCCTCCTCCCTGATGGAGCTTCAGAATAACGGCGGCTTCTTCCTCCACCAGGTCATCTTCGCCTCCTTCGCTGTCCTCTCCGTCCTCTGTATAATGCTCCTTCCTGAAAGCAAACGCAAGCCCCTTCCAGACTCCCTGAAGGAGGGTGAGAACCAGCGTCGGCCGCCTCTCTTCCTGTCTCGGCCCAACAGGGACAACTTGCCTTTACTCTGCACCCGGGCTCCTTTGTCAGAGTACAATCCCGATAACTATTCCCGCCTGGTTTCTGCCACCAGGAAGATGTTGGCAAAGGATAATGTACCTTATAGGATCAGTTTGCCAAGTCATCCACCTCTGCTGCAGGACGGTGAAATACAGGGACAAGAGAATGAGACTCTGAGGGAGGATGAGTCCTGACTCTTCCTCACCCACTTAATAGACTTGGAGACATACCTCTATAAACAGGCTACAATCATCGCTCATTGTTCAACGATGATTGCTGAAGTGAAGAACCAACTGTGGCTTGGATGCAGTGCACTTTACTTTGTTTTCAACCATGGATTCCAGTAATACACCTAAAAAACAGAGCCTCTCTTTAGCCAAAGTTCCTTTTGTCAGCCAAATTTCTGACGAATTGTAAAGAATTCATATTAATATAATATCAGGCGGGTCTCTTACTGTTCTATTGTCTGTTCATGATCGTACCCCATAGCTTTGGCCGATATGATTGAGGATGCACTGCTCTTGTCTGTGTCCAGCAAAACGTTCGGAGAATACCTTTAAACCACTGAACTCCTGTCCAGCACTTAAGTTGCAGCATTCACTCCATTAAGTCGTGTCTCACACGTGTGAATAGTGTCACACACATGTTCGTGCAGTCCCCCCAGATGACTCAGCAGTCAGTCTCTTGCTGCTGGGAGGATCCCGAGGGAAACCGTAATACCAGACTGGATATTTGGAAAACACTCCAGAGGGAATGAAATTATTCACTAGTCATTGAAAATGATGACTGATCATTTTCTGCTCTACCACAATGCAATTGTAAAATTGTAAATTTTGCCCGATGCTGCTGGGTTTTCTACGGTTTAAGCCACTTTGCGAAGTAGCCGATGAATGTTTGAGTAGACCAGAGTAAATGGAACACAAAAAGTCCACCCCTCTCTGTCTTGGAACCATGATCAATTTTGCCCCTTGAGTTGATTGTAAGTTTGACTAAAGTGAACATAACTGAGGCTCATCAGGGATTTTCAAATGAACTACTAAAATGTGAATATTGTTTTAGGTTTCATTTTGTATTTAGTGTAATCAGCGAGGGCAGGAGTCTGTTTTAACATCTTGGCACTTTTACTCGGAGGGGGTTGAACTCTTCTTGTGTGTGCGTGTGCATATATTTGAGTATAATAGGAGGAAAAACACTACCATGATCTATTATTGTAGACTGTTTATGCAGTGGTTTTTGCTCGCAGTTGTTCAGACAAACCTTTTGCCATTTATTATGTGTCCCCCATCTTGTCAAGTAAAAACATTAGCAACAAAAAAATGCTGGTTTGTTTGTGTCTGGCTCAATCAAGCAACATGTTTTTACCTGAACGTGAATGAAATTCAGAACTTGCACATCATGAGACGTCACACGGATGTCTTACATCTCTCAGACCACTAGATGGAGCTCTTCTTTTAGAAATATGGATATACTGTACACTGTGCTGTGAAAATAAGTTATTCATGTTGAGGAATATTTTTTGTGTTAGCTGTCTGGATTATACTTTGACTTTTTCCACGTGCCTTTGACATCCCAGTAAACTTTGTTCCCAGCAGCCTCGCTCTGAGAGGCTCTTGGTGAGAAACTCAACTTTATCACCGTGCTGCTGTCAGTTATTGTAATAACTGTAACACTATTTGTGGTGTTGAAAACTGTTTAGTATAAAAGCTATTAAAAAACAATGCAAACAGTGAACAAAATGCCGGCAGAGGGTTTTATTAGAATGCATGGACAAACCTTTTCTGAACACACACTGGGATGCACTGATGAACATCTTAGAGAGCTGCTGCTGTGAGAAGAGCCTGTATGAGCATGAGGACCAGTGGGCTGAGAGAGTGGGTGTCTCCAGCATTGTGATAACCGTCATCATTCCTACACGGGTTCTTGACCTCATCGTATGGAATAGGAATATCATCTGGTTTGGTGCCAGTCAAGGAGTCACGGAGCTGATGCACAAAGCAGAAGAAAGAGGGTGTCTCATTATTGTCCATATTTACTGGCAGGCTGTCAATCAATTATTTCTTGAGTGAGTTATATTTTCACATCTGTGTAGGTTTGTTTCTGACTGAGTAGAAACACATCAATTTGTAAAGAAGTTTTGGTTGGTTAGGTATGTGTCAGGGAAGAACCCATGAAATTTACGGAGTGGATCCAGGAATTTTGTCTCCTTAAACATTGCTAGCTATTTTTTTTTTTAAATTCCAGTAAATTACACATTCAACTACTCTGTTGATTGCAATAAGCTTAGAGAATTTGTCGGTAGTTTAAGAGGCTGGAAATAACTCAGACATTAATGGAGGTATCTGCATTAATTATGCTTTAACCTTGGAGGCTGTTGTTCTTATGATAAAATAATGTCATAATGGGGCTATTGCTGCCTTTGTTTTTTAGTTTGTTCACTGAGGGTGGGGGCTGGGAGCTAAGTTTCAAAAGTTCCTTTGATCTTTTGATATTCCTTTGGTGGTTGGGCTGGCGGCTCAGTGGGATGAACACTAGTAAAATGAACAAAAAAAAGTCCTGTCTATTCTCAAATACTTTTCGGTAGCTGAAAGTTGAACAAACAGGACTGACTTGTTAAAGCCTAATTAGATTGATATTAGTGATACATAAGTCTCGGCATTCTAAAGTTCACAGCAGTTTCTGCAAGTACACAACTGCCTTGAGTTGGCAGTTGCCTTGGTCATGATCAGGTTCCTTCCAACCTCTACAATCCATCCACAAGAACTATGTGGTGCATCTGTTCTCTGCTTGCCTGCTGGCCTCTTTTGTCTCTCAAACGGAACTCCCACAGACTCTAACACTGTTATATATTTGGAACAAAGTGGCGATCCCCTATTCTGCGTGGGATATCACAACTTTTTGGGTGCATCCCCTGAGACCACTTTGCCTTGCAAGACCCTCGCAGGGGCTAACTTGGAGACGATAGCTCTACACCCACATACAGAGGGTTTCCATTCCAAAACCAGATGTGATGAGCGCATGGATAATGTGGAAGAAGTGAGTGGACGGGATGGTGAGTGTCAGTTGAAAAAGTTGGTCTTTACATAATTATTGATTTGCTGATCAAATTTAAGCAAGGTGTCAAAAATAACGCCAAGATTTTCAACAGATGAACGATTGAACAAAGCACTAGAGGGACTAAATATCTCATAGTAATAATAATAATAATAAACATAATATATTTAATTTATAACGTATCTCACGTTTGGATCAAATCTCAAATCATCAATCTCATCTTGACTTGGGAACACCTCGGGATCCCACAGAAGAAGCTAGCGAGTGTTCCTGGTGACAGGGACATCTGGAATGCCCTTTCTAATCCTTTGCTTTTTTCCCCATTGGTCATGACATGATATCAGGAACACCTATCCCCACATTCCCCCTCACTCTGATGGGGAATGTTTTCCTCACCATCTCAACCTCTCTGAGGACACGCAGCAGGTTGTTCCCCAGAGCAGCTCTGATGTCTTCATCGGTCCAACCTCTCCTCAGCAGTTCAGCCACCAAGTTAGGCACCTTGGACACGTCCTCCAGACCCTCTGGTAGTCTGAGAGAGAGAGATTTTACTTACTGGAACTTACACTTTATTTATATTAAGTATTTTACTGTCTTAACCAAGCTTCAATATGCATCAGTGTTTCGGTTTTTCACCTTGTAACCCCGTCATAATCTCCACCAAAGCCAACTGCTCCTGCCCCAGCCACTTCCTTTATATGGTCAAAGTGATCTATGATGGAAGAAGGTAACTTCAGAAGAAAGTGGACCGTCTCAGAAAGACTGATAAAAGTGAATATTTAACCATGTAAGTTGTTGTGGTGATAGCCGTAGTTTACCGGCAACGTCTGTGAGTTTAGCAGTTTCACTGCAGGTCACGTAGTCGTTGTAGAAGTTCACCATAACAATTCCTTTTTTTTCGCGCTGGAGAGACAGGCAGAATATCACATAGTGGTGAAACAACAATAGTCGTAAGACACACAGCTATTCCTCCTTTCAGAGAGGATAGTGACCAAATGAGCCCACAAGTAACAGGATAAGATATGGTCCATGCCAGGATGCTTATCTGCCGACTCTTCCTGAGCGCTACATTGTCCTTTTTATCTGTTTATTATTTTAGGGTTCTGCCTCTGCTGGCAGACACTCACATCTGACTGACCTGATCTGAGATGCACCTTTATTCTTTTGCCTCGTCGGCTCTACTGCACTGTCACTGTTATGCACGTAGGCGTTTGTGGGTGTGTGTGTGTAAATATGTATTCATTCTATTCTCTTAGTACATGTGTATTTTAATTTTCCTTTTTTATATGTACGTACACAAACCTAAAGGAAAACTATTCTAAAATCCCTCAGCCAATTTAAGTTGAATGTTGAAAAAAGAAAAGAGAAACCCTGTTTCCGCTCCTTTATCCTGACCCACTTCTACAGTTTATGGGTTCTCTGTCATAGACCCACACATCCTACCTACTTTCATCAGAGGACACAATGTACCTTCTTGGTGGAGGTAACCACAATGCAAACACAAGGGCTATAGATTTACCACGCCAGAAGTGTGTCCTCTTAGAATTGTTTATAGTGGGAATTCTCCCCCTCATGGGTTGACACAACTTCTGGATGAGCTCATCCTGTAGGATGGCTCTGCCCACTCCTCAGTCAGAGCTGTGTCTGCGGAGCATCTTAGAGTTGTTGCCCTACATCACTCAACCACCGACAGATGGTTCAGTGGGGTTAAGGTCAGATATCATCACTGATACTAACAACAAGTGTTTGATTACAGAAAATGTTTCTCAAATTTGGCCTTTGCTGTCATCCCCGAAAAATCCCCAATCCCCTGCATTGTACAAGCAATCCCCCTGATTGAACAAATTAAATGTGTTATGTTATAAGTTATGTCCGGAAAACAGTGTTTTTTGTAAAAATGCTCCCCTTTTTATCAGTTAATATAAAGTATTTGAGTAAAATTTGACATATGAGATTTCTTCGAGTTGATTAATATTCACCAAATTTGGACAAAATTGGACCAAACGCCCCAAAAGTTTTGGAGATAAAGCCCCCCCCTAATGTCAGACATATACAACCAAACTTTCACAAAATCAATCCAACTCTTCCCACGACTAAGCTCTATGGGGGTATGTCATTTGAAAATGATCCATGAAAAGGTTTTGACTCATTACTTTAACACCGCCAATGATTTAGTGTGCTTTGAAAGCCATTGACGGTATAGTGTATTTAAGAGTAGGTCCAACTCATCCAGCGACATACCCTGCTGCTTCTTTTACATTCTGGCCTTGAACCCCATCCACACACACACCGACACATACAAACATACACACCACTCTCTTGAGAACTCCATCAGGGACGTTCCTCTTGTGTGGACAGATGCTGTATGCGGACGAGTGGCTGAAGATGACCGGGCCTTGAGAGAGGTCCAGCACCTGGTTCATCACCTTCACAGGTACGTGTGCCAGGTCGATCAGCATCCCCAGACGGTTCATCTCTAATATCAGTTGCTGTTGAAAACACCATTATTATTATGAGCTTATAAAAACTTATTTATGAGGCTTAGAAGTGAGGCTTCGTTTTGTCAAGTGGAAATGCTTCTTAAATTACCACATATACTTATACTTATACTTTACTACGTTGTCATTTTCATTTATAGGATATTTTGGTAAGTCAAAGAGGTACTTAATATTTTTTTCAGTAGACACAAAGGGGCAATTTCTGGTTACAAACACCAATAATGGAGTGAAGTTAAAGGGATCATAGTGAAAGTAATCCAGTTTAAAGACACTGATCTGTTACGTATTAAGGATTATGGGTAATCAAATGTTTATCGCCGTCAGGACACTGACCTTTCCAAACGGAGACAGGCCGTCGTGTTCAGATGGCTCTGATCCTTCATCGACACGCCAGTTATCTGCCCTGACAAAGGAAAGAACGATGACAATAAAAACGCCAAAATGAGTTGTGAGGGAACTTTATCAAATAATATAGCTGCCGCGTCATAAAAATGTTAAACAGGTTTTATTTCCAAGCAAAATTAGTTATTCAAGGACCACATACTGTAAAATACAAGCTGATTTTATCACAAAAACATTAAATACAAACTCTGAACTGCACTATATAAAGAGAATTGTTGAATAACTAAAAAATTACATCAGCTGGTAACATTCAATTAAATGAAGCACTGACGACATAAATTAATAAGTTAGACTTAAACGTCAAATTAATGTACTTCAATTAATTAAGTGTGACTTGTTGAAGTAATTTTTTTTTTTTAATTTTGTCAATAATTTTCTTTTTACAGTGCAGAATTAGACCCAGAAAGTATTTAAAAAAGAACAACCAAATTCCAGTTTTGAAAATTCTCCAACCTTTTTGGAAATCTTTTTTTGAAAACAACAAATCTGACTTTTATTTTAATCCTGCAGCAATTTTATGCAAATATTACACACTTTAAAAATATTCTAAGAAAATGACTTCCACTGGTGACATTATTAAATTATTAAATTTTAGGCATTTATTTTATTAGAGCGTAAGCAGCTGTCCAGTCCTGTGAAAAAGCACCCACTCTATATTCATTTATTTTTGTATGTACCTTGTTATGAACCATCAGATATTTTAATTAACAAGGATGTGCTAAGGGAAGTAGTTTAGCACAAACCAAACGCTTCTAATCAGTCGCTGACTCGCTGTGGCAGCGTTTGGCTCACTCTTCTTTACATAGCTGCTTTGTTGAAGCCACATCTGAGGTTGATCCTGATCTTTCGTTTTTACATCCTGCCACAACATTTTAATATTCGGCTCCAGACTTTGACCAGGCCAATCATAAAACATCAATTTTAATCCGTCTGAGCCATTCGGAGATGGACCTATTTTTGAGCCTGGGATCATTAAAAAACAAAAAAAAAGACCGTGCTTATATTTTGCATTTCTGGTCTGCATTCACCCATTCACACAAACATTCATACGGTGATGACTGAGGTTGCCTTGCACGGCGCCACATGTTCATCAGGAGCGGTAACCATTCACGCCATCAGACACATGCCAACGGAATAGCCATGGACCTCGCTCAAGGACACTTCGACATGTGCCCTGCAGCGGTCGAGGATCGTAACCTTCAGATAGGTGGATGTCTGCTCCACCATCTCAACCCCGGTTGCCTCTTATTTCGGTGCATGATCCATTGTGCTTCAGCTTCAACTCGCAGACTGATAACCTGACACTCTCTTTCAGAGAGCAAAATCATGTTTCTGTCAATTATGGCAAGCTGTCCTGATCCTGAAGCAGCAAAGCATCCTCGCTTGACAACAACAGCTCGATGTTTGATTGTAGGTATAAGGTTGTTTTTATGGCATCTTTTGTTTTGTTTAATCCAGATTTATGGTACTCCTGTCTTCCAAACAGTACAACTTTCAACTGATGGGCCCATATCTTTTTTTCCCCCTAAAGCCCTGAGGGTCATCAAGGTTTGCTGTGGCAGAATTAAGATGAGACTTGATGTTCATCTGGGTCAGCAGTAGCTCTCACCTTGTCTCCCAGTTCCTCTGGAGTAACACAGTCATTTAATTATGACCTCTATTGAGGTGAGACAGGCCTGCAGTTCCTGGGAAGTTCTCTTATATTATTTTGTGACTGGAAGAGCTGCTACCAATGCTCTTGGAGAACTTTTGGACGATTGACCACTTGGGAAGTTTAACTTTTGTTGCATGGCTCCTCCATTTGCTGATAATGTGTTTTACTGTGGATCTCCAACCTCACATTTCTGAAAATGGTCTGTTGAAATGATGATTTGATTGAGCACTGCCGGTGGAAATCAGGTCTGAGTGTGTCTGGTCCATTTGCGTTTTTAAAACTGTTATGGTAGATTTTAGGGATTAAGTTTCTAAGGGGACTAATACTGTTTTGCACAGTCTCATTTTGTGTTTGTTTGTACTCTTTTGTTCAAAAAATACATTCATAACTTGAACGAGGGTTACATATGTAACTACAGTTCTATGAATCCTGGATGACCGCCAGAGTGTCAGTCACTCAGAATCCTTATGTCCTCACGAAAAAGATTCTGCAGGAACAGATCACCTGGTGACACCGGTTACATCCAGGGGTCACAAGTGACTTCATTGATATAATTACTCGACCTGTTCTTGCACGAGATAGAAGCATCCAGTGCTTAAAACCCGGACTCTTGTGGTCAGTAAGGATGAAATAAAACTTGTATTTACCAAGGTGGCCTTTGTCAAAAATTTGAAATTATGTTATTTTCTAAAAGCCCCCAATCCTCTACATTGTATAAACAATTTTCCTGATTGAACTCCTCAAGTAAAAAAAATAATCTAAAATCTTCCCCTAGTGAGTAAAATGTGATCATATTTCACTCACTAGGGGAAGATTTTTATTTTTCCCCTGTGTCCAAAAAACAATTTTTGGTCACATCTTTTAAAATAAGACATATAGAAGACAGATTTCCTCAAGTTGCTTTATATGCACCAAATCTGGACTAAATTTTTAGAGATACAGTTCCCTCTAGTGTCACAAAAATATAACCCACCTTTCCCAAAATCAATCCAATTCTTCCTCACATTAAGGTCTATGTAGCTATAAAATATGATGAAATATAATGATCCATGAAATATTTATCGAGTTAACTCAACCAATCTGCGGCGGGCGGAGTGGCAGGCATGACGGTTCCGTTATATCCCGGCGTTCAGGGGGTGTAATAAATTTAGCCATCTTAATAAAGCTTCATAACATCAAGAGCAGTGGTTCTTAACCTTAGTGGAGGTACTGAACCCTGCAAGCTTCATCAGTGCATTCACCGAACCCTTCGTAATTGGAAAAATAAAATATGATTTCTTCAAAACATAGGTATATATTGTATTTGTGCACAAAATGAACCATGCATCAGTTGCACACAAAATCACTGTGTTCCAAGAACAAAACCAACAAAACATGAATTTCACACAAAAACATAACTCAATGAATATTTACTGAAAATCAATGTGACTTTTGCAGTTGCCTTTAAGATACAAGTTCCCTTGTATCTATCTAAGTGAAGCCTTGGCAAGTGCCACTCTCATATCATTTTCGCAACAAAGTCTGTTCCTTTTCTTAGTTTTCATGTCTACCATCCTCGAAAAGGATTGCTCGCAAAGATACGTTGTAACAAACGGTGTGAGTATCTCAAGGGCGTCCTTAGCAATAAGAGGTGATGGTACGATTTGGTGACACCAAAATCTTGAGAGCGTTGTTGTTCTGAAGAGTTGCTGTTGAAGCTGGCTCTGCTGAAGTTCAATGATTTCGTCGAGGTATTCATCGTTGACATCTGCTGTTGCAACACTAAACGTGAACGGCTGTCTCACCCTTGCTGGATATGACTCTCTGGTGGGGAAGTATCCGTCGAGAGACCTTGTGAGCTCATCTAAGTGCATGGCAATCGCTTACTTCAGCTCCCCAGGTACAGAAATGTCTCCAATTCCAGACACGTCTTCTATCTTACTTACACAGTCGTCCAGCAGGGGAAAGTTAGGGAAGTTATCATTCTCTGTTTGTCGTTTCCATAAAGGTAGCTTTTTTTTTTTTAAACACCTTCAGGTTTTCTTCTGCTTCTGCTCTGATGAGGAGGACGTGTCCAAGGTGCCTGCATCTGTCGATTGAGATGATTGAGAGCATTGAAAATATTGGCCGTGTAAGCCAAAATGAGAATGAACTCAGAATTTTCGAAGCAATCTTCGTGACAATGTTGGTGCTCCCGCAAAAACAGCGCTAATTCCACACGCATGGCAAAAACACGACTCAGCACCTTTCCCCGGGATAACCGCCGAACAGAAGTACCTCGAATTCAGAGCCCATTTCCTTACACAGCTCTTTGAAGATGCAGTGCTTTATAGCACTATTTCGCACATAGTTCACACATTCAACTACAATTTTTAAAACTTCTGCCAGTTTTGGAGGCAAGGTTTTTGTTGCCAACGCATGTCTGTGCAGTAACAATGACAGGTGTTGCATCAGATTTCACCAGCGCTCCAAAACCAGAGTGTCGTCCTGTGCCGCTGATCATTTGATCATTTGAAAGATCATTTGAAAGAGGAATTTGGGATAACTTATCTTCAGCAGCCTTTCCCAGCATGATATTCGCCATCTTCAACGCAGCTGGTTTTACGAGTGTTTCACCAATGGTGTGTGGTTTGCCCTGCTTTGCGATCAGGTACGCAACTTCGTACGATGCTGTGAGGATCGGTTTGTCGATGGGTACAAAGCCGACAACAGGCAGAGTAGCCTTTTCATGGAATCTGGCTCTCTTCACCTTGAATTCAGCGAGTGTTGTGTTCTTGTATTTCCCATCTCCATGCAGCTTTAGGAGGTGTTCCTTTAGTTTTGCCGGTGCTAGAATAGAATTGCTCAACTTGGCATTGCAAATCATGCATTGAGGACTGACTCCCATCACGTTCCTTTATACACTTGAATCCATATTGTACGTATTCGTCCAATCACTTTCTTTTTTTGCTCGACATAGTTAGTATGAAGGGATTAAAAGATTAAAAGAAAATCACAAATGACGTACAATCACAACAGCCACAAGTCGACTACTGAGCGCAACAAGTTCCCACCAAGTTCCCACCAAGTTCCCACCAAATTCCCACCAAGTTCCCACCAAGTTCCCACCAAGTTCCCACCAAGTTCCCACCAAGTTCCCTGTAGCAGATTATTATTTAAAAAGAAAAAAGAAAAAAATCAGCAAATGGCGGCCCAAAATCGCATCGGCCCTTCTGGCATTTGCCAGAACTGCCAGATTGCCAGTCCACCCTTGACAGTAGCTGCTTGTAGACCACGAGCTGGTTTTTTTTTTTTATCACTCGGCACAGAGCGATAAAGCATTGCTATGACATGGCAAATTATTTTTCTGTGTCTATGTGGTCTCCGCCACAACATTAGTTTTCTCTATAAATATGTTCATTATCATTATTATCATTTTGTGCACAAATTGAAATGCCACTGTCACTATGGTTTGCTATTATTGATAATAGGGCTTTTTTGCCGGTTTCTATAATGTTCCTGTTATTTTCAAAATCTCGTCCCACTTTTAGCCGCACCCCCTATGTAAAATGACTTCCCGCGGCTATGTGGCCAAGCGGAGCGTGACATCACGAATAACACGAGTGGGCTGAATTTATTTTGTGTAACACATTTTTACTAAGCAACTAAATATTTGTAATCTAACACGGCAAAGAGAAATTGTGTGTTGGCAAATTTTTGATGCCGACAAAAACGACCCGACACTGCTAGTGTGAACCGGGCTATACTGTGTGTGTCTTGACCCCTGCCGAACCCCTGAGAGTGACTCAACGAACCCATCTTAAGAACCACTGCTCTAGAGAATCTGACTCTAGGCCTACAGGAATCCCACTCCCCATGACTGAAAATGACCACGATGTCTGCTGAATAAACACTGTTTCTTAGCCTTCCTGTGAGCACGGGGAATACACGAAGAAAGTAGAGGCGGGTGTACCCCTCCTAAATATCATGTCTACCATTAATAACCATCTGTATGCCCAACAACAGGTGGAGCTTTATCTCCAAAAGTTTTGGAGCCATAATTTCTCAACTGTTTATACGATTTAGTCCACATTTGGTGCATATAATGAATTAGAAGACCTATATAGTGTATATATTGTATTTTACTCTAAAAGCTCATAGGAGTTCCAGTCAGGGGGATTACTTGTACGATGGAGGGGGATTAGGGACTTTTCGTGGATATAACTTTGTAGGCTTAGTTGTTTATGCTGTTCTGAGCTGGATGCCTGAATGTGCATCTGTCTGTCTGTATGCTCCTGACAGAGGTGGAATGTAAATACCTTCATTAAGTGACTACAGTCAGTAATTCAATTGATGGAAAAATTAACTTTATAACCCACTGTGACTTTAAGCCTTTCATTGAAAACCTGTGAAAAGCTTCCGGAATGCGATGTACCTTTACCAATTTAAACTATGTAAGAGGGTTTGAATTAATTTAAAAGTCAAACAACAGAAAATGAAAACAATTCGAACACTGATTAGTTATATTTTTTCATGGAAAATCTTATATTTAATAGTTCCATCTTTAAAAAAGGATTCCTTAAATCCTGTCCTTGAATATAGACTGAATATTTTGAAGTCTGACTTGTGGTCAGAAATAAATAGAAATTTGAAGTGCCACTTTGATCTTATGTGGAAGTAACATTTTCAGTGCAGGACTGTTTTTACATTGTGGTAATAGGATTTTTTGAAACCTAATGAAAGGATGTGGATACTTCATTCCCCACTGCCTTGGGGATTCCAACCCCTTCTCACATCTAAAAACACATGTGTGATGTCTGCTTGGATGCCTGGAGGAGAGTTGTGTGTTTCCTGTCTGTGTGTTTGATGACATGAATCTCCTGCTGGCACCTACCAGGGTGTGTTGCAGGAGTGTGTCAGTGTGAGATAGCGGACCCCCAGCCGGTACATAGTGCGAAGGGCGCCCAGACTGCTGTCGATGGAGTGACCCCCCTCCACCCCAATCAGACTGGCTGTCTTGTTCATCCTGAAGGCCTCCATAATGTCTGTGCAGCACAGAGAGAGCTGATGAGTGGCTCAGCCAGCAGAAAGATGTATGAGGATCGTAGAGGAAACAGAAAAATAGTTACCTTTGCTGCTGGTGGCAAACATGAAGACTTCTGGGTATTTTAGACACATCCTGTGAATAACATCGATCTGCTCCAGTGTCTGTCGGACTGCATCTTTGTACTGGGATTCACAGGGAACGTATGCTGACCAGAACTGAAGGAAGAGCAGAGAATAATGGGGGAATTAAAGGCAGCGCTGTGGTTTGCAGAGGGCATTTCTGGAAACAGCTGGGCTCCTAAGTACAACCATAATTACTGCAGGCTGTTGTTCAGACAGTATTTATCTACATCTACATCTCTCTATTTACGAGAGGACTAGAAAATGGCACCTTGAAAATAGCTCAAATGAAGGTATGCCTTAAGGATGTATCCCTGAAAAGTCCCAAATCCCCTGCCTTACACAAGCAGTCCCCCCGATTGAATTCCTCAAAGAAAATATGGAGTTATGTCCACAGTATTTTTAGTTTTTAAAAAAAAAGGTCCTGCTAGTGAGTAAAATATGAGCAGTTAAAGTACAATATATGCACCAAATTTTTTCTAAATCGTATCGACGGTTAGGAAATTATGCCCGAAAAACAGTGTATTTCATGGAAAGGCTCTCCCTAGTGTGTAAAATATGAACTTTTGGAGTAAATAATGATATGAACAAGATAAATCTCTAAATGAGTCGATTCATAAGTATCTAAATCAGACTTAATGCAGTTCCTTCTTGCATTAAGGTCTATGTGGGTATAAAATTTGAAAAAGATCCAGAAAATAGTTCCTGAGTTATGGTGTTACCATGAAGTGCCGGACTGAATGACTTTCTGTTTCCTTCTAAAGCAAAGATCAATATTAGACAGATAAGAGCATGGAGTATATATTATAAATAAATTGATGTAACTGTGTTTAGTCAACTTGCACTTGAATTTTGTTTATGCTCCCTTTTTGGTTCCTCAATATTAAACACAGTCCCGATCAAATGAAAACAACAATGAATTATTTCCCAAAACTGAACTCAGAAAACCACGTGATTCTGAGAATTTATCAGATTAGAGTTTGCACACATAAATATTTAGAGCTGAGTGGTTTATTAAGATAAAATGAAATCTGGCAATTTTTGTGGAAGTAGAAACTGAGCTGATGGCAGGTAATTGATGAAGGAATGTAAATTTATGTTACATAGAAAACTGCTCGGTGACCAGTGATTTATTAATTTGTAATATTCTGTTAAATATTCAGAAAATGATCAAAATTCAGCTGTTTTGATGGTAGCTTGACCCTTGACCTTGAAAGGATAGTTTCCTGTAAATGATCACTGTGATGTACATTCTGTACCTGAGCTCCAAGCCGGCCCATCTTGATGTACGGGATGTTGGTATGTGTTGTATTAAGTGTGTAAAGATCAACTTTTTCCAGCTGATTGTTGAATTGCTTTCGAAGTTGCCAGGGCAGGTCATTGTGGCTGCAAGATCATAAAGTAAAAGGACAGGCACTTGTAAAGATGGCATTATTTTCATTGCTGATGTGGAACATTTGCTTCAGGTTAAAGATGTTTCCACTCACCCATCGATGAGGGGAGTCACAGACATGAGCTCCCGAGCTCTGGTCATGTAAGGATCCTCAGATGACGTAGTAGCGCAAGAGCTGAGCCACAGTGCCAAATGTACAGCAGAGATAATCATTTCTTTAAATTTTACTCACTGTTTAATGCTCTGCTTCTTTTCTTTCCTCTCTGTTGAGCCAATCTGAACCCTCAACACCACTTGACTGGACTCAACCTCTAAAAAGTATCCTGGTTTTCCAAAAGTCCTGCTGCAGCAGATGTCATTCAGGTTTACCAATGACAGTTTTTTGGGAAAATGTGAGCCTCTCAGACTGTCCCTCAACTCCTTGGGATGTGGTCCACACAGCTTTGGACTCCGCTCAGATCATTGCTCCTCCTCTGTCGGGAGTGGCAGCAGTCGTAAATGCAGCACAGCAGTCTCAATAGTTGTTAGCCAATATATACAGATTAATCAATAATGTACATCACCTGACTTTTCTGAAGTTCAAAACGTATTCCAAGGACAGGGATATTTACATAGTGTCTGTGCTCCTGGAAAAATGCAGCTTCCAGAACTGTTACATGACACCAGCAGCCTGGAATGTTTAAACATCTGCGCTCTGAAGCAGAGTGGTTCAGATGCTCTTGGATGCATTACTGTTACAGTTTCTAACTTACAACAGTATACTGCTTTTTCTCACACACCCACACACAGACTCACACACACGCACATACATATCGGTTGGTGGATGTGAAAGTTCCTCACACTCCATGGAACTTCAAATCTTTGCAATCAATAATCATATAATTATTATGGCTGGCAATTTTCATTGACCAATCACTTTTGTATAATTCATAGACTTTATTTTGGAAGAGCTCAAAAAACACCTTTGAAACGACCTCCACTACGTGTTAAAATCACAATGTTTGATTTAAATACTGACTTTCGTGTTTGTTGTGGCAGAGGCTCATCTGACGGGGACTCGTCTTTGAGCACTGACTATATGCGAGAAAAGCCCCAGAGATTCTCCGTGTTCACGTTATAACTAAAAAACATTTTCATTTCATTTTATACCAACATAAACCTTAGTGCCAGGGAAAACTGGATTGATTTTGAGAAAGGTCTGTTACTGTATATTTCTGCCACTAGGGGGAGTTTTATCTCCCAAAGTTGTCGGACCATAATTTCTCAACTGTTGGTCCGATTTAGTCCAAAGTTGATGAATATGAATCGACCCGAGGAGATCTATCTTGTTTATATCATATTTTACGAACAACACACAAGTAAATTGTTAACGTAGTAAACCTCCCACAATGAGGAATATAAAATAGTGGAATTATAAAATACCAAATTATATTGCAACAATTTCAAAAGCTTGAGTTAAACATTTTTTCAAATGTGTTAGAGAGTACTTCTATTTTGCTTAGAAAATCCATCCATCCACATGTGGAGACGCTGAATTGTCTGATTGCACAAGTGTCACAAATGGGCTGGTCACCTGATTAGGCATGGTGCCATGGATTTCACATGACTAGGGTGACAGATATGCATTTTATGATAAGCTTGCTTGTTTCATAAACTTCAGATAATGGACATGCTTCCGATGTTATTAACCAAAGGGGTGAGTAAATATTAAGCTAAATGTTAATGATTGACATCTTTTAAAACTTACTTTTGAAAATTCTCACATGTACATTTTCATAATCTTTCCTTTTATAGGAACTCTCTGAACAAGAGAAGTTGAAGGTTATGTGACAACTGATGTTTATATTATCTAATGGGGAATATAAGACCAAGGAAGATAATGACTTGTCCGGTATCAGGTGTTCTGGATCACTTTCTACAACATTTCGAGGAATGTTGTTGTCTACCTTGAACATATAAGACTTCACTCCAATAGTTAAGCCCGAATAAATAGGGAGGGTTGTGTTAGGAAGGGAATCCAACGTTAAACCATTGCCAAATCAATATGCAGAACATGATAACCCACTGTGGCAACCCTTAAAGGGGTTAGCCGAAAGAAGAAGAAGTTTATACCGTATATTACTCCCGGGAGGGAACTTTTCTCTTTTACGAAGAACACAGTTCTTTTGGACGTAAGTTCGTAACCGCTGGTCAGATTTATCAGTAATTTGGTGCATATGAGTCAACTCAAGGAGATCTGTCTATAAATTGTCATATTTTACTCACAGGGGGAGCTTTCTTTTATGAAAACAATGTTTTTAGGATATAACTTCACATTTCATTTGAGGAGTTCAATCAGGGGCATTGCTTGTACAATGCAGTGGATTAGGGACTTCTGGGGTGTACACTTCCTATCAAGGACGACAGGGTAGGCCTAGTTTGGTAATATATAATTAATAAAATCATCTCTATGATTACAGCTTCAATTATACTGGCTTATACTGGTGATCTAATTGTTGGCTTTTTTTATCTCTTGTTTTTATAATCCTTTGGAAATGCCCCTGCTGACTGTCCCCTGATTTGTCAAAACAACTGGACAGATATACACACAGACCTTGGATCCGTGTATGTTTTGGAATTTTATATTTCGTTTCGGAACAGAATATCAAAAGAAAATTAACAGGTGGGCGGCACAGTGGCCCAGTGGTTAGCCCTGCTGCCTCACAGCAGGAAGGTACCGGGTTCAAATCCACATCTGCCAGCCTTCCTGTGTGGAGTTGGCATGTTCTCCCTGTGTCTGCGTGGGTTCTCTCCAGGAACTCCGGCTTCCTCCCACAGTCCAGAAACATGCAATATTGGTGACACTAAAATTGCCTGTAGGTGTGTGTGGTTGATGTCTCTATGTGTCAGAACTGCAATGAACTGGCAACTTGTCCAGGGTGTACACTGGCTCTAGCCCAATGGTAGTTGGGATAGGCTCCAGCCCCCTGTGACCCAGCACAGGATAAGCAGTAGATAAGTTATTAATGAATGAAAATTCGATTTTTCGATTTGAGATACTAACATCGAAATTGAAGAGACCAAAAAGGGCTAAACCAACTTTGAAAATCGATTTGATTTTGATTTTCTGATTAGGGAAAAAAATACAAGCAGAGGAGACAGAAACAAAGAAATTGTTTGTTTCTCAGCTTTCCGAGGCCAGATGTGGTCATTTAGGAGGGAATGACAGCGGCACATCGAACGCTGTGTGTGTCAGCAGTTCTAACCGCTTGTGGTCGATCATTGTATTTTCTACACAGCTGCATACGATTATAATTTCCTAAATGTGCACACGTGTCCCATAATAACTGATCGATTTTGCTGTAGTTCGTCAAATTGAACTGATGTTTTAGGTTCATCTGCAGACTGACAACAGCTACCGACACTCCTACTATAAGATCCATGCCGGAGCTGATGAGAACCTAGTGGTTTAGGTGGTTTATTGTTGTAATAAAAATCCAAGGTTGAGTGAACTTTAGAACAGACCCTCAATAGGCGGCCCGCGGTCAGCATCCGCCCCTCGAGCTGTTTATCGGACCCTGAGCTGAACATGTGACAGGTGGGTTTACATGGACAGCCTAATTCCGATTAGATTCGGAAAAGACATAAAATGCTGCATGTAAACACCCCTTTCTGTATGGAAAGAACATTTCCAAATTAGAGTTCATTCCTTGGAAAGGAGGTAGTCAAAATCCTATCGTAAAACCTTTTTGATAGCCAGTCACTGCATGTAAACACTGTCTCGGAAAGCTTTCTGTTTGAGTTTTATCTTCGCTTGCCCAGCGACGTAATGCTCCGCAAAGTTTTTTCAGTGCCACAACGCATTTTAAATACGCAAAAAACAGTTCACACACTACATTGACACAACAACAAAGAGCAACCGAGTGCTCACCCAGAGTGGCGTGGGTGTTGTCTAAGCACAAAATGCCTTTTCTCTCATCAAGCAGCAGTGTTTGACACTAAAAATCGTTTTTCATTGTACTTTGATTCCTGAAATCTTGATATATTTGTTAACCAAAGCATTCTATGGAGAGTTTTGTTTTATTTGAGGATTTATTTGACTTTATGTCAAAATGGAAAGGGCATTTATTTTATTTTTGTATGAATTTTTGTTCTTGTTTTGAATGAAAAGGACATTTTGCTTTGAATATAACAGTATAATGGCTTGTTGCTTGACCGGCTATAATAAATGGACCTTTGACTCGTTGAATTTTTTTTTTCATTGAGTTCTGGAGTAATTTTAACTCCTAAGTATTTAAAAACTTCAATACTAGTTGCAACTACTGTTGATAGTGGGATTTTTTCTCTCTTCCTCATTAAGAAACATCAATAGTGATTGAGAATTATTAATTTTATATCAAGAACATTCTCCAAAGAATGGAGCGTCGCCTGCAAGCTAGTTCAGTCAGCCAACTCGAGCTACTCTGCTTACTCACATGACATGCCAAACCCTCCACAACCACATACCAAACACGCCCTCCAAATTTAGCGGTGTAATTAAATTGCCAAATTTCCCCATCTACTCTGCTTATGCCACAATTGCCCTGCATCAACATTTGCTACCTACTCGTTAAAACCCCACAACCATCCCAGCATCCACCTAGAGGCTCCGACAGGGGATTAGGATATTTTCTCATCACGTCCCAAAAATCTTGCTGTAAATTATGTTTTCCATTGTAATAAATAATTATAACATGAGTTGTCTGACTGAACTTCTATTAACTTCATTAGATTGGGAATACTATATCTAATTCTGTCAAGAAAAATACGATATCATCGACGAATAAAGACATGCGATGATCCCTTCCGCCAAGTCTGATACCTGATATTCTCACCGCTATGGCCAAAGGTTCTATTGCTAATGTGAAGAGTAGTAGCGACAGAGGACATCCCTGTCTGGTCGATCGCTGTAGACTAAAGGGTTTTGAAATGTTGTTATTAGTTGGAATTTGTGCAGTTGGATTTGTATACCACAATCAAATCCATTGGAGGAATACTTTACCTAATCCGCATCATAGAATCAATTCCAAGAGGGTCATTCCACTCTATTCTGTCACATGCTTGACATGCATCTAGTGCTAGCGTCGCTGCGTCTTTTATATTATATTTCTCATACAATATATTTAGAACCCATCTTATATCATGATAGCCCTGTCTTTTTTTAACAAAACGTTGTTGATCATCACTTATCAATTTGGGTATGTATTTGTCTAGTCTCCTAGAGAGTGCATTACATAATATCTTTGTGTCACATCCCATAAGACTAATTCCCCTGTAGGAGGAGCATTCAGTCGGGGGCTTATGTGGATTTAATGTAAGGGTTATTGTAGCCAATCTCAACCAGGCTGGGAGTGTTCAAGTTCATATCATTCTTCATACATGTCAAGAAGTAGCCGTACTAACTTATTTTTAAATACTTTATAAAATTCTACTGGCAGCCCCTCCATTCCGGGTGTTTCGCCACCATTCGTAACTCCTATGGCTTCTAATCAGTCATTTATTGATAATGGACTATCAAGTGTTCATTTTTTCCTCAAGATGATATCTGTAATTTTAACTGGTTGAGAAATGAATTCTGGGCGTCTTCATCTCCACTATAATCTGATTTGTATAATAGTTTATAAAACTTTTTAAAGCTTTCATTTATCTCCGAGGGGTCAGTAGTCAAGTTACCCGATGATAGCTTTATACTATGGTTTGTTCCTTCAGCTTGTATTTCCTTAATCCTCCAGGCCAAAAATGTACTTGCTTTTTCTCCTTGATCATAAAATGCTTGTTTAGTCCACATTAATCTTGAGAACATGAGCATTCCATGTTGCTAGGGTTTTTTATTCTCCAAACGTTGTTTATTCATAGGTCTGCAAATAGTTATGGAGTATTTTTAATTTTAAACAAACACTGATATAACTGCCCAGAAACAATTAAAGCAGCAGCTACAAGTCACGCAACTTCAGTGATATAATTATTATATTAAATTTACATTGGCTCAGGACTTATGTCTAGAAAGAATGAGACGACTGATCCAATTATCTCCAACAGGCTGCGATCACTTACAGCTCTCAGAAAATCCTTGCATTGAAGGAAAAACTCTGAAGGGCAGACGACACTGAACAAAGATCCCTGTTGTTTTTCTATTTGATCCTTACTGAAAGACAGAGGTTGTGCTTCAAGCACTGGATGTATCTGTCTTGCGCATTGACAGGTCGAGTTGCTATAAGAACAAAGTAACTTGTGAACCCGTTGAACCCGGACAGGGTATATCTTCTGGTGTCACCAATAGACCTGTTCCTTCAATCTTCCCATCTTTGCTGGTTCATTACTGAGGTAGTATCAGCTTGTAGCTGACTTGTGTGTTGGTTGGACTTGTCGCTGGTAGCCCATAGACTGTTATGGTCGCAGCTGAGTTGCTCGCCTTCCAAGGGCTGCGACATGTTATCCTCTTAACGGCAGTGATCGTCATGGAATAGGTATGTTCCCAAATTCAATGTTTGTGATAGCTGTTGGAGACAGCAGTGCTTCCACCCCCTCTCCCTGTTAGCCTCAGTCTGCTAGAGCTGTTAGCCTCCCAAAATCAGCCAGCAACCACTCATCCGTTGATTCTTATCGAAATTTAGGATTATTCTCCCTCTACATTTCCGACTGGACCTACGTCGGACACTATGGCCGCACTCTTCTGACCTCATTTGTACCGCCATCCAGCTAACAGTCAGTGTCAAGAGCTAACCTTAGCTGCTGCTCTTCCTTGCTACTGAGATGGTGCCCCCAAAATATTCTATTCTGTACTAACAACATTGCAACATTTATGCTGCAGAATGCTGTTCAACCATCAACCGCCTAATCCGCCCAATCTACCCCAAAAAACCTTCAGATGACACAGACCATTGCTCCAAGTTCCTGGATTTCCAGGCCAAAGTTGACTGCATCCATCAGCAACTCCGTGCCCAACCCTGCCCTTATGCCCCTCCACCACGAGACACTGCTCCTTCCCCTGAATGCCTGCCTTACTGCTGGCTCCCTTCCTTCACCCCTACATCCCTCTAGTGGCCAAGTTGGTCACTTAGACTAAGGCTTCCACCTGTTCCCAGGACCCCATGCCCTCAGCCCTGCTCAAGGCATGTCTACCTGCCCTCTGCCCCACCATGGTTTGATTCATTGGAACAGCTCTCTCCTCGTTTAAATCATACCTATAACAGGAAATAGTCTTTCACTATCGGCAACCCCATATCCTCTCCAGCCTCGGTTAACCAAGGTGTGCTTCAAGGTTCCATTCTTGGACCCCATCTCTTCCCCATCTATATGCTCCCCTTTGGCCCTGTCATCTACCATCACGGTCTTAGTTTCCACTTTCACGCCGATGACACACAGTTTTACCTCAGCACCAAACCATGCTTTCAGCTCCCTTCCCAAAATCCCTGGTCAACCTCCTGCAAGATATACAAATCTGGTTGTCATCCAAGCTGCTTCAACTTAACAGCAACAAAACAGAGCTCATGGTTGTGGCCGCCAAAGCGCTGTCCCGGAAGGTTGGAGATCTCCTTCTGGACATGGACGGCTACTCTATCTGACCATCTTTCGAAACCGGGGTGTTACACTGGACTCTACCCTCTCTTTCAAGTATCACATCAAATCCATCACCAAATCCGCCTTCGTCCACATCAAGAAAGTTTCCAGACTACTGCCATCACTTTCCGACTCTGTGGCAGAGACCCTCATCCATGCCTTCATAACGTCACGCTTGGACTACTACAATAGAGTCTTGTCCAAAGTACCAAGCAAAGGCACTGGAGAGGGTCCAGTACCTCCAGACCTCAGCTGCCAGGGTGAGTTCTTCTCTCCATTCCCCATATCAGACTCTGGACCATTGGAGACTGGTCGCATTAAGTGCCACACCCCCACCCTCTCCCAACTTGTACACTTAGGTTGGTTTACTGTTAGTGTAGCAGGTTGTGCCAATCACGTGGTGTGTGGTTGTTTGGTTGTGACTTAAGACTGGGCATTACTTTAATCAAGTGATCAAAGAAAGCCTGGAAACGCCACCTTTGGAATTTCACCCAAGGAATTAATTGTAGCCATCCATCATAAGTATAGAAGTTTGTTAAACTAATAGGCAAGAGACAGGGTTCCAATTTTAAAACATTTTAAAAGACAACCAATAAAAGACGGTTCATATGGTGAGAGGGGAGAAAGGTGTGTCGCCCAGTGCTGAGGCTTACCAATGGGGGGATGGATCACTAAGGGGCGAAAGGGTTCCCCAGGAAGAAAATAATCCTGATCTCACTTGAAAAGCACACACACATACACAATATTTTGACCGGGGGATGCACAGGAAAAAGGGAGAACCACAACCCAGGTGACCAGCTCCACCACCATCGGTTCTCAGCAACTGCAGACAGAAAGAGACAATATTAGGCGGGGTGCACGCAACAAAATAACCAATATACAAATGAGACTAAATCAGCTACTTATGTGACAGACAGCTGCATGGAATCTGCTTATGTACAATAAGTAAACTCTCAATGCAAGCTGCAAAAATATTTTTTTTATTTAAGGTTAACAAATTGAAAAGAAATGTTTCAAAATATCACTTTAAAGAATGATATCAAAATTAAGCAAACAAAAATCGGAAGTAAACCAGCCACAAAAAACAAGCAGCTACTAATGTGGCTGCAAGAAAAATTACCATTAATCAATTAACATCACTCAGGGGCTCATTCGCCCCTTACAGAGGCAGGCAAGAGAGCCCTACAGAGTGTCATGGTGGAGCCAGTGGAGTTTTTTTTTGTTGTGGCTGCACTACAAATGCTAAAGCAACTGTCAAAGTTCGACAAACAACGCAGCAGTTCTTTGGTCTCCATAGGAGTGTGCTTTCCCATACTTGGCTTTGAAGTTCTGCAGCCGCACCTTCAACGCGGCTCTCAGACTCCGGCATATCCCCAGAGGCCTCAGGGTTCAGTATAACATTCCGGTTCAGGTTACTTTATTTGTACTCATAGGTAGTTTTGTTTGCAGGGAGAGTCACGTCTAACAATAAATAAAAGACATAGAAACGCAAACGTGAAAAGCGCAGAGTTCCGAAAGTACTCAGAGATTCTAATTATGCAATAGATATATAAAACATATAAATAACTAAAAATGGATCAAATAAACAAATAGGTAAACTAGCCAAAAAATGGTTGTGCATCAGACTCAGACAATATCCAGCGCTTGAAGCTCCACCTCAAACTGAAAAATGTCTGAGATGCGCATCCTTACAAATCATCTGTGCAATTTTACTGAATTCAGAATCAGTTTCTGTAAATATGTTGATAGACTGTAACCCTGATCAAACCTATGGCATACAGACGGGTCTACAAGGACAACACTAGATACCCTCTTCTGGCGGGGCTTTAAAAAAATGGCCACGATTATTGCTTTATCAGTGCTGCTCTGGACATCAGTGTCAAAAGGCTGAGCAGGTTGTTATGTGTTTCATTTTCAGATTTTGGCTGTCAAGCTTTTTTTCACCTTCACATAATTTTCTGCTACTTAAAATTAAGTTTAGGGTAAATTCCTGTATATAATGACACTCTGACATCCTTGCTATCCAATCCTATCATATATTATTGCTCGTGGTTGCCTTGCAGTTCACAGCCGTCATGAATGACCTTACACACATGCAAATACAAAGAAACTGTTCAGATGTTCAGAAGTTTTACAGTGTATTCAAATCTGCATTCTTAGATTTTAAGCTTCTTATTTATTTTAACTTACCAATTATTCCTAATGGTTTTGTTTATTCTTTGAACTTTTGCTATGAGGTATCTCTGCTCCTTTCTGCTCTTTCAGTTGTTTGTCTTGTTGAACCGTTGTATAGTTTTGCTCTCAAACTCAGAATACTGCTTATAAGCTGAAACCCTCATCTATTAACCATCTATGATTGAGGAGGATTCGCTACAAACTGAGTTGTAGCGAATGAGTTGTGTTTTTACTGAATCAAGTCTTTGTGCCTGGTGATGTCACCATCTTCTTAAGCAAATGTTGCAAGGAACACCCACCGACACACAGCCCACTTGTATTTTGCTATACAAGTTAATGAAAATAAGTTCCTTTCTTGTCAACAAACTGATTTATATGCCTATTCAGAACTTAGGAATTGTCTGTTATATTGATGATATTCCTATTTCCCTGAATTATATGTACCATAATATAAAAAGAACAACAAAACAGAATATTTCAGACACCAAATGTATTATTCAAATCTGTTAGAAATCAAATTTATTATATAATTCCAACTTCCATTTAGTTCATGTCTGTCATTTCTGTCTTGCATGACATGGGAGACTGGAATCTTGGATTTTCTCAGTCTGGAGAAGCTTTAATGACCTTTGATCATTATTGAACGGCCATTCAATAATGACCGAAGTTCATACGGATAGATCAGCACTACATGGTATTTTCAGCTGATATTCTGTGACCGAGACCTAATAGCGCTGACCTTGGACATAACTCTAACTGCTACTTTACTTTTTAAAGAATAGCTTTGAAAAATATATTCCACAGTCCATGTTGTAAGAGGCACGGTTGCAAATTTGCCTCTCAAAAGGAATCTTTAAATACACTGCAAAACCGTTCTTTATGATTTTCCAAAATGAACCAGAAGCGGCTCAACTTGCAGAGTGCTGTAATTTTTTGTAGTTTCAAACCGTCTTTTAAAATTATAATACACTGCTGAAAGTTAATTTACAGTTCATTACTGTATACTTTGAATGTTACACAACACTGATCACAGTTTGGTCAAAATCTCCTGTATACTGTATTTACAGTATGTTAACTGTATTAGAGTCTAACATATGTATCCTGCACAACACTATAGTAATACTACTGGTGAAGTGGTGAATTTCAGTCCTTTCATGGCACCTCTCTTTGACCACACAAAGCGTTAAACACAAGCCGGCGTCAACCAGCCACTCATCAGGAGTGATAACCATTAACACAATCACTCACATCAATTGCACATGTGGACTGCATGTGCTGTGGATGAAACCACTAACCCCTCCAATACGTTGGTGACTGCTCTACCACCTGAGCCACAGCCAGCCCCAATAAACTAGAAGTATTTAAAACTGGGTCTACGCTGTCTTCTCCAACAGAAAGGGTAAATCCCTGAAAAGCCTCCATTCCCACGTCCCTATGCAGTCCTCTTGATTCCACTGCTTAAATTATATCTGAAGTTTTGTTTGAAAATGTTTGCTCCCCCTAATCAGCAAAATAAGAGCTTTTAGAGTAAAATGTGATAAACACAAGATATAAATCCTCGAATCGTTTCATATGCACCAAATCTGCACTAAATATCACTTTGAGAACATATGGCAATAAAACTTTTGGAGATAAAGCTCCCCCTAGTGGTGGAAATGTACAACCAACATTTCCCCAAATCAATCCAGTTCTTCTGATTAGGTCTATTGAGATGCATGAGGATAAAAAATTTTAAAAAGATCCATGAAATAAGCTTCCAGTTATCGCATAACACGAGGGATCAACACTGAATGATTCAATAATACCTCTGACTTTTCAGGGATATGAATATAGCAAGATGCCTTGAAAATGATAATGCTATACCATTTTTTTTTAAAAATAGCTGAACTTCCAATATCCCTAAGATACCAGAATGAAGCCAAATGTTACATTTTACTAAATTCAGAGTCAGTTCTTATGTGGAAACACTTTAACCCTTATAATCCCTGGGGAATAATATTTCACCTTATCATAATGTTTTGCTACTTAGTCAAGTTTACAGTACATTCCTGCATATATTGGGACTCCTTTAATAAATAATAATACATTTAATTTCTGTCATATTCTTTCATATATTATTTCCCCGGGTTACCGTGCAGTTTACAGCCACATAAACATAAACACAAGGCAAAGTTTGACAGTGTATTCAAATCTGCACCCATCGAGCTTTATCTACCGATTTGTTTAAGCTCACTAATTATTATTCATGATTTCCTTCCCTTGATTCTTTCAACTTTTGCTTCGAGGTATCTCCATTCCTTTCTGCTCTTTCAATTGACTGTAATACAGTTTGTTCTCAAAACAAAGAAGAGTGCATATTTGCTGAAACCTTCATATATTTACCATCTAATTTTGAAGAGGATGTTCTAAAACCTGAAAGTCATTAAAAAACTTGTGTTAATTTGTAATGAATCAAGTCTTTGTGCCTAGGATGTCAATCATCTCAAGTAGGATCCTTTCATTATTAAATTAAACGTATCTGAGAATGGCTGGTCTGGTTTAAATAAGTTCAGCGAACCTCCTCACAGCTTTGTGCATTTGAGACTAACGATCCTCCCTGCCTGCAGGGCCGTGACAAAGGATCACCCCCAAACCGACACACGGCCCATTTGCATTTTGCTATATTAGTTAATGAAAAGAGTGCAAGTTTTTAACTGCAAAAGAGAAGGAGTGGAGGGAACGACACAGGCAGTGCTACGGAAGGTAAACACATAAAGAAAACTAGGGAATAGGCGGCTAAAATAATGACAGAGACAATTGATTTTTTAGCGACGAGAGAACTGGATTTGCAAAGATTAGACATTATGGAGATGTTTCATGGAATTAAATTTCCCGGTATCCTGCACACCCAGGAGTCCTTGCAAAGTGCTTTAAAATTCCAGTTCCAGGACACGGACATCATCATTGCCACCTACCCAAAGTCAGGTATGAAAAGAGGACAACTATTCAGGAGGGAAGGCCCATGAATTTGCTCAATTCTATTTACATTATGAACTTATTAAAGTATATTTTGCTTCTCATAAATTATTTCAAAGTCAATGTTTTAAATGCTTGTCTTGTAGGTACCACATGGATGCAACACATTGTGAGCCTCATCTTCAATAGAGGAGACCCAGAAACTATCCCAAACTTTATACGGACTCCATGGCTGGAGCATATTTACTTCAAGAGATTACTGGAGTTGCCACCGTTTACACCACGAATCTTCACCACTCACCTGCCTTATCACCTGCTCGGCCCTGCTCTCCAGGGATCCCAAGCTAAGGTGCAAAAAACATGTCACAGCTACTTGGACCGCAGCCATTTCAGACGAAGTAGCCAATAGGAAAAGTCATTATATCCCTGAAAAGTCAGGGACATTATAGGATCATGATCGCCGCAGATCCTTCATGTTAAAGTTATGAGGGACACTTCTTCAGGGAGCTTTTTGCGAAAACTTTATAACCATTGGTCCAATTTACTCCAAATATGAATTGACTTAAGGAGATCTTTTGTATATCATGTCTTACTTTCTGGAGGAGCTCCTTCTCATTGAAAATTAAGAGTTTAATCAGGGGGATTGCTTCAAATTATAATTTACTTACTATTAGTTTATATTCTACTCACTACAGAGGGCTTTCTTTAGAAAAAACAAAACACTGTTTTTCAGACCATCTTTCTAAACCACTGGTCCGGATTGGTTAATTCCAAATTGGTTTGTACTAGGATCTTAAAAAAAAAAGAATGAGACTGGATATAGTTCACCAAATGAACAACTCAATTATTTATCCAACACAAAAATAAATTTAACTATTGACTCAAAAACCAGTGTCCAAAAGGAAGCCTTTCTGCAATAAAACAAAACAAAAGATTAAACTCTAAATCAATAAATCAACTACAAAAGAAACAAGCACTCTTTCCACCATGAAAGTATTAAGTCTGCTCAGACTGGTCTCCCCAAAAAAACAGTACCAATGTCCTCGACAGAGTGGTGTCAAACAATGCCTTTAGAGGTCGGCCCACTCACCAAATGAATCTCAGCTGCAGCCACTCTGCAGCAGGACAGTAAGATTGGAGTCCTCACCTGCAAGGGTAGGGAGAAACACGCAAATTATACACATCAAGGGCCATAACAGTACAAAACCTTACATTTAATTTAAGGAGTTCAAGCAGAGAGATTGCCTGAACAATGCAGGGTTTTGGGGGCTTTTCGGGAATATACCCTTGCAGCGTAATTAGATTATTACAGATATAGCCTTGTTGTTATTATATTTGTTGAAAGATTAAAAACAACCACTGGCTGTTATCAGAGTGTTCTGACGCTGTTTCTCCGTGTCTTCTCATAGGTCATTTATGTGAGCAGAAACCCTAAAGATGTGGCGGTGTCCTTTTACAACTTCAACATGATAGCTCGCTTCCAACCCAAAGTCTCCACATTTGATGAATTTCTACATCAATTCCTGGAGGACGATGGTGAGTTGATGAGTGAGGATTTGTTAACTTCAGCTCTGCTCTGCTCATAATTCTGATCAAATGTATGATTCTGTCCCGATGTATCCCAGTGGCGTTTGGCAGCTCCTGGTTTGTCCACTTTAAAGACTGGACCAGTCAGACAGCCACAAACCTGTTTCACATAACCTATGAAGAGATGTCGATGGTAAAGGAGGAATAATTCATTTTTATTTTCACATTCAATGTCAGAAAGATTTCCTACAAGATACCTCTCCTTTTCCACAATTTCAAGGGCTGGGGCTAGTCTGAGAGTAGAATGTCATGGTTTAAATGCTGCTACTTTTCAATGTCATGTCTTCAAATGAAGCTCGCCTTCAAAACATAACCTCAAAGTTGCATCAGAGAATGTTATTGATATTTATTTGGCCTTTTGAGAAAGCTTTTCTTTGGATTATTTGTAAAACATTGTTTTTTCCATCTTCTTGCCAGGACCTTCGTGATGCCATAAAGAGGGTGAGTTCCTTCGTGCAGCATCCCCTGTTGGATGAGGAGTTAAACAACTCTGTGAAACACGCTACATTCAGTATGATGAAAGACAACAAGATGGTGAACTACACACTGCTACCTGAAGAGATGATGGACCAAAGAAAGGTCTCCTTCATGAGGAAAGGTGAGGCTGTGTTCCATTAGATGGAGATAAATCCATCTGGACTGATTGTATTCTTATCCATGTGTCTCACAATATATGACTCAAATATTATCATGAGGGTCAGGACCTCGCCAGAGGAGTATCTCTAAATGTTTAGACAAATTAACGCTTGCATTTTTTCACCAATAAAAAAAAAAATAGGAAGAATTTGCATATAAAATCACTTTGCATATTTATCTTTTTTCTTAGAAACTTTTATTTTACAAAAAAATGAACGGTTTGGTCAAGCACATTGTTTAACATGAAAAAAATGCTTTTTTTTCTAATTTCATGAAACCATTTTGTATTTCTTTGGAAATAGACAATTTTAAACAGATCAGCTCAACCTTTGGATAAAGGATGTTTTTAGACAAATATTTGAACCTTTTTAGACTTGTTTGGGTTGTATCAAGTTGCATAATTCTATTTAGTCCTCGAAATCTTCTAATATACATATAAAAAAAACAAAAAAAAACAAATGCTCATCGAATAGAAATTTCTCAATAGCCATGGTTAATGCCTTCTCTGGTCCCTTTTACGTGTGGTGTCCCCAAGAGCTCCATCCTTGGCCCATCCTATTTTTTAGCACATACAGGCTGTCACTGGGCATTATAAATGGGTTCAGTCACATTTTTCAAAAACAAATAGTGAATCAAAATGTGCTAACACAGCTGAGCAGGACACTTAAGGGTTGTCAACATCACATAAGGAGATATTTTGATATTTAGGATGTCAACTAATAACTTCCAGACGGCAGTGAGCTGAAAAGCTATATTCTCGGAGCTGTATGGCTTTACAACAAAGTTGAGGCTCTGATCAGTAGCCAGTTAGATTAGAGAACTAGAGCTAACCTGGGTGTGTTATTATACAGACTAGTGGCTTGTGCTGTACTGAAATGGCGAGCCTCTGCCTCCAGAGTCAGAGACAGAGTCAGAGACAAGAGCGCTGTCAATCCTCTCATCCAACTCTCAGCAATGAGGAATGAGGGTTTCTTAAAAAGTCCAACTTTGATAAGGTGTGTTGCATCTGTGCTGACTGTAAATGAGTTAAGTCAATAGGAAAGAAATACGATTATGAGAAATAAACTCTTGTAACTAAGACATCAGTATTACATATAGCTTAATTTTCTCACTTGGCCTTAACCTAAATGCCATCCTGTCGGCTTCCCTCCTTGTTTCCTTTTTACTATTCAGGTAAGACTGGAGACTGGAAAAACGTGTTCACCGAGGAGCAAAATCAACTCTTCAAAAGAGTCTTTGAGTCCAAGATGCAGAACTATCCCCTTGAACTTTCATGGGAGATTTGAACTTTTTCTTTGCAAAGATCAGAAATGTAGAAATCGTGTAGTAATCTCGGGGAATGATGAAAAGTAAATATGTTTTAGTTCAAATCACTAGTTGCTGTATAAACCCTGATCAAATGTAGGAAATGAACTGCTGAAAATATAAACAATGCAGATTCAACTAAGAGGAAGCTACGTATATGACATGGAGTGTTTTTTTCAGTGCATCTCATGTATTTCCATTAATGTGTGTGTGCATGAAGAGATATTTATGATTGTGTACTCCATGTTAATTCATTAAATCTGTGAAAATAAAAACCTGAATCAGCTGTATTTGGTCAAGTAAGTGTTTGCATACCAGGAATATGACTCCAGTTTCCCATGCTCACTGGAGCTTACATAAAAACACCTAGGAACAACAGCAGTATGTATTAAAGTTTATATACCCATCAAATATTGTGAAACATCAGAATAGAAAGCTTGCAAAATGCAATCAAGTAAGAATAAATATGGTCCCATATTTACATAACACAGAATGTAAATGGTCTGGATGACCAGAGAATGTGACAGTGCCTATTTTTTATAAATAATAGAGTGCATAGGCTATACAGAATAGAAACTGTTGGGCTTTGTTTCTGATAGCGCTGAATAATGAAAATCTGCTGCCAAGTGTCTCCTTCAGCTGCTCTCTCTCTCAGATTGTGATCCACTCTGTCAGAAGCTGGTGGTTCTGGACTTTGAGCTGGTTTTAAATGGCTTGAGGGACCATGGCATCTGTTAGACACTGAGCATTTAGACACTGAGGTCTTTATGTCTTTCTTTATCAGTGCAGCTCTGGACATCTGTGTCAAACAGCTGAGCAGTTTGTGATGTGCTTCATTTTCATATTTTGGTTTTCAAGCTTTTCTTTCACCTTCCCATAATTTTCCTGCTTCTTACAATCAAATCTAGGGTAAGTTCCTGCAAATAATGGCACTATGGCATCCTTGGCGTCGTATTTTATTGCTCGTGGTTGCCTTGCAGTTTACAGCCGTCATATTTGACCTCACACATATGCATACTGAAAAGAAATATTCAGATGTCGCTATAAACACACGGAAAAGTTGTACAGTTTATTCAAATCTGCACGCTTAGACTTTTAGCTTCTTTTTTGCTTTAACTCACTAAGTATTACTAATTGTTTTATTTTTTTCTTTGAACTTTTGTTTTGAGGCATCTTTTTTTCTTTCTGCTCTTTCCATTGTCAGTCTTATTGAACCGTTGTACAGTTTTTCACACAAAACACAGAATAGTGCTTATATGCTAAAACCCTCTTATATTTACCCTTTATGTGTGAGGAGGATTCTATACAATCTGAAGCCATAATAGGTTATTCTGTTCATTTGTACTGAATCAAGTATTTGCGCCTGGTGATGTCAACATCATCTTTAACAAGTATGGCAAGGAACACCCACAAACAATCACGCAGCCTAGTTGCATTTTGCTATATTAGTTAATGAGAAGAGTGGAAGTTTGTCATTGCAGACAAGACAGAATAGAAAACACAACACAAGCAGTGCTACAGAAAGGTAAACACTTAAGGTAAACTAGCGAAGAGGCAGTTGAGTAATGTCGGGGACAAGCCAATTTGTGGTTTTCAAAATTGGATTTAGACAGGAAAAACATCATGGAGCCACTTTGGGATTTAACTGTCACAGATTCCAGCACACCCCAGTGACCTTGCAACGTGCTTAAAAATCCAATTTCAGGACACGGGTCATCATTGCCACCTACCCAAAGTCAGGTATGCAAAGAGGACAGATGATCAGGAGGGAAGGCCTGAATATGCTACAGTCTATTTACATTATGAACCTTTTAAAGTATTTATTGCTTTGTTGATGTTTTAAATATTTGTCTTGCAAGTACCACAGGGATTCAAGAAATTGTGAACCTCATCTTCAGCAGAGGAGAACAACATACCTCATCACCACTCACCTGCCTTATCACCTGCTCGGGTTTGCTCTGCAGGTATTCAAAGCTAAGGTAAAATCAATTTCTTATAACAGCTACTTGGATTACAGCCATTAGAGATATTTTTGCCAATCCAAAAAAGTAATTATATCCCTGGAAAGTCAGGGACATTATAGAATCGTCATCACCGCCTGAGATCCTTTATGTTAACGCGATGAGTGACAGACCATTTCAGGAAGTTTTTTGCGAAAACAATGTTTTTAGGACATTGGTCCAATTAAGTCCATATATGAATTGACTTAAAGAGATCTTTTATATTAAATCATATCTTACCTTCTAAAAGAGCTCCTTCACATTGAAAATAAGGAATTTAATCAGAGGGGTCGTTTCTATATATAATTTCTTGTTAAAATAGTTTGTGTTTTACTCACTACAGGGAGCTTTCTTTGGAAAAAAATGTTTTTGAACCATAATTTCTCAACCACTGGTTTGAAATGGTTAAAATTTTGGGGCAAATTAATTGACGAGATTTATCATATTTTACATTTATAGTCACCCTTCTTTTTTTTTTTTCAAATGAAAAATAACTGTTTGCTTTTAATAAAAAACTCTTCTAAAATGTTACATCCCTGTGCTGTATGGGACGTGGGAGAGTAGTATATATTATATATGCATGTACATGCAGTGCTCAAAAAAATTAAGGGAACACGTAATCATCATAGTATGACACCAAGCCAGTTTAACTTCAGGGATATCAATCTGTCCATTTAGGAAGAACAAGTGATTGTGAATCCGTTTCACCTGTTTGGATGCAAATGAAAGTAACAGGTGCGATGGAGAGGCAAATGCATGACAACCCCCCAAAAGGGAATTGTTCTGTAGGAGTTGGCCATAATCCTGTGGCCTGTTGTGTTCTGCTAGTGTCTTTGTCACTACTTGTGACATGAGGTTGTCCCAACAGGTTGTCCAGCTCCTCCAGGATGGCTTATGGCTGTGTGCAGTTGCAAAATGGTTTGCTGTGTCTCCCAGCGCCGTCTCAAGAGCATGGAGGAGATTACAGGAGACATGAGGATAGCTGGGCGTCCGTGCAAGAACAACAACCCAGAAGCCACACTGGTATCTACCCCTAGGCGGATCACTGCCGGATCTCTACGAAATGACCTCAAGCAGCTACTGGTTTGATGTTACTGACAAAACTGTCAGCAACAGACTGCATGAGGGTGGATGAGGGCCTGACGTCCTCTAATGAGACCTATGCTCACAGACCAGCAACGTGGATCTCAATTTGTATTCACCAGAGAACAGGCAGGTTCTCCATTGGTGTCCCATTCTCTTCACAGATGAGAGCAGGTTAAAACTGAGGTCATGTGGCAGGCATGACAGGATCTGGACACCCTGTAAAGAACGTAATGTTGCTGAATCATCATCCAGCAGGACAATATTGGATTATTATCTTTTTGGGTCGGCTCTTTGGATCAATATTTCTGTGGCATTTATGGAATTACAAAATCCCATACCACACCATCTGGCTGGGAATGGTCAGTGTGAATGCTTCGACTGGACTCTCCACAACTTGCTGCGCATTCTGCTTGTGTCTCGGAAGCGAGACTGAAATGCTTTCTTTGTGTGCATCCCCCTAATGTGCATTTCTTTCTCTGTAGTTGCATAGGGCCCAAGGTGGTGGTGCTGGTGTCCCAGGTGGTGGTTTCCTCCTTTGTGTATCCCGTGTATATCCTGGTCGCCATAGTTTGCGTGTGTGCGCCTGTGTGTGTTCTACCTGGAGATCCCTCTCATCCGTCACAGACCCATCCCCCCATTGGTAAGCTTCAGCACTGAGCCATCAGACAATTTCTCTTCCCTATGAGTAGTGTTGTATTGGTAATCTTTTAAAATGTTTGAAAAGATTGTGAAATAAAGTGTCAACTTTGTTTGGAACCACGTCTCTTGCCTATAAGTTTAACGAACCTGTGTTTCTTACAATGGTTGAATGCTATTAATTACTTGAGTGAAATTCCCAAGGTGGTGTTGTCGGGCTTCCTTTCATTAGATAAAAGTAATACCTAATATTACAAACTACCATACCACTCGTGATATAAATACCACTACACATAGATGTCCACTCTTAGAAACAGACCATTTGATAAACATGGTTTGGTTCTGAGATTCCACTACTGCATTTGGATATGAGGATTCCTTGGTGATGTATCTACTGTTGAGAATTGATTCTACTTCACAAAGCATCGTTTGGAGCCCTTTTTCATCCAGACTTTGTGTACCCAGAGTGGAATTAAGAACCTTTCTGAAAGAGCAAATCAACCTACCCCAATCTCCTCCGAGATGTGATCCAGTAGAAGGGTTACAGCTGCTTTCAGCTCCATAGGTGGGATCGTCACAGGCTTTAAAAGGGGCCTCCATGGATTTTCCCCATTGTGAAGGCAATGTGTGTCAGGCAGCAGGAATTGTGCAGTAGCAGGTAGGCATAAGTACTATATCTTTCCTCACTTATACCTGCAAATTGGTGTAACTGGGCCATAGTTACTGCTCCAAATTTCAGAGGTTATAGACATCATTTCACAGAAAAGCCGTCCAATAGATATAGCCCTTTCAACCAGTCTATCCACTCCCGAGCAACTGCCGCTGGTATGGTGTCATCCCATCCTAAACTTCACCGGGACAGGTCTTGAAGGAGCCTTTTAGCTGTAAAAACCGCAGGAGCTAAGATTCCAAGGTCATAGAAAGAGCTGACAGGTGAAAAGATCACTCTACGAGTCGGTGGTCTGAAACACTACGCTGAACTTAAAGGAGTCAAACTGGATACAATACCACACCGCTGCTCCATTTGTTTTACATTGGTTTGGACTACAATCAGGGCACTCTCAGGGTTGCTCCTACCTTTCTATACCCCCTCCTTATAAATGTGAAGCATACTAGATGTGAACAATGTTAGGGTGTTTTGAGCCACACTGGTTTTGCAAGAGAGATGTGTCCTGCGGTTCTTACTGATGTGTCCAGTACAAAAACAGTCAAAGCGTTAGGCGTAGGTGTATTTAAGTCACACATGTTATGCATTTCATCCATGAAGTCCACGCAAGACAGGCTGTATGCTTGTAAAGCCTTCCCAGGCTCTGACTTAATGGATGGCCATGATAACATTTTATCCATGGTAGCATAGGATAGCATGTGCTAGTTTACAAAATGCCCCAGGAGTAAAGCGATTGCCTTTAATTATCCAGTTCCATTTGTAATGTGTTGACAGCTTCTGAGAATCTTTTTTGGTTGCCCCCTGACACATTGTTCAAGGAAATGCAGGCAATCTCCAGTATCAGCAGTCCTTTCTTCAATGACCTGTTCAAAGGACTGTATGAAAGCCTGGTACTGCAAAGGATCCCCATCAAATACATGGATGTCTCTCTTAAGCAGAGATGCAAGAGATTGTTGAAGCACAAACATTGTGGTTATTTAATTTTGTTTTACCATTATAGACATAACGTTGGTCTAATAATTGTTGCTATGAATAGTAAATTATGTACGGACAGCTCTGGCACAGCAGCATTTCGAAACCTTGGTCTGACTTGTCATGAGCACTGAGGACCTCTGGTGGAGATGTAAGGCATTATCTGCTTTCTACTGTTTTTGTGTACTGTTCCTGATATGTGACTCTAAATCCCAGCTACTGATGCCCCTTTTCCATCCTTTTTCACATCATATGCTATGAAAGTCTCTGCATCAATGTTAAGAGTGTCAGCGATTTTTCTCCCTTTCAAAATCAGACTGAATGCCATCAGATGGCCGTGAATTAGCTTTCTTCATGATAGATCCAGAAGTTGTTAGAACAGTTAACTTTGTACAGCGGAAGCTATCTCACCTTCAAGTTGAAGTTGTTTTTTTCTGGATTTTCTTGTAGTTTTTCATGTTCCTCAAGAGCATGCTTTTCCTTCAACATCTTCTGACGGGGCAAGCAAAGCAGCCATTACAGCCTCAGCTCTGAGACGTGCAGATGACATAGTAGAAACATTAGGTTTATAACTGTTCTTTTTGCTGCTTTGATTTGAGATGCCGTCACAAGGTAATATTTCCTCTCGGTCATCTTGACAAGAGTTTTTGTGAAATGGAGGCTTCCTTACATTGTTCACATCCTCTTCTGGTAGAACTTTTTGGGGCAATTTCGTGTCATGAGTTAGCTCTGATAGAGGCCTGCTTGAGCCTCTGATCTTTGTAAACCACACTTTAACATCTTCAATAAATTCATTGTGCTCGAGGTGTACACAAGGAAGCCATCTCTGCAATACAAGAGCAAAGGTTAAGTGGAAAAGAAAAATTCAATGGTTTGGTGACTTAAGTTTGAAAAAACTAAGAAATGGGCTTAGATTAGCTAACTGGCACGGTTTTGGCTAATAGGGTTTTACGTTCATGAAAACGTAATTTTAAAAATCATGTAGAAGTAAAAAAGACACTACTACTTTATTACCATCCAGTCTTCTCAGAAGCTACCACCATTGAAACCACCGACATATTCGGCTAATATTCACAAGTTAATAATGGTCACCAGTAGCAAACGCAGTTTGAAGTTTGCGTTTCACGTCTAACTTTATTTAAGGGCTTTTATCCAAACTGGAGTTTTTCGATTGTTAATTGGGAATATTGATGTATTAACCAAGGCAGTTTGGGTGAGTTTTAATGATGTTTGTTAACTCTGAAGCATGTACGACTGACGGTTGTCGCTGGCATACCAGTGCCAATAATCGATCTCTCACTCCAATAAGATGTAGACACTATGTCGCAATAGCGTTGAGGGAGAATGAGCTGATTGCGGTGTGTGCGCAAGCTTGGCTGGACTAATAATCACAAACATCTGCGGTTTTCACGGAAATTCAGCAGTGGATCCGCTTGCATTTTGAATCAAATCATTTTCTTCTCTTTCTTCTTCTGTGCAGATTGACAGCGACGTCATCGCGCTGATGGATGGTCAAAGTCCGAAAAGTGCATACCGTCCTAAGGATGCCAATAGCCCTCTCCAATTTCTGCAGACGTAAAAAGCCTTTGGCAAAGTGGAAAAAAGTTGCAATCAGAAAAGAAGTAGCCAAACAAAATGCATCCCATGTAAGTACTAATGAAAATGTGTCACATTCAAACACAAGAACTTTTCAGACAAAGAAGAGAAGCACAATCCGTAATAGAGAGATTGGATGGATTCACAGCGATGTTAAATTGCCAAACAGGTGAGGGCAAAGTAGGGAGGTCGCACCAGAAAAATTCAGTAGCCAATTAATGCTGGATCAAAAGACATCCTTTGAGAAGGAAAGAAACTTTTCTTTCAGAAGAAGCAACAAATCAGAGACTATACAGCACAAACCTTCAATTTCCTAATTATCAGATGCCATGTTATAATGATGCAACCTCCCAGTTTAATTTCATGATCGTGTAATTCATTCAAGTGAGACTGGTTCTTCATTCTTAAGACTCAATTCTCTTTTGAAGGTTGGACACATACTGTCTGCCACACTGAATTAGAACGTTTTTTTGTAACCTAAGAAGTCTGCAGACACGTCATCCAATTCTGACAGTAATTGCTGCAAGCAAAAACAACTGATTTTTTTTAATACGTAACGGATTGTTATTGCAAAATCAATGCAGTCTGATAATTTGAGTCCTCACATTACACATCAGCAAATTCAATATCAAAGTTCTTTATGACAGAGAGCACTCCAGAAAAATGCAAAAGAATATTGCTATAATACTTAATTACTTATATTATTTCAGTGTCTCCCCTCCAGCAGTTTTTTAAATCATGAAAAATATACATGTTAACAACAGTAACTGCAGTTTCAAATAAACGGGACCAACCAATTCATTCTGAAGGACCTACAGCCTTTCTCAGAAGTACGGTGTGTGACCTTCAACCATTAAACAATCAACTCAAACTGTATAAGTCAATCATTTGTGGAAGTTCATGTTTGCATGCTCAAAATATACGATCAGATTGTCTTGCGCGGCATGGGGGCTCACCCTAAACGACAGTCTTTGACACATCTGCCCATGTTTCCACTTCCGTTGTCAATAAAGCTTTGTTTGTAAAATCCGTGACACGAAGTATCCAAAATAACTACATATAAATGATATATGAACTGTGTTTTGGTAGCAACATGTGGACACCACAGAAACGCGTAGCTTTTAGGATTTTGACAATGATCGGTGCCGAAAACTCAAAGAAGAAGAGGCGCCAGCGTATAAGGACCTGTAGGTGGATGGAACAATGAGGACAAACTACAAGTTTTTGTATGCAAGTCCTTGAACCCAGGGCAGAGTGTCAGACTTGGGTGTATTTGCACAGTCTGACCTTGGAGTTGCCATTGACAAAGGCATGCTTCATGACCCGCCGGCTGAGAAACTGACCAAACAGATGTTATGATGCCACACATGTTCAGTCAGGATGAGGCTTATCCACTAAGAGCAGACCTGATGAAACCCTACCCCTTTCACAATCTCACCACAGGACAATATATTTACAATTACATTTGTCCAGGGAGCGCAGAGTGGTTGAAAACGCATTTGGCTTCTTTGCCAATAGATTCAGAGTTTTTAGAACGTTCATTTGTTTGGCATTAGCCAAGGTTGTGAAATTAGTCTTTGCGTGTCTGTGCAACTTCATGCGAGACAGAAGATCTGATGCTAACTCGCCCACTGCCTATGTGGATACAGAAGACGCAAATCATCAGATGATTGAAGGGTTGTGGGGGAGAGAGGGCGCACTACAGCCGGCATCTGAGGGGAGAGAAAATAAACCTTGTGCAGAAGCAAAGACACAACGAGACAGACTTTGTCTGTTCTTTATTTCACCTGAAGCTAGTGTGCAAATGCTCCAATCAACTGGTTGTTGATCTGGGCGTTGGCTTGCATTGTTAACAAGTCCTATGGATGTTTTTTTTTTAGCTAGCCACCTCCCCCCCTCCATGGAGACACTTTGTAATCTGTAAAAAGTGGTTGCATTTTGAAGGGGGTAGCAACATGGCAGCTCACTGACTCAAAGACTTTAGTTAACAGGCAGGAAGTTGTGGGTTTGTGGTTAGATGATTCAGGAACTACAGCTGGCAAGGGCAGGAAAGTCTCTGTGTCTGGTCTTATTAAATATCCCCCAAATGTCTGGGATATAATGAAATAGTAATAACCGCTGGCTGCCTCCTACCTCAACGTCCACCACAGAAACTCTGTGTTAACAAGATAACACAAGAACTATTTCATGGATCTTTTTCATATTTTGTACCAACATAGAACTTAGTGGCTGAATTGATTTTCAGAAAGATTGGTTGTATCTTTCTGACATTATAGGAGGATCTTTATGTCCAAAGGTTTTGGAGCAATAACTTCTCAATCGTCGGTCTGATTAAGTCCAAATTTGGTGCATATCAATAGACTTGAGGGGCTCTATCCTGTATACATCATATTTTACTTTTCTTTTTTTTGTTCTTTTACTGTTTTGGACATAACTTCACATTTCATTTGAGGAATTCCATCACAGGGATTGCTTGTACAACGCTGGGTATTGGGGCGTTTTTGGGGATATACCTTTGCTGTCAGCAGAATATTTTGGTTTTATTTGTCTGACTCAATTACAGTGAAGGTGACAAGAAAATTTGGGCTGAAAAATAGGGAGGAACAATCAAGAAGGAGGTTAGGAGTCCTCCAACAGAAGCTATTTACAAAGTGAATGGAATTTCCTGTAAGGATCTGCCCTTGAGTAATTATTGTGTACATTTTATTCGTTATTTCATCCATAGAATGTAGTTTAAAAAATAAACTTAAGAAATATTAGAAAGCTACAATTAGAGAATATGATTCACTGCATTAACTATTCTGAATCTTCTTTGATGTTAACCACGTATTATTAAAATTTTGGGATAATTTTTCCCCTACATGCAACTGTGATTTCAGCTGATTGTGTTTTTATAATTTTATCAAATCAATAAGTGTAATGGAGAGGACAAGTGAAGTTCAAATGATCTGTAGCATTGTTCATAAAACTCATTTAATCAATTCTACTCTTACGATAAGAGATGTAACTCATCAATTTCACATTTAGGCCAGCATTTCTAAAAAATAAAAAAAATAAAAAAGAAGAGGGGGAAGGGTTTTGAATTAGTCATTGTAGAAATGACAAATTCGAAAAAGTCAAATAAGAAAGAACAACATTCAAACTCAAGCTCGTTCAACCTTAAGGATGATTGTCTTTTGTCACTTAGAAAACATAGCGTGAAATCACGCTTCATTAAAGAATCATTATTATGCCTTTATGTTAGGAGCCAGCTGGAGGTACATGTCTGTAGCGTGGATTCAGATGTTCAAAAAACCCTCTTGAGGACAAGCTGAATGAGGGTGAAGAAAATGTGCCTCAGTTCATAATAAATGAATTTGATGACTTAATTGTAGAATCTTTTTAGACAAATTTACTTTATTTCTTTTTGTTTTTAATGATACACCCCCAGTCTTTCTATAAAAAGTGCTTTGTGGCCTTTCACCCTCTGTCACTGACCTGTTCGATATTTGTTAAACGTGCACTGAATAATCAAGTTGACAAGGACTGTACTTCGCTCATGCATCTGCTGCAGATAAAGTACACACACACACACACACACACAATCACACATTTCAGCCATGTGAGAAGCCTCTTCTCACCTCTCTAGATATCCAGCTAAGGGGAAGGATGGGCAAGGGTGAAGATGGTGTCAGCGTTCATTGTCTCAGACGCACAAACACAATTGATATTTGGTAGTCTTTAATTAGTCTTATGCTTTTATTTTATTACAGGTAATGCTAACACAGTTTGTTGAGTGGCTCGGAGTAGAGCTTTATGGAATGTGGAAGAATTTAACTGTCAGAACTAAAAACCAACCAACAGACCTCAAGAGATAGGTAAAACAGGTAAAAGAGTGATCAGTCTAGTGGGCAGCACTGTCGCCTCACGGCAAGAAAGTTCCGGTTTAAAAGCCATTCTGGGAATATGGGCCTTTCTATGTACATCTTGCATTATCTCCCAGGAAATGTTGACTCTAAATGGCCTGTGGGTGTGAATGTGTGCCTGAAAGGTTGTTTGTCTATGTACGTTGGCCCTGTGGTGAACTGGTGACCTTTCCGGGGTGTACCCTACCTCTTGACCATTTCAGCTGCAAAGGGTTACAGCCCCCTACAACCCCGCACAGGATAAGTGGTTCCAGAAAAGTTCAGTCAGGAAGACTACCCTCTTGCACAAACGGGCCACAGCTGCTGCTCATATCACTCTGTTACCCTCCCCTTTTCTTGCATGCTAAAGTTTCTATTACTAATCATTAAGGTAGTCTCATCCATCCCATCACTGTGTCACACTTCAACTTAAACTTCAACTTCAAAATGTTTATTATCATATGCACAGTAAAGAAATGTGTTTCCCTGTACAATGAAATTCTTGATTTGCTGTCCAAAGAATGCCAAACTATTTTAAAATCTAAGTATGAAAATAGATAAATAACAAAAACAGAGCAATACAACAACAATAATAATAATGATAATAAATCAGTGCAATTATGGATGCACAAACTTCAGTTTTCTGATTGTACTGTTTAGGAGTCTGATGGCAGTGGGGAATAAGGAGTTCTTCAGTCTGGTGGTCCTGCATTTTACACTTCTGTACCTCTGGCCTGAGAGCAGAAGTGGGAACAGTCTGTGGTGGTGGTGGGGGTGGTCTTTGAGGCAGCTGATGGTGCATCCTTAGCCCATCACCATCAGCAGCTGTCTTTAAATATGACTCTCTCGCCATTCATCTAGTTCTTTCATGCTGCTGATTACCGCATCCTCCACTTCCCCACCCCCCCTTAGTACTCGCAGATCAATAAATTTCAGCTGTCATTTGCCACTACCATAATCTAGACTACAGAGGGGGGATATTCAATGCTGCTGCTCAAGCCAGCCTACAATTTAAAAGTCGTTATAAGCTCATTTCCTATACTATAAGTTTTCCATCTTTCGTTATAATAAAACAATGTACTTTATTATAACACAGGTATAGTTATAGAAAGTTCATATAAACAAACTTTCATTAATCCAATCAGATATCTATTAATGCATCCTAATATCCTAATGCAGTCTCTGAGTGAAACATCTCTGCTTGGGCGAGCAATTTTAAGAGTGAAATGCTTTTTAAATACACCGGTGTTACGAACTTTCTCGGGGCGAGCTTGGACCCAGGTGCAGACACAAGACAGCGTGGCAGAGCAGGTGCAATGAAATATTTGATACAAACCACAAAGAGGTAGAAGAAAAGGCAGCGGATCAAACAGGAAAAAATTGAAAAACACTAGGATTCACTTACAAAACGCGTGAAGGCTGAGACGCGTGATGACACGGGAGAACATCACACAACGAACTGGCACAGAAGGAAAGGTGAGGACAGACGATATACACTGACGTAACGAGACAATGAGACACAGCTGGAGGGGAAACACAGGTGAACACGATGACCAATCACACAGAAGAGAACAATCACAGGAAAGACACAGAGAGGGAAAGGTTCACAAGTAAAACACACAAAGACTACCCTAGGAAGGACAAATGAAATAAAGAATAAACAGAAAAACACACTAAAAAGGCCACACAAATCAAAATGACGGAATTTCACATAAAAATAAATAAACACAAAGTCATGACAACTGGTTGATTTTGTTGATTGTCATATTTTGTAACCAATAGGAATATGGACAGGTTATAGTTAAGTTATTGGAGGACAGCTTAATTGTGAGTGTATTGCGCATGGGAGCAATAGAGCAATAGGGCTTTCAGGGCCTTGCTCAAGGACCAGAGGCTCAAAATTATTCTACGCGTCGAATTTGCCTTAAAATTTGTTAAGAGCTCTGTGTTATCCCATTGCTGCTGTACTGTATATCATAAACTTTCTTTCCCATAACAGAAAATTGCTGCTGATGTAGAATTCTCACGCTGATAACTTTTCAGGTTCATGGTTGCTAATCAAAGTCGCAAAGATTTTGTTTCCTAGTAACATCTGAGCACTGAGTACATGATGTGGCAGCTGAGTACACAATATGAATGCGTCAGCAGACTGGCTCAGTAAATAGCATTCATTTGAATCAATTCCACCTTAAAAGCGTTTCATTACTGAGTATACAGTCATTATCAGCCGTACCATTGCTGAAGTTCACATTATTTCAAGGGGCAGAGCATTCAATATTTATTAGACTTTAAACCCTGAGACTCTTCTTTTCTTTTTTTTATAAATTAGAATATAAAAACACCCAAGATATTGGATGAATTTTTTGCCTTATTAAATACAGCTATCTAATCAGAAACCATGGGCCTAGATTTTCTGTTCCGAAAATATTAGTAATATTTTAAGTCCACAAATGTTTAAAAGCTATAATAATACTGCCTCTGCTGTTTATTTTGTTGTTTTTTTTTTATAAAGTATGAAATACGTTCACCATCTCTAAAAATAGGCCTCAAAGGCAGAAATAAACATATGAATGACAATGATTGCAGAAATTAAGAATAAATAAATATCATGCCATGTGTGGACATGCAATGTCCCTCGACCAGCAATGAACTCCTCTAATGAAATGTGATGTTATGTCTGAAAACAGTGTTTTTTGTAAAAAAAAAAAAAAAAAAAAAAAAGCCACCCCATAATGAGTAAAATATGATCGATAAGAGTATAATATGATACAAAATGGATCTCGTCGATTCATGTGCCTCAAATTCAGCCAAAATCGGACCAACGGTTGAGGGTTAGAATAACAGTCTGTGTTCCTGTCCACCAGGTCAGGGACTCAGGGACTCTGTCGGTTTCAACTAAATGTTCAGGAGGCACAGATGGGTGAATGTGGACCCTGCGCCTTTTGAGGAGGAAGAGGAGGAGAGGATGGAATTGGAGAGGCCGGGCTGGATTGGGGACAGAGGGGGAAGAGTTGGGAAGGGGTTGTTCCCCGCTCACAGACATCCGGCTACCCACCTGTCCAACCTCCAGAACCCCTTCCTGCTGCCACTGCTGTCCTGTGCGCTCCTGTCCAAAAGGTCACCACTCATCCTTCAGCTGATTTATCTACAGAGCCCTCGACTTTTACTTCTTTTGAATACAGACAGTTTATTATTTCTCCAAATTGCTTTGGGTTCTATTTTGACCTCCCGGAAGAATAGACACATGGATCTCGTCGAAGGAGTTGGCTCCAAGAGAACTTGTTCTCTACGTCTGATGAAGAAAAATCTTGTCTTCTGATCATTTGAAGAAAAATAATTAACTCTAGGAGTTTCAGTTATCTTTCTCAGATAGCCGGGTTTATATAGAAAGATCAGTTATAACAGAGAAGATCGTGGCAAGTGTGACAATGACCTAATACACATGAGTTCATTGACAAGTTCATAATGATTGTCGGGGCCACGTTAACCTGAACCCTCAGACTGAGCATCTTTCCTTTCCGGTCAGATGTAACACCAGAAAAGACCTAAGAAAGAAATTCTAATATATCATAAATAATAAAAACATGTCCGTTTGCATCTTTACTAACAGATTATTCAACATCAATGATAAGAACTGGGTTAAGGAAAATGACTGTCAGTGCTCATGTTTTGACCTCAGTCAGTAACGGAGATATAGAAAGTAGAGTCTGATACTCTCAAAGAGCAATGGTCCTTGGCAGGGATGTTAATATTTTAGAAGCCATAGGACAGAACCTCCTGCACCCTGCTGCACCCCTGCTAGAACCTTGAACTCTCTTCACGAGCATTATTCTGGCTATCCAGAAAATATTCTGTACATTTGTCAGCAAGTAGCTAAAGACATAGTTTGTCCTCAAATCTCACTTTCTAATGCCAAAATAAAACCACTGATGTTGGGATGACCGATGCTCCTCTTGGGCAGAAGGTAGTTTAGTAATATTATTTATTCTTTTCAATTAATTTATTCCAGCTAGCTCCACAAGGAAGTGTTTCTAGTGTCCCAACAACTCCAAGTCGACATATCCCATTTAAAATATCAAAGACATCCATAAACAACTGGGTAAAAATTATTAACTCAAAGACCTGCTGAGTCTTCGAAGAGGGAATTTACTTTATATATCCTAATATAATATCATCAGCCTTATCCTTTATGGCTTCCATGACTCCTTTTATCCTCAAAATAAAAAGACATGAAGAGGAATCAAGAATCAAGTCAGACTTATATAGCAATATCTGAAAAGATGTGGAGATTCGTCGATTCATTTGTTCATCAGCTGAAACTCGCATAAATTCATGTATTTCCTCAAATTATACAAATTGCATTATGAATACTTATATAAATCAAAATGTACCTTAAATTCACACCAATTAGTCATGACATTAAAACACCTGCGAATGAATTATTAATGACTTTAATATATAGAATATGTACAATAAGCAATATGTATTGCTTGGAAATTCGTTTTGCTTGTTATAGCTTTTGGCTCTTTGTATGTTAGGGTCATTATTAAGTTTTTTTGTTGTAACAATGATGTTGAAGTTAAGCGAAGAGCCCAAAATATGAGAGAAATGGCGAAATTCATTTCTGTACTCATTTTATGTTGTGGCTTTTGCCGCGCGTTTTCCTTAATGAATATTGGCTATGCGGAGTGTTTTTCTTAATATGCTATGATGTGGCTTTTGCAGCAAGTTTTTCTTAATGTGCTATGTTGTGGCTTTTGAAGGCCTTTTTAAGCAAATTTATTATGTTGCGGCTCTTCGCTTAACTGTGGCAGGTTTCTTTCTTAATGTGTTATATTGCGGCTTATGCACTGGCTTCGTCCTAATATGTTGTATTGGGGCTTTTGCAGCGTGCTCTTCAAGCGCTGTGCATGCAAAGTCATATTGATGAAGATGTTTTCTTACTTTGCATGTTGTCATAATGTCTATATAACTCAGTACCTTTTCACTTAAGTATCTAGTTATAGTGTTACTACTATAGAAAAGCATCTTACGTATGAGCGGAAAACATTTCCCTGCTCGTATCCTATTGTTTATTTGTTTTCTTGATGCCACTGACTCCACAGCAGAACAGACTTTCTGCAGGTTGCACTTTGCTCTTTGATGACATCCATTATTAATCTAAAGCGTGTTTGCTAAAAGGAGCTCGTGTACACATATGGAAAAAGCACTAACTTCTGTTGTGTTTATGTTCCCAGATATTTCAAGATTATATGCTGTTTTTTTTTTTTCATGTTTGTTTATGCGAGCATCACTGTTTTTTCTGACCTACTCATGTTTTCATCTTGTTTATCACGTTTTTAAATCTCTCTTGAGCTCAATGAGATCTGATGAATAAATAAAGGCACAGCAGATGTCCGTTCAGCCCCAATATTAAGAATGCTTGACCAGTTTGTGTAGTTTAGCTACAATATGTGTGTTAAACACTTAAACTGCATTTTTGTTCCTCTCTTTTTTCCTTACAGCAGATCTTAAACATCTTTAATAAAATATGATCTCCTTGACATCAGGGTTAGTCTCAGGGTAACCTACGATATATATCTGTATATACTGTAGACAATAGAGGATATTGCCATCACTTCAGGAGATTTGCTGTTAAATGGAGATTTTGTTCTCAAATGCGATGCTTTCAAGCAGGGGGCTGTTATAGCTTGTGTTGCCACTGATCAAACATTCCTTTTAAAGCTCCTAGGCCTCAGCCACCCCAATACAAAAAATTCCTAGATCTGTATTGTATAGTTCGGTTCACTATTCAATCATACACACTTTATAATAATGTTATATTCCAGTGAAAATTGGCTGTTTGTCAATTCACCATAGCGTCACCATTCCCAGCCATTTTGTTTTGGTGGGTTCCAAAATACCCCATAAGTGAATTATCTCACAATGGCTTAGAAAACGATATTATGATGTCACATCGAGGGGGTCTTGATTTAATGCCACCAAAATCATCTGTAGAATATGTCATAACCTAACTCTGGGTGAAAAGCCATTTGTTTTTTTGCCCATAATCTTGTTAAAAAATAGACAAACAAGGTAAAAGTCTATTCACCTTGGACATCATTGGACAAACAGTCTGGAAAATATTTTTGAAAAACAGTGTTATGAAAGAAGCTCCCCTTAGCTAGTAAATTATGAACTATGAGAGTAAAATATTCTATATTTAAGATGAATCTCCTCGAGTCGTTTCGTATGCACCAAATTTGGTCCAAACTGGGATTGGCTCCAGCCCCTGCCAAACAAAATGTAAAAATGATCCTTGATATAGCTGTTGAGCTATCACATTAACCAGGGCTGCCACAACTCATACATTGGACGTGAGACTCACACAATTTTTGTTTTCTCATGCAATTGATACAGATCTCAAGCTCTCACACCACGCATTAATTTGCTCACGCTAATTTTCCCTCTTTGTGAATTAATTAACGGAAGGGTTTTTTTTCCCTCCAATTTCCGACTCGCACAGGCACAGAGGCTGCATGGATAGTACTAATTTGTTGTGAGATTTGATTCCCTTTTCCCTATTGGTAAAAAATAACCATTATTTAATCTATTTCATGAGGCTTAAACCAGCTAAGCACTTCTTGTGTGTCATTAGAAATGACTTGTGGGAGGAGTTTGGAATACATCTCATGATTGCTCTAACATGATCACAATTGTTTTTCCTCAAGTTGTAGGCCAAATGTTTCCATTATCATAGCAGGCGGAACTCAGAAATGCTGAAATACAGTCATGTAAATTTGTTGAGAAGTTATGTAACAAGACAATTGATATGAGAGGACATGATATTATAAGTCAGATACATTAAAACAATTGTTTTCCCAGTATAAATGGTTGGATCTTTGTATGGCTGCGTGTTGTACGGAAAAAGTTGTATCCTTTGTGTGAGCCACCTCTGACAGTAATGCAAAAAAATCCAGCAAATTGGAGTCACGAAATGAACAAATAAACATTTCTGTCATTTATAACTCTGCATTAAAAGGTCACATCATTATTATTGTAAAGTGTTTTGGATAGAATATTTTCCTCCTTAACATGTACAGTTACTGTAGAACTAGAGATAGTGAGCTTCTTTATTTTGAAGTGATAAGACTTTTATTTAAATCAAAGATATACAACATTTTTAATGAGAAATTAATTCAAAAATATTAAAGAAAATAATATTATCTTCTATACTTTCATCGTCTGGATTAAGTTTATTTCCAGTATTATGTATTTTATAAGTATGTCATGTTTTTCTTTCCAGTTTTTTTCCTTACTGCTCTCATCTATGTCTCATTATCTCCCTTCTGCCTCCATGCAGTGTGTAAGACATCCAATATGCAACAAGCTCAATTAATTTGAGATTGATATCATGGATTAAACACAAGATTATACACTATGATCCAACATGGACTCTTTACAGCCTTCGGCAGGGATTGTGAGGGTTATCAATTTCAACGATATAGTTGGGTATCAAAATGTTGAAAATAATTCAAATGAAGCTTCACAGCTCAGAGTGACTCAAGGAAAGGGTGCGATCAGACACAGAATCTATAGCTTCTGAAGAAATTTAGACTGACAGTCATATCTTACATTAAATCCACTGATAGTGTTAAGTAGGAGCAGACTAGATAGATTATGATGACATATTTTCCAACATAGTGAGTTCCACTACTGCTCAGAGAAGAATTTCTAGCCAACATGGGATATATCCCCATGAAAACTTAGATATAGATTCATGCTCCTTAGAGGAACATACCCCTGTGATGAACTCCTTCCTTATCGTTCCTCAAGCCCCGCTGCCGCGTCCCTACTAAGGAGAAGTGGTTATAGATAATGGATGGATAGATGTTCCTTTGGACGACTAATTCCTGTGACTTTGATGATCCTTCCATTTTTGATTCTAGCACCTCTATCTTCTGGCACAAATGTCTTTGGTTAAAAGTGAAATCTCACGACCACTGGATAAATAAAATGACCTTCTGCACAGACATGTCCACCTCAGGATGCCCCCATTTTCATTTAAAGCCATCCCAGAACAAGACTTCTTCTAACGTTTGTAAAAATAATACCTTTGATCGAAGGGTCCTTAAGTTTGAATAAGCAACGGTTAGCATCAGCAGAACTTCAGCATTGTATACTTTTACGTCTTAATATATTAGCTACAAGCACTGACAAGAGTAGCTAGCATATGTCAGTGCTTGCTTTTATGGGTGCCGCCTTAGCATACCATGTCCCATTGATCTTCATGTCACGTGTTCCAGCCTTTACCCTCTGTCTCCAGCGTTGTTTTACTGACAATTTGCCCCAATTATTTATTTTCCTTGCTACTTTACTCTGTTCAGACTCAGCCTTTGTTCTAATAAAATATATATAAGTAATAAGTTCAAATAAGTTCGATTATTATCGAAGACCAGGCGGCAAGGAGCCGCAGTTGGTAGCCCTCCTCCCTCAAAGGCTCTAGGCTGTGTGGAGTTTGCATTTCTCCCTGTGTCCGTCTGGGTTATCCCACAGTTCAAAAACATGCCATATAAGTGCAATGGTGACTCGAAGTTGCCCCTAGGAGTGAATTCGAGCTTGAATAGTTGTCTCTCCCTATTTGTCGGCCCTCCGATGAACTGATGGCTCATTCAGCCCCCCGTAAACCTGAACAGGATAAGCGGTTATGGATAACGAATTAATTATGAATGACCAACATACTACCAATCAAATATCTGCAATTCAGTAAAATATTGTTACTCATCCGTGAGTCGGACAAATACAAACACATGAGTCGAAATTGAACAACCGATCGGAATAAGTGAGTCCGAAAAAAATTCTTTCACTGGGCCTAATCTTAAGAAGACAGTGAACTAAGCATCGACAAACACCAGAGAGGCAGCCGATAATACGCTGACCTGCCTTTCTGCGCACAACAGACTGTCCTGCTTATGGCTGCTGCTGCTGTATCAATTTGTGTTAGCTTAGCTTAGCCACTGGGTTGGTTTCCCAGTAACATGTGGCTGAAAGAGTTAACCAGTGTGTGTGAGTTTGCCTGTTTATTCTCTGTTGATTCAAAAGCAATTTTATGGTGTGTATAAAAACAGGATAATGACAATAAAATAAGTTAATTATATAATGTATGCAAAATATTTATATATGGTATGCATAATAATTTTATATATATATAGAGTTTATATATATATTCATATATGATCTATGTATATATTATATAAATATGAACATTAAACGTTGATCAAATTAAATAAATAGATTAATTTTATAAATAAAATAATTTGATTTGGCATTAATGTGTAACATTATTCTAAAGAAAATACCTATAAAATGCTACATCAATATCAGAAAATTGAGCTTGTTAAATTTCAATAAGTTTGGGCCCTTTTGACGGTCTTTATATTTGCTTCGCTTTAGATACAAATAAAGTAAAACAATAGTTGAGTGTCGGGATATTAGGATGCTGTAAATCTTTTGGGACTTTTCCAGTTATGGTCATTAGAATAAAGAGTGTGTACTTTTAATTTTTTCTAACATTTTGAAACTATTTACACCTGAAGTAAATAAACTTATTAAAGTAGGTCAAAGACAAATCCAAATTGGTACCAGAACAGACAATAGTACAAAATTATAAATACTTTATATACAGCAGTTTTCATCCCAGAGTACAATACAAATGTAAAAAAAAGATCTTTCATCAGTATATGCTGTGGAAATATTGGCAATAGTGTTGGCGTTACAGTGGTTGGAAGACAACCTAAACAACATCACAATAGCGTCAGATAGAATATCCGTACTGACCAGAAGTCCCCGCCCATGTGCGGGTGGAGGGCAACGAAAAAGTAGGAGGAAGAAAAAGAAGAAGAAGAAGGTGACAACATTCAACTATAAGGGAGGAAACACTTGGAATCAGGATTCATATACACACACACACACATACTGTGAGGAAAGAAGAAAAATGGAACACGGAAACTAAGAGAAACTCAAATACGGAGAAACCTTCAAAAATAAAACTTGAAACACAATCAATGCTTTTAATGGCTCTGAAACATTACAAAAGCTACCACTGAGATATTCTCTTTGATGGCCTTCATTTGATGGCCTCTATTTTAGAAAAATGTGAAAACAATGTTTTTCTCTCTGATGTGTCAGTTTTGTCGTGGAAAAAAAAACATGAACAATCTCCACCTAGTCCTCGAGGTTCCATCAGTTTCATCACTCATCAGCCTCAGCAGAGTCATCAGCCACCACCACCAGTATCCAGACTCCAGAGGGGGGATATTCCATCCTGCTGCTCAGAGCAGAGATCCTTCAATCACAATCACCCCCAAAGAGTCTGAGCGCCGCAGACTTTCTAATAGAATCATTATCACATATCTGCTGTTGTAATAAATCATTCATCTTCTCGACATCTTGTTTTCTCTGGTTGTAATCTTTTGCTAAAATTATTTGAAAGGAAAAAAAATCTACACAAAAGCTGAAACGTATTGTTGCATCTATTCTTTGTTATTCATCACATGACCTGGCAGCAGTAAAATGTTGGGTGTTGTGACATTAACAGAGCATCCAGTCCTGCTAGTTGTGTAATCGACCAGAAGCAAAGTTATATTGTATTGGAAAGAAGAACTGTAATAGGAGTATGTCCTACAGTTATGGCATGAGGATTGAGTTCCATAAATCTGCTCAGCATACACGTCTAAGTTCACTCTTTCACTCTGGTTTCTCCAGTATTTAAATAGTGTATCCTAACCTGAGGTTAATTTTACAAGTCGTCGTTGTTTTATTTATTTTGGAATATATTCAGCTTGTCTCAGAGAGATATTGTGTGCAGAAAGAAAATCAGGATATGACCATCATGCCATTATTGCCATCATCCAAATCGAGGGCCAAAGCTCGGGGCAAAGCTCGCCAAATGCTCACGAGAGGATGGATGCATAATTTTCTGGGGCCAACTCTCATCTCTGTGCTGTAAAAACTCTCTCCATCGTCATCTTGAACTCATGCATTCTGTCTTTTTTCAATAGTTTCCAAGGAAAAGAAATGCCAAACTGGATAACACTGTATGTAGTCGGACTAAATTAAATGATCAAAGAGTGAAAAGGTAAGAAAAGAAAAGCTTTTTAATTAAAAGTTAAATGGCATGTAAAGAAACAGAGAGAAGCAGAGACTTCAAAAGTGTATGAAGCTGTAGGGTAGAGGTGAGGGGAGAGACGGTGGGAGGGAATAAGGGAGGCATATCAGAGCGTAAATGAGGAATAGAAGAAACACAACCGTGGAGGAAACAAGGCTTTGGACTTTACCATGAAGCACCCGGAGAGGAGCATGTGCCTATGAGAAGCCTCCTCAGAGAGAGTGAAGGAGGGAGGAGGTGGGGGTGGGGGTAGGGGAGCAGTGAGGTGAGGACAGGAGTTCCAGAGCTCTGCAGAACAAGAAAGAGGCAGAGCAGGGAGAGGAGGTGGGAGGAGGCTGAGTCGCAGCGATAGAGAGCTAGAGTGTGGGAGGCTTTGTGCTTCTCCGAAGAATGGATGATGAGAAGGCTACAGTCACAATTTCTTCTTTACGAGAGGAATTTTAACTTGATTTTATTTCCACTAACTCAGTAAACAATACTGGATTGTTTTGCTTTCATCAACCTTTACCTTCATAGCTGCTTCATGGTCCCTAACGGTGGAAACACCGGTAAGATGACCCCTTTTTTTTTTCTTCTGTTATTGTTCGGTATTATATGACAATGTTAAAACACCAGGGGAAGATAAAACATTTCTACGTTTGTTCAGTTATTTTATAGAAGACATAACTTCTAGTCTTTGAGCACCGACTGAGATGTGTCAGGTTTTGCCTAGATAGGAATTAATCATATAAATAATTAGTTTTCTTAACTGTGAGTTCTTTTGAATGGTATTATTTTGCAAAATGTGACATTTTAAAAACTTGCAGTACTGGCGTTAAAGGGTCTGTTTCATCCATTAAGTGACATATTTTCTCTTACAGGCATATTCAATTTATTTAATTCTTAGTGCAGCATCGTTCATCATCTGTCCTTGGGTTCATAGAAAGGCGCTATATAAGACCAAATTATTATTACTATATATATATCTATATATACATATCTATATATATATAGATATATATACATATATCTGTTATTGTCGTAGTCAGTGGAACTTCCGGCGAGCCAAGATAAACGTTTTACTGAATCAGGAAATCCCTGAAATGCCGTCACAGGAAAATTTTATTTAAAAAAAAAGTCATTACTGAATACATTCTTCTTTTTTTTTCTTGTATCCTGATGCACAGATACATTTACTGGCCCATCCATTGTCTTGAAGAACTAGAATGGCACTTTTCTCTGCAACTGTTCACATTTTGCATTTTGATGTACCAAGAAGGAGAAACAATACTTCAATATTTCAAATCCTGACTATAATAACAAAATGTTCTGGTGGTTTTTAAGCAATATCAGTGAACTAAAGAGCAAAAACAGGATATAATTTTTACAACCAAGCAAATTTCTTATTTTTCTAAAAAGAATTCTCAAAGTATTTATTTAGAAGACACTGTTAGGCTATTTCGTATTTGGTGTTTGTCGTTTTGGCGTGTGGGGGTTGCTGAGTGCAGCGAGGAGGGTGTAACTTCAATGAGCGATATCTCATGGCCAGATAAATGAATGCAGAGGCACATTTAGTTTCAGCAATAAATACAAGGATGAGTTTGTTTGAATTGATGAATTTTAAATAACAAGCCTTTAAGTTAGCATTGGGATTATTATGCATACAGGTACATACATATTATGCATATATAGTGCATACAGGGTTTCTATGTAAGTGCAAGGAAGACAGACAGACAAATAATTCATATTTAAGAAGGGCTGGAGCACAACAGTCAGATTACGATGGAATCTGCTGCCACCGCATCCTCCACAGATCCACTGTGTTAACGTGATAATTCAAAAACTGTTTCATGGATCCTTTTCACATTTTATGCTCACATATACCTCAGTGCCAAGAAGAATTGAATTTGGGAAGGGTCAGTTGTATATTTCTAACACTAGGGGGAGCTTTTTCTCCAAAGGTTTTCGGACAATAATTTCTCAACTGTTGGTGCAATTTAGTCCAAATGTGATGCTTATGAATGAACTCGAAGAACTCTATCGTGTAAATATCGTATCATACCTAAGTAGTTCATATTTTAATCCATAGGGGGAGCTATTTTAAATTATTTATAAGGTGCTTGTTGCTCATGGATTCCCTTCCTTATAACAGATTTATACACTAATGAAAATATAGTTATGAATAGTGCACTATATTCCATCCCCTAAAATCTGCACAACGGACCACTAGAGGAAGAATATCATCAAAATATACCTAAAGGTGCAAGTGAGACTTTAAACCATGGCATGACAGTACGACTGGCCGAATGTTTATTTCTGTGTTTGTGAGTTTAGAAGTGCTGTTTGTGCACTTATCTGACACAAAGGGACACAAACACAGACATGACGACAGGACATGATATGGCGAGAAAGTCTTCTTTCAACTCATGTGCTGTGGCAGTTGGCCTCAGGCAGCTCTGGGCCAGCCTGTCCATTATTACTGCACATGACCACTCCGTGCATCGGGCGACCTGGCCTGTGAGCCCTGACTGAGCCCCCACGGTCTTCCTCCGTATGCCTGGCCTGTCACTCAGCGACACAGCCCTCTACAAAGAAATTCCACTGCACACATGAACAATAACCTAAATGCAGCAATGGCTGAAAATATAATTAATTTCAGTACAACCTCACAGAGGGACTTGTGTAAAAGCGAGTCACTTTTGTGACTTTTGAAAACCGTTGGTCGGTGTAGGTGAAAAGTGTGTGCGTGTGTCTGTGTGGGTGTGTTTGTGTGTGTGTGTTTGTGTGTGTGTGGCGTGCTGTGGTTGCTGTCAGCTGGTTGTCTCACTACGCCCATGGTCTTGCTGCAGGGAATACTTCTGCCTGTCATCTTCACTCAAGGTGAAGCTGAAAATCCGCTTAATGAGGTTCATCCTCTATCCTTCCAAAAATAATTTTCCTTTCGTTTTACCACCATTAGCATCATACAGATTAAAATAAAGGAATTACACTGTTAAAAATAGACTTGAGAAAAGGCTAAAGGAAATATAAATTAAATTTACAAGGCATTGGTATTGAAGTTGAATTTTGTTTGGTGGTTTAGTTAGTAACCTTGATTCTCTCGGTTGATTCATGGTTAATATAAAGAGCTGAGGCAGAGTCAGACACAAACCATAATTGATTGAAAGAAAGATTTAATGTCCTTCACTGCGTTAACATTCACAACACTCGCTCTGTTAAGGTTGGTAGAGAAGGCGATTACACACCTCTATAGAATGCCAGAACTCAAACATAAGTAATGTCACCTTTAAAATGTAAAACCCCATTTTGATGAAGGAAAGGATTATCCGTTCAATAAGAGCCTACAATTTGAGATTTAATAAGGTCAGATGAAAAGAACAGTAATATATAGTTTTCAATTATTGTTATTGTTTCTTACATTATCTGCGGTTATTGCTCTGGGTCCCAAACATTAATCATTTAAATCCTGCTCAACTGATAGGTTGAGAACATTTTGAGTTTCTATTTCCTGATGAATAATGTTTTCCACTGAACCTGTTTATAATATGACCCAGTGGCGGTATATGCTAAACAGGATTGGGCCATGGATTGAGCCATGTAGGACACCACATGTCAAAGGGGCCACCAAGGACGAAGCATTGACTTTGGCTATTGAGAAAGTCCTATTCAATAAGTAGGATTTTTGTGGGTATATTAAAGCATTTGAGGATTACTTAACAGAATTATGCAACTTGATAAAACCAAAAAAAAGTCTAATGACAGTCCAGTGGTTTTCCAGAAACATGCTTTACTAAAGGGTTGAACTAATCTTAGTACAATTGACTATTGTCCATTTTAGAATTTCACCATGACATCATTTTATACGTCTTATTTCCTTTACTGTTTAAAAAAATGCTTGACAAAATTATTTGTCATTTAATAATAAATGTAGGGTATTGAGATATAAATTAATAAATGCTTCAAAGAAAGAAAATATGCGAGTAAATGATTTTCCACATTGTTGTTTTCTTTTTGATTCCTATGGAGCCTCACCTTTGCTTTCGTATACTGGACGGCATGCTTAGAATTCTTACAATTAAATTGGCTTCACCGCTGACTGGTCTTACAAAATTATCTCCACAGTGGTGCATCAGTGTTGGATGAAGGCATATAGGCAGAGGCTCACTCTGAATTCAAGAATAATGATCCATTACATACCAGGCTAAGAGTATAGAAGCATATAGAAACCACAAACAAGAGCAATCGAGCGAGCAGGCAGTGTCTGCATGAGCTGCCGTTAAAAACACGTTTTGGAAGCAGCTGTCACAACCTGAGGCATGAGCACAACCAACGACATCCATGTGACGTTCTCCTTTCAAGAACACGGATTCGTAAAACTTATTAAGACTAATGCAGAGTGTTTTTTCTTGGAATCTTAGGAATAAAGTACAATTAAATGTAAAATCTACTCTGTTTTTTCCTCCAATTACAGCTAAACAGCAACAACGACATTACGTTTTGATGTAAAATCAGAAAGGTCCCTGAGTAGGCTTCTGAATGATTTAGTGACGGGAGCTTGTTGGGATGCGTCACTTTGCAGCATGTCTGCATATAATATGGTTTGGTTTGATGATATAGTAAGCACATATTACTTAAACTGAACGGAGTGAGTTGCTATGCACTCACATTTCTACAACATCCAACTCTGCTCAACTCAGGATGTCCACAATCTGTTCAAAAGTGTGGGACTGTAAAGTGACAGCTTTTTGCTCAATTTGGTGCACACCCAAGTTTTTGTACTGCATCTGAAGAAACAGTCATTATCTCTGTGAGACATGTTACAGTTACAGGGAATCACATTGTATATTTTCCTGCACCTAATGCGTGAGGTGAGAAGAGGGGATTTGATTCGATCTGAATATGTCCATTCCTCTTACCCTTTGTTTTCTTTGAAGTGTGCACCTTCCTGCTCTTCGGGCCAGTGAACAACATGAATGATTGAAGGAACTGTATATGTAGTTGTCAGCCAAGAAGAACATTTGGTACTGAACTTAGAATGTCTGCATGAGTGAAGAGGTGCTTCAAATGCTGTCTGTGTCTATAATCTGTCACAAAAACTATGTAAGCAGAATCTTGTTAGGAAATCGTATCTTATCTCTTTGTCATATAAAATCCTTTTAAAAGACACCTTGCAATTCCAAGGTCCAGTGTTTGGTGCATAACCTAGTTGGATTAAGCTTTTATCATAAACAAACGCACCATTGAAACCTTCAACACCCACACACTAATACAAAAACACACACACACTCACACACACACACACACATTAAGATTGCAAATCACGTACCCTAACCCTGGTGTATTTTGCGTCGTCAGTTTTATATTTCTTCCTCTCCACACACTCAAGACCGTATTCATTCCGTTTTAATTGGATGGTTTGTTGGTTGGATGCTTGATTAGTTGGCTGGTTTACTGGTTGGTTAGGAGGCTGGTTGGTTGGGTGACTGATTTTGCAGGATGCTTGATTGGTTTGTTGGTTTCTTGGATGATTGGTTGGTTGATTGGCTGTTTGCTGGGTTGATTTATGGACGCATTGGTTTTTTTGTGGGCAGGTGGGTTGTTGGGGGACTGATTGGTTGATGGGCAGGATGCTTGGTTGGTTGGTTTGTTGATTTGTTCATTTGATGGTTGGTTGGATAGCTGATTGTTAATATGCTTTATTGGTTGGTTCTGTGGTTGGTTGGCTGGTTGTTTGGATGGCTAGTTGGCAGGACGCTTGATAAATTGGTTGGTTGGTTAGATAGCTGATTGGCGTTATGCATGGTTTGTTTGTTGGTTGATTGGTTGGTGGGTTGGTGGATTGATTAGTTGGTTGGCTGGCTGGGTGCATGATTAGTTAGTTGATTTGATTGGTTGGTTTGTTGGTTGGTTGAACTCGATATAGTGATATTTTTGAAACCTTCTCTAACAATGGGATTACTGCAACATTCAGTGATCTTCTTCTTGTCTTTCATCAGGATAGTTTTTGTGAGCGACGCAACCAGTTCCACATCACCTTGGGAAAAACAACTCTGTCCTGGGCCATGACTGCTCTGCCTCCCAACGTCAGTATTTACAGTAGTACTGGAGTTTGGCAGTTGCCTACAGACTCCCAGTTTAACCTGACGGCAGCGGCCCAAGCAGGACTGGGCTCAGGACAGTCACTGGCACCTCTCTGCACCATCTGCTGCTGTGGATTTCTCAATCGATCTTTTGCAGTGGTGTTCATGGTTAGCCTGGCATTTGCCATCGTCATTGGAAATGTGGTTACCATCGCTGCATTTGTGCAAACAAGGCAGTCTCGAACACCACAAGGATACCTGAAAGGTAAATGTTGCTTATCATCTCTTCACCAAATGCTTTTTGGTGGCAAAAATATATCAGGTATAATTGAGTTTCAATATGTTGATGGATTTCACAATGCTAATTAACAGATAATGTTCCTTACAGCAGAACTTCAGCTCTTTTTGATTTAGAACAGTTGAAATGGCGGCCATCTTGCCTTTAACAGAGATTATTAGAAAGAAATTGTATTATTTGGATAACGATGATGAATTCAATTATTTTTTATTTTAATATTATTATTTTATAATCGCACCAGTGTATATCCAAACACTTGTTATTAATTCCCGGCTGTTTAAGGTCAAACATGATAACTTCTAGTTTTTTTCACCATCACAACATCACCGCTATGAATTACTTTTTTTCTTCACTTAAACAGACTTTATTAACGTATTGAGCCCAGAAACATGCTGGATAAGTGTCAGGGTAAGGAATCATGCCCACATGGATTCAGATTTGAGGGTGTTGATCCATTGAAAATTCAATAGATAATAATAATAATAATAATAATACATTTAATTTATAACTGTTTCACAAAATACTGCTACTCCACATATTAACTAATTGATAGGTGCAAGAGAACAGAATGGGTGTGTCCAGTTTGTCCACTTCTTATTGTTGTCTCTCTCCTACAGTGTCTCTGGCCATAGCGGACTTGATGGTTGGTGTCCTCGTGGTGCCATTCTCTGTCTACACTGAGGTCTCTCTGATGGTGACCAGCACTCCCCCAGTCTGGTACCAGGGTAGATCGGCTTCCCCAGCCATCTCCTCCTCTCTTGGGGGACTTGTGAGCCCATGGCAGCCCTGCATGCTGATTGGCCCAGTGTTTGCTGGTTGCACCTTTGTCTCCATCAGCACCATCTTCCTCATGACACTGGAACGAAGTGTGGCCATCCTAAGACCCCTCCACAAGGATGCCTTGGTCACCCGGAGACGAACCCTTCTCCTCATCATGCTGTCCTGGGCTTCCTGCTTCCTGTTGGCTCTCGCGCCCCTCATCTTCAGCAAGAACTTCACTTTAGAGTACAATGAGTGCAGCCGTATGTGTAACTATTCCCCACTTTTGTTTGGAAACCAGCTGCCAACGGATGCCAACATTTTGCTATTATTCCCGGCGTTTGACTTCACACTGCTGGGTTGCACGTTAGCTGTCAACATTGTATCTTTCAATAGCATCAAACGGTACTCTCGAAAACGCAAACTGCTCTCAGAGGGAAGTCTGACTGATGGGGGCGGGGGAGGAGGGTGCCCTCACAGGCCCTCCTTTTCAGACATCAAAGCCGCCAAGACTATTGGCATACTTACATTTGCCTTTACGGCATCCTTTTCCCCCATTGCAGTGTTTGTGCTGGGGAATGTGGTAGGACACACTTGGTGTAACTTTTCCTTCCTTGCCTTCTGGATCCTGACTGGCAACAGTTGCTGTAATGTCGTCATCTACAGTGTCAGAGATCATCGCTTCAGGAAGGGTGTGGCCCTGCTTTTTAGGCGAGACCAGTCTCCACTAGCCACCCTGGCTCACACCAAAGTAAACCAAATCCACCTACCAGAACCTCTATAGCTCACTGTTTATCATGAAATACCTCATGTATTTGTTTAAAGAAGGGATGAGAATGAAATGTTGTGCTATAGAGGAGGTTATGTACTGTGCTATTTCTTGGCTATAAAACCACAATATGTATTTTGTTATGAAAATGTATTTTTGGGATTATATTATTAAATCTAATTTAATGATCTGTTTACAAGATGAGAATGCTGAGCACTTCTATCTAAGCTAACTGTTTCCTGACTCAATTTTCATCCCTGAAAGTGGGAGGCTATTGGTCATCTAATATAACTATGTGAATATGTCCCAAGGATCCAACAATTACTTTAATTCAGTGTTAAGTTAACAAAATCAGGCCTACACTGTGATTCCTGACAGCAAGGGTATATCGGCAAAATTCTCCAATCCCCCTCGTAGCAGCAACCCTGATTGAACTATTCAAGTTAAATGTGAAGTAATGCCTGAAGAACAATGTTTTTGTATAATAAAAAAAAAACAGTTCCCCCCAAGTAGTGTAAAATTCTAACTTTACACTACTTTTATAGTAAAATGTGATAAATACAATATAAATCTCCTTCGGTTGATTCATATGCACCAAGATTTGGACAAAATAAGTCCAATGTTTGAAAAATTAGGGCCGGAAATATTTGGAGATAAAGCTCCTCCTATTGGTGGAAATGTACAACTAACCTTTTCATAAATCAACCAAACTCTTCCTTGCACTATGGTTGTCTCAAATTTTCCATGGAATAGTTTTTAAGTTATCTCGTTAACACTGCACCGGCAGTAGCGATGATGATAACATAATTTTCAGGGATATAAATAGGTCATTAAATTATAGAGGAATTTCAGCTTTTTAATGGTGGCAATTACGAATGAAAGCTATATCAACATATTTACAATTTATGACACCATCAATATTTGTCTATGGGTAAATAAATATACATCTATGCATTTTAAGCTATTCTAGAGCCACAATAATCCATATCCTTGCCCAACTTTTCTCTGTCTTTAAACCTCTTTCCTAAAGCTTTTTGATGGAGGGCTTCCATGAGCATTTTTTTCTGGAAATCTGCTCTGTCTCTAGGAACTGCACTAAAACCAGTTAATTCAGTGGATAAACCAATGGATTTATTACAATGACGTGAGAACATTCAGTGGTAACTAAAATCATGAACCCATTAAGGACTGTCATAATGTGTCTAAGTAGTGGATTTGGCCTCCAAGTGTCCTGGCAACATCTGGGAATGCTCCTAATGAGATGGTGGATGGTGTCCTGGGAGATCTCCTCATGGAACTTGATCTGTGAGCTCCTGGACAGTCTATGGTGCTGCTAGGTGTTTTCTGATACACCGCTACATATCGTTCTGGATGTTCTCAGGGGGATTCAGGTCTAGGTACATGAAGGCAAGTCAATGGGATCCATACCTTCATCATCCAGGAAATGTCTACACACTCTGGTCACATGATGTGAGGCATTGTCCCCCCACTGGAGGGTGTTGGCCCCTCATGCGACCCTCATGATGTCTGTTTCTGACAGTTTGGTCAGAAACATGAACACCAGTAGCCCACTTGGGCTAATTTGGTAAGGATCTGGCAGTGCTCTTTCCTGTTCCCCCTCACACCAAGAAGCAGATACCGGTCCTGCTGCTGGGTTGTTTTCCTTCAAAAGATCTCTCACGCTCTCCTAGAGTAACGGCCGGTCTCCTGCCATCTCCCTCAAGCTCTCAAGACTGTTCTTGGAGACACAGCAAACCTTCTTGACGCATCACGCGTCGAAGTTCGATCCTGAAGGAGCTGGACTAACAGTGTAACCTGAATGGGCTGCAGGTACCCCGTCATACTGCCAGTATACACAAGGGCCACTAGCAAAAAAGAAAAACTAGAGAAAAATCGGTGAGGAAGGATGAGGAGAGAGAAATTTTCATTTTTTGCCCGCAGAACTAAAACCTTTTGAGGGGTTGTCTTACTGTTTCCTCTCCTGTCCACCTGGTAGCACTTTCATTTTCACCAAAGCAGCTGAAGTTGATCCATGGTCATGTTGGCTTCTTAACTGGACAGAATGATATCCCTGAAGTTTAACTGACTCTGTGTTAGACTGTGATGATTAAGTGTTCCCTTAATTTTGTGGAGCAGTTTATTAGAAATGCACTTTATCCGTTATGATATGAGTCATCGGCATAGCTCTGAGAGACTATATCATTTTCTATAAGTTTTATTTTAAGCAGTATACAATATAAGCAAATATGAGTGATAGAAGGAAATGTAAACTTATTAGAATAGATGAATGGGATGCCAATTACAGAGATTTAGTATTTAAGTACCATGATTAGACTAGACCCCTCTACTGTGCCAGCCTATTTCTTCAGGGTATGATGTATTTGTAACATAAATTGTTCGGATCACTCTGTCAGCTATAGGTCTTGTGTATTGTTTGGAATTCTGTATTGTACGATTTAAAAACATAACAATGTATATATATGAGATTGAAAAGAATTTCAGCACAAAGTAAGATGGCTGTGTTTATTCATGGTGAAATGGCTACATGTCATGTAAGCCAGATTCTGTTATTATTTGCACTCTGTGATTTGCAAACATCGCACCAGAAACATAAACAAATGGATAAACTAATAAACACAATCAAGAAGATATCTTTGTTGCTAGTAATGCGCCAACTTATTTTCCGATTTCCTCTGGGACTCTGCAGACAACACTAGTACATCTCAATAGAAGTGGTAATTACTATGAAGTTCCAATTAAATATTTTCCCTTTTGCTTTCTTGTAAAGACGTGCAGCCGTCCATCACACATGGAGCTGGGTGCAGTCTTTAGAAATTATGTTTAAATTACTACTACTAGAACTGCTACATCCACAGCAGAGGCTTAACATGATGGATGTAGGTGACAAAGTGCTACTTAAGTGGGTCGTTTCTTCTCTTTCATATCTCCTCTCTGTGTGCCGGTACATACCTACTTGTTGTAATGGTAGGTTCAGAGGATGAGCAGGCAGAGCTACAGCGAGAGACACAGACAAAGTAGTCATGTGCAGGCATGTGTCAACGCACAGTTAGAAAAAGGGAGCACATCTCTATTTGCTCTTTATAATAGAATAGTTATCATCCTGCAATTAATAATTTTCTGTTCAAACAAAGTTCAGACAAACAAAGTAGTGTGTAGTGTTTGTCAACATTTGACAGGACTGCATAAAAACAATGAAATGAATGTTTTAATTGGATGGTCGATGACCTTGATGGTTGATAATGTCTAACCATTCAGCGATTTATTAATATAAAATATACATACTAATTTATTCATTCATTTTCTGTGCTTAGTGCTTATCCTTATCTGGGTCACTGAGGGGATTGGGGTTGGAGGGGGATGCTGTGACCTATCCCTGCGACCTACCTCACCGATATCGCAGGTTTTCGGACTGTGGGAGTAAGCTGTAGAACCCGAGGAGAACCCACACAAACACTGGGGGAACATGCAATGGCCGGGGAGAGGTGAATTTTTGCCCCAAATCTTCTTGCCACGAGGCAGCTGTACTCCCCAGTACACCACTGTGCTGCCTCATTTGAATTTAAACCATTTCAAATGCTTTTAATGGCAGATATTGATGTTTGAGAATAATTTAGATGACTTAATTATGAACCAAATCAGCAATTCGAAAAGCTTTTTAATCGCCCGATACCCCTTCATTTTAGACATGCGTGTGTTTTTGTGCGTATGTGTACGTGTATGTGTCGGTGTAATTGGGGATTTCGGAGTCTGATTGTTTCCAGTCTTTTACCTGTGATATTTATCTTCTCATCAAACTCTCAGCAAGAATGTGAGCAAACATATTTAATTAAAGGCGATGACAAATCGTTTTCGGTGCCTCAAAGTAGTTTTAATCTGATTTACGTTAGATCATTTCAACGTAACGTAACACTAAGTTAACACGTTTTGTGTGGCAAACTCATTTTACACAGTGTTACGTTAATGTCAACATCATCTGAAGAAACGTTAAAAGAAGAAATTCCTCATCACAAGGTCCATCCTGAAATCCCAGATCCAGCGACGGTCAGAGACTTCCTAAGAGGTCTTCCTACTCCTTCCCTCCTCCTCCTCCTCCCTCCTCCTTTAGCGCTTTTTAAATGGTTTACCACTTTAGTCGATCCTGACTCTTCTTGAATATCTTGTCAACAGGCTTTTGTTTAATCTGGCTAAAAGACAGACAGAATAAAAAAAAAGAAACAAATAAACTCATATTCTCCTAACCTAACCTCCTTAGCCGAGGTAACAACAGGAAAAGGTAACAAAGACGAATTCCGAGACTCAGGTGATAACAATCTGGGTGGGGCAGATGATCAGAAAATATACAAAATATAATAAACCTACTGACATGGGACTAAGACTAGATACAAAATAGTTGACAAAATAAAAACTGAATTTCAAATTGGTTATGGGCCATAAAAGGAGCTAAAGCGACATAACAGGATAGTTGGCTTACTGGGGTCTCATTCAGTGCGGGTCAGAAAAAAGAGCGAGGTCTAAAATCAAAATAAAATAGCAAAGAAGGAAGGAGGATTTAAGCTTTGGTGCCAAACTGTAGTGTGAGGTGTGTGTGTGTGTGTGTGTGTGTGTGTGTGTGTGTGTGTGTGTGTGTGTGTGTGTGTGTGTGTGTGTGTGCATGTGTGTGTGTGTGTGTGTGTGTGTGTGTGTGTGTGTGTGTGTGTGTGTGTGTGTGTGTGTGTGTGTGTATGCTTGATTAAGGAGAGTGAGTGTATTTCACTCTGCTGGGGTGATCTTGCAATTGGACAAGACATTAGAGACTCAGATAGAAGGGGTGAGAAATTGATGGTTAATGTCAGCGGTAAGGCGATAAAAGCATGCTCCAATCCAGGGAACAAGAATTTCCAGAGAGAGAGCCGGAGACAGACAGAGAATGAAAGGGGAAGATTAAATCATATTTCCTCGTTTGGAAAGATGGGATATTTAAGCTTATGTGTCAATAATACATGTTGTCATGAATTATTGCATATTAATCTCAACAGCCTGACTTGCATTTGAGTGCAAACTTAATACATTTATACACAGGATACAGGAATCAGAACATCCTTTACCTGAAAGTCCTGCGTTAGCTGCCAAGAGAAGATGAAGCAGATGTGACCTACTTCAAACAGCTTTGGTAGCACTTTACATTACAGCACACCAAGCCAAATGAACAACTTAACATGGTAACAATATGGTGATAGCGGGGGATTAGAGTGGTAATAAAGAGGTAATACATATGTAACACCATATGTAACAGGGAAATCATTTTCCAAAAACTTAGGGTGATAATAAAGGCAACAAATTTTAAGATGGAAATGAAGTTAAACTATTTGGCAGAAGTACAGTAATACTTTGGTACAATGCTAACAAGTAAATGGTTATATCAGTGTAATATTCTAAAAATGGTAATATGGGGATATTAATATTGTAATATTTTGTGAAGAAAATAACTCTATTATTGTCTGTTTCACCTCAGATCCAGTGCGCCCGCTCAGCAGAGAGGCTCTCAGCTGCTGGAGAATGACGTTAATAATAACACAGTGCAGCACTCTTAGGCCTCAATGGCACAAATGAATAAGATGACTTTTCTTACTCGTCCCGTTTCACGCAGTCCGGTGGACGACTGGGCAATACGCACTGCAAATTAAAAAAACACGTACAAATATATAAAGCACATGTCCCCATTAAAAAACTCCAAAGACGCCCAACACAGGTAAATGGTTGTCCTTAAAACTTTCCAGAACACCAAAAATCTAACGTGGATGGAAACACCGTCGCCTATACTGCTGTGATTGCAGAGGTCTGTTTGGCAGCTGAGAGGCGGGAGAAAGCTAGTGTTCAACTCCGTGGATCTCTACATACGAAAATACGAAAAATAAATTAAGCTTTTCCTTTACGCCATTGTGACAGCCACTCGTGTTATGTTCACTAAATTAAGCAATTATGGATATCAGTAAAAAATATATGTTTATACAAGGCATTCCTTTGAAGTTTGAAGTGTAAACTTTATACAAGGCATCGATTGTGTTAAACATATATAGTGGGAAGTAATGAGAAATTAAATAGAAATAAGCAGTTTTGCATTTTGCAGCACTGATTCATAGTTATTACACAGAAACGGTGTTTTCAGGTAATTTCTGCACCTCTGGGTGTTTTGTTTAAACTAATATTACCATAAAATTATATAGAAACAGGTAGTTCTGCATTTTGTAGCACTGATCATGGTTATTGTACGGAAGCTACCACAAATGTGTCCAGGTAAGAAGACACAAGATTCAAACAATACAGTAGAGTATAACTTGAAACAAAAGGGAATGTTTGGAACATAATGGTTAAATATATTCAGCATTATAATGTGGTTATTATCATTTTCGATCTAATTTTGGAAGGTATTACGCTGATTGTAGCATATAATACCGTGACAACATCAACCTATATTACCTCATTATTATCATGTATCAATATTAATAACCCCCTTATTACCATTTTTGAATCCAAATATTGCAATAATATAACCATTTTATTGTTAACATTTTACCAAAGTATTAATGTACTTTTACCAAAAAGTTTTATTATTTCCACCTTAAAATTTGTTTCCTCGTTATCACTCTTAATGTTTGGGCCATTAATGCCCTGTTACATATATTCCAGTATAATATTACCCATATATAAATATACCCATTGTTATTACCAAGCTATTACTTAGCTATGACTTATAAACTTTTAATTACTTAACTATTACCCCATATTTCCATCTAATTGTCGTGTTCTAATGTAAAGTGCTGCCACAACTTTTTTTTTTCATTTTGTACACCACTCTGAAAAGCACAAACCATGACCACACCATACACAGACTGACTCCTTTACGTATAGTCCATCCTGAAACACACACTGGCATGTACCATTATAACAGTAAAACCATTACGACACTCGCATAAATACACAATAAATAATTACATAAAAACAATTATCAAAGTATAAACATACTTTTAGTGAATATATACACACCAAGCCCTCATGAATAAATATCCATCATTAATTGTCTAATTACATTAAGACAAGAAAATAAATCTCCCCTCTCCCCACTTACTAAGTGGTATCTCCCTCCAGAAAATAATTACAGGTGTCTGAGCTCCAGGGAATTATTTCCCCTTGAAATCCCTGGGAGGAAGAGGACAGCCATAAGTAAGTCTGCTGCTTTACAAATTATGGAAGCGAAATTTTAGAAAAACTGACACAGTTTGTATAAACGGAATCTTACTTCATTCCTTCCCCAAGTGATTTACTGCCGCATTGAATCATGAATCAATACGGATTTCTACATTTATTCACAGGTGAGGCGGACGAAGTTGAACAAGCCCAGCGTCCCAGCAAATAACTACATACAGAAACAGTCAAACAAACTGTCATACAGAATCGATTAAACAATAACATCCTAAAAATAACATGTGTGTGTGATCATTGACCCATAAATATACATTCCAAAGGTTTTATGATCATAAGCTCAACCAGAGATAAAGTAACGGAGAACCGTCATACATCCTGTGAACTTTGCATGTGGTAAGGGTGCTGTGTCTGATCGGACATCGATTATTAACTGATATTTCTTCTTAATAGATTAATGGAGTGAGGTTGATCAGAAGACCAGGACAAAGGTCATAACTTAGCACAGTAAAAAACAACTTAATGTGAATCATACACATAATTATATCCCTGAAGATCAGGAACATTAAGAATCATCAAGAATCATCAACAATAAATCATCGCGATAGCAAATACTTCATGATTACTTTTCCAATTTTATACCGAAATTGACATTAGTACGAGAAAGAACTGGATTATTATTATCACTGGACTGATTTTGGGAAAGGTCAATTGTATATTTCCGACACTAGGGGGAGCTTTTTTACCAAACGTTTTTTGGCCATAATATCTCAGCTGTTGGTCCGATTTAGTCTACAACTGTGGTATAGCTTGTTTATAGCATAATGACATATTTCAGGCATTGAACAAGCACTTTTAATATCCATAGAAATGAAGATGGGCTTTTCGTTGAAGAATTTCGTTCAATGCCAAAGATCGGCCTTCAAATGGACTTAATTCCTATGGAACTCAAAGACCTTCTCATGAAAACATTGCACCCCTGAACTCCTCATGGTTACCAAATGCACAACGTACCTTCAAATATTATCACAACAGCAATTATAGTTAAGCTTACCTCAATGAAAAAAATGAATAGCAAATCAGTGTAATGTGAATGAAATAAAAATCTGAGGGCATTGCTCGCGCCTTTGAGAGGCAGCCAAAAGCTCTGCTGTTGAATATGAACAACAGCAATCGGGAAAATAAAGCTGCTGCCACAACCAGATCATCTCTTAGCAGAATACTTTTTTTGACTGTGTAGCATTTAAAGGGACATTATTTTCATCCCAAATTTCTTTTTCTTTTTAAACTTAATCAGGAAATCACCTTGGCAAAGCATGTTTCATACTAATAAGGTATCAAAAAGACTGGCAAGGACCTGTTGTTTAGAGTGATCTGTCTCATCATGAATTATGTAAAACTGCTATTCATATAATGGCAATGTGTAACAGTTTGTGGCAGAAACCCAGCAATGAGGATCTGTGGTGTAGCAAAGAGTCAACAAGGAAAATGCTAATTCAGTCTCCTATAAATGAGCTGAAGACGGACTCATTTGCAAGTACACAAAAGCAGGAAGGATGGTTATTTGTTAGTCAGAACCATTTAAATATGGTCAAATGTCTTGAAGAGAGAAAGCCACCTGCTTTATGAAGGACAAACATGATAAATGAGAAATGTTCACAAATACAGGTGCTGAACACAACGTTAAATATGTCCCTGTCACATGATTGGCAGGGCAACTGCAGTGCAGGCTTCTTTTCTACGCTACACAGACTTTATCTCTGGACTTACCCCATAACACATCCACATTCAAACACACACACACACACACACTCATACACCCACACACGCACGCACGCACCCACACAAACACACCCACACACACACAAAACCCCGCCAGTAAGAGACTTTGTAGACAATAGGTCACAGCATTTTGAGCCTCAGCAAGGTTATGTATTGTTGTCTGTCCTATTTCTTTTTTATCCTCTCTTGTTACATTGCCCTAATGAATTTTTAATTGCCTCCCTAAGCTCTTAAGGCAAGAGATGAGTGTCAGAACCGATAAAACACAGAGACCACCTGTGGCTTGTGCCTGCTTTCGGTTCCACGGAGGAAAGGGCAAAGGCAGAGATGGCTGAGAGGGGTGACAGGAAGAACTGGGTTCAGGAGCATTGTTGTATTTTCTCCACAGAGGCCACAACAAACCAGCGTCCACTCCAGACTCATATTTGTCAGAATAATCTGCCGTTCTGAACAACTGTGAATATCCTTATCTTTTCGTCTTTTTCATTCTATCCCAGCTTCGTATCAAGTCTTCATCTGACAAAGACTGCATGATCTTATAATCTAATTAAATGAAAGTATTGGACGCTGACCAGGGGTATCTCTGAGAGGGCTTTACTCAGATTAACTCAAGTTTGTTAAGATAAACAGTTCACTGAGACACACTCGTGACATTTAGATGAAATCAAATCTCTGCACTCTCAGCACCATGAAATCTAAATATAGTAAGGAGCATAAGTTGCACCTGATTAATATAAAAGGCTATAGTGGTTTTTATCCCCATGTTAAATATAATATTTACCACTTGCTGCTGTAAAATGATCTTTCAGTGTTTTGTTAGAAGAATATCTTACAAAGGTCTCTCAGTATGTTTAGTAAGATATGAAGAGAAACCGATTTTAAACTTTATCATTCGTATTTTTCACTGTAAATGCAGTCTAAACTCTGTTAAGGGTTATTATTAAAGGTTCAAAGAAATAAGTTAAAAATGTTTGTTCTTTATGTGATGAAAAAAGGTGACCAAAGCAACCTTTTTATAGTAGGAATATTGCCAACCCAATGCTGTTCCTATCCCATAAAGATGCTTAAAGCGTATTCATGCTTTTATTTTAAAGTGATTAGGATGTACTAGTTGGATTTACCGGTTCTGGTAATATTGGTGAGGTTATCTGATAAAAATTGATTATTTTCCATGTTTAAAAAACGTGCTTGACCAAACAAGCACGTTGTTTGCACATAGATCATGCATTTAGAGTGCTTAAGATATTAAATTAATAAATGTGAAAACCGGCAGAACTTTAGCCTCAGTATACAAAACATAATTTTAGCAAAAAATACAAAAAAGTTTTCCTTTGTAATTCTTGTGCCAGATAATACTCAAAATGATAGCAACAAATAACTTCCTGTAACATTCTGTGGTGGTCCTGGGTGATCTCAGTCTACCACTGAAGGTGCTCTGATAGGACTGCAGTGAGGCATTCAGGGGATGAGAGGCATTGTCCATAATACTGAGGAGTTTCCTCGGTATCCTCCTATCTCTCACCTCCACTAACGACTCCAGTGCCACTCCCAGGACAGAACCAGCTCTCCTGATAAGCTTTTGTGGAGTTTTGGTATCAGCTGCCTTTCCATCACCCTGCTGCCCCAGCACACTAACGCGTAAAAGATAACGCTGGAGTGGTAGAACATCTGTAGCATGGTTGTGCGCACATTGAAGGGTTTTACCTTTCTTGCAGATTGCATCAATGTTTTTGGTCCATATCAACTTATGGTCAATGCGGACATTCAGGTATCTGCAGTCTTCCACAACGTCCACCTCTGTTCCTCTGATGCTGACTGGGCTCAGGCTGGTCCGGTGCTTCCTTAAGTCCACCACCAACACTGTCGTCTTAGTGACATTGAGTTTGAGGTTTTTTAGTCCACGCCACTCCACAAACTTGTCCACCACGCTCTTGTACTCAGTGCTTCTTCCAAATTCTGACCAAAACGAAAAAACTGCCGTTCCAAGTAAAAAGATTGTCGTGTAAATGCCCGTTTCCAAAGAGCCCCTAGATGAGGTCCTTTTCCAGAGACTCCAAGAAGGACAGATATCTGAGGGGATACTATATACCCGAAAAGTCGGGCGATATCCTACGTGTTGGCCGGATAACTAGACAAGAACTATTTTAGTGATGTTTGCCAGATTCTACAGCCACATAGACCATAGTGTGAGGAAGAACTGGATTGATTTTCGGAAAGGTGTGTGATAATTTCTCAACCGTTGACTTTTGGGAAAGGTTTTGGATTATTTCTCAATCGTTGTTCGGATTCATTCCAAACTTGGTGCATATGAAATTAATCGATGAGATCTATCTTGTGTTTTTTGTGTTTCACTTTAATAGTTCAGATTTTATTCACAAGGGGAGGCTTTTTACAAAACACAGTGTTTCGGACACAACGTCCTAAACCTTGGTCTGATTTAGCGCAAATTTGGTTTTGCATATGAATCCACTTGAAGCGATTTATCGTGTTTTACTCTTATATTTTATATTTCTATTCATTAAGCAGACAGTTTTTAGAAAAACACTGGACATAACTTCAAATTTAATTTAAGTAGTTCAATCAGGGGGATTGGGGTTGGGGATTTTTCAGGGATATACCCGTGCTGTTCACACTGAGATACAAAAACGCAACCTTCTCATTCTATGGAGGGAACACATCGGTGCTCAGTAGGGAACTCAGCTAGCAAAGATCCAATGATTCAAATCTTCTACGTCAAGATTTTTTATCTGGATTTGCACCACACTTGATTATCATGTAAGAGATTTCTGACGCCCCTTGAAAGTTTCTATCTTCTCAGAAAAAGCAGAAGATTATTTGAGAGTCATAAACACTGGCTACATCCCATCTGCCCATCTTCCTCTGTCCCACAGCTCGCAGATATGTCAGATGGATTACTCTCCCGTGATCAAAGTCTGGCCCCGGTGATGACACCAACCCAGCAGGCCGAGCCTCAGTCCTTTGTGCAGACAGCTGACGTGGTGTTAGGTCTACCTGGAGTCTCTGCTGACGTTTTCCTCTATAAATATACCCACCTGCTCACTTCATCCTAAGGATCTTCTTTAAACTCAGGACTGCACTTAGCTTGAGTGGCCCTGTCACTGCAGTCTCCTCACACAGAGGCTGCTCTGTAATATTTATCACAGGGGTTTCACTGGGCAGTATGAATAATACAACAGATATTGCTCTGAAATGACAAATGAGAAACAAAATAAAGGATATGGGGATTTAAGGCGTTATCGTTCTTTTGTAATCATTTCATTCATTTCTAATGAGTTTGGCTGTGAAATATTGAACACCTTTCTTCTCGCTAATGCAACGAGGATCAAAAACGATGAAAGGATAAATAAATAAAATAAATGAATAGACAAATAAATACATGAATGTTGGAATAAATAAATACATGCTGCAATGAACAAATCAATAAATGAATTAGGAAATGAATAAATAAATCCTAAATCTTAATTAGAAAGAGCTTCAGTAAATAATTCTATTTCTATTTACTTCATTTTTTACATTTTTTAAAATGTATTTCTACATTCATTTCTGTATTTATTTATTCATTTTCATATTTCTACATTTATTTAATCATCCATTTATTTATTTTCTGTATTTCTACATTCATCTATTTATTTTTTGTTTTATTTCTGTATTTTGTTTTTGTCCGTAAGATAATGAGGAAGGCAAACCTAACCTCGGTCCAAAGTTCATTTCTGCATGGCTCTACTTATTCATTTCCACATTCATGTATTTATTAATTCATTTTTTTCATTTATTTATTTATTCAAATATTTATCCTTATGACATTTTTGGTCCTCCATACTAATGAGCATTTTATATTTAAATCAAATTAAATAAAGAATCACTAAACGTATAAAATGGGTTAAAATATAGAGTTAATATAAAGGTTTACAGTGTAACCACTATATGACAGCAATCAGCCTTTTTGTTTTATGCTGTATTGGGCTAATGACAACGGAAGTCCCATGTACTTTTAATACATGGCTGAGGGTGAGGGGTATTTTGCTAACTTTATTGGATGTGGGAGTTACGTAAAACCTGTGAAAAAAATCTAGGCCAACGCTAAAAATAGAATGAATTATATTTGGTAAGCATCAGAAGTCGGTCATGCCATCGTCTGGGCTACTGGACATTGACAGGTCACAAAATTTCCTTTTATTCCCTGATATAAAGGATTTGATGTGGAATTGTAGCAAACATGAGATACACCCTTTGCAGAAACACTGACGTGAGAACATTTCGGTCAAAACATGATGCCAGCTGTGAGGTTGTTTCCTTGTGCGGCCAGTCGTGTCAATCAATTCTAACAAAACCGGAGAGAACTGAAGTAGAATAAATCTCACAGGAGCTCAAACCTGTGATAAGACCCAAAACAGCTGCCCCTTTATCCAGATCCAAACCAACAATTCATGAGGTCTTTTCTGTTTACGAATATTAAACACTTAGCCGTCTATTGTCCTCACCAAAAAAAATAAACAAAGATTATTTCCATGCATCTATTTTATATCTTTCTTGCATGATGCATGATGAAATACATTTCATTGAAAATCGTAAATTGTAATTATATCAATCACCCTTTTGGTAAACCATCTTATTAGAAAACGATGTCACCCTTATTAGACTTTTAACTTACATAATCGTATTTAGGAAGTCCTCACATTCTTTAATATGCACAACAAAAGTCTTACTTATCAAATAGGACTTTCTCTTAAGCCGTGGTTAAAGCCTCCTCCTCCCTGGCCTTTTTGACATGTGGTCCCCCCCTTGGCTCCATCCTTGGCCCACTACTTTTTAGAATATACATTCTACTACTGGTTCATAAACTGTCAATTGGCACAAATCCTTTAATGAGAACTGGCCTTTCAAATGCACTCAACAAAACATTTGAGCAGGACACTCAATGGTTAATCAGAAATAAGAAAATCTCTAAAAGTCTCATTAGAGCCCCTAGGCCTTCCCTGGTTCAACAGGCCCCTTTCAGTTCAATAAACATTTATCCAAAATGAAACTCGTAACACTACAACCATTATTTACAGTGTGGACTACATCCTATGAAAAGGTTTTTTTATAAGGCTGATCCTGGGTTTTTATTTCAATCAAGCACACATGCTTATAGATGCAGACCCATTAAATATCGATGTATCTATGTGCATCCTTGTGAACAAACAACAAACATGCTATTGGATGGATCATGATTGTTCCCTCCTACAACGATGCAGCGTTTGTTACAAACATATGGAAAATATTTTGTACTGCTTATAAAAAGAAGATATTTAATACACACACACACACACACACGCACACCCACACACACACACACACACACACACACACACACACAAACACACACACACACACACACACACACACACGCATACACGTACACACTCACAACCATCAGTGATAATGGGTTTGGACAGTGTGGTGTGTCACTTATGGCTCTGTCTGCCTCCATCACACCTGTGACTTCACCTGATTCCCTAACAGCTCTCCACAGAGTGACACAGGCCTGTACAGTATGCTTCAGTCTCACTGCACTGCACCCTCCAGTCAGCTCAGCTCCCAGAATTCCTTGGGGCTTACTCAGATTCACTCGTAGTGTATGTTTTTCATTCTTTTCAATTAAGCCTACAACAAGTCCGATGCAATGGCACAAGGTTTCTTGTAGACTTTAACCTCCATCCATCATTTTGGATATAAGTCTACTCAGACATTTCCTGTTTTGTACAGTGTGCGATTATAATTATTTTAGTTTATCCTCCTAGATATTCCCAAACCCCGAAAACAACCAAAACAGTTTCGTGTCAGCATCTTTATCCCACAAATAATCAATTTGTTACGGTTTGATATATTGATGAGAAAAATAAAAGTCATGGATGGACGTAGAAAATGCTAAATTCAGAAAAACGTGAATCAATATATATATATATATATATATATACACACACACCGGTGTGTATATATATATATATACATACACACATCCGGTATATGTTTAATCACGTTTTTCTGAATTTGGCATGATTTGTTTAGCACCTTCCCTCATTCAGGATTGTAACATCTCAAGTGAGGAAGAGTGCTGGGGGAAATGAAGTGTCACAAATGATCAGGTATTCAGCATCCATCCTTTGTTTTGCCACGGTGAGTCTCTACAGAGGTGCTGCCAGCTGTTGCCTCCGCACCTGCCTCCTGCCTGGAGCAGTAGATGAAACAATTCCTCGACATACCATCTTCTTATGTTCAGCACACAAACTGTTCAGTAACTAAATCCTTTTATAATTCAGTAGCAAATATTTAAACTGGGAAGCATGTACGTATAGTGTTAAGGCATCATTTCCATCATCATCAATGCAATAAACCAAATATATGTATACACTGCTCTAAACATTATGGGAACACCCACTCATCACACTATGACAAAATGTAAGTTTAACTTCTATAATATCAATATGTCCAGTTAGGAAATGTAGGTGATGTGAATCCATTTCATCAACTTTGGTGCAATGGAGTGGGGATAGCAAGACAACCCCACAAAAGGTTCTGGTTCTACGGGTGGTGACCACAGACCATTTATTTCTCGTCACCTTTCTTGACCGACTTTTCTCTAGTTTTACTTTATTTTATAATAATAATAATACATTTAATTTAGAATGCACTTTACATTTGGATCAAATCTGAAAGTGCTAAAGTGCTTTTTGCTAGTGTCCTTGTCTCTTCTGGCACAATGATGAAGTACCTGCAGCCCATTCAAGGTTACACAGGTAGACCAGCTCCTCCAGGATGGAAAATCCAAACCTGCAGGGGTAAGATGTCTCAGGAAGAGCGTGGAAATACCGGGAGACAGGAAATTATGAGAGCTGGACAGGAACCTAGAAGGGAGAAAACCCAGCAGGACCAGTATCTGTTCCTTTGTGCAGGAGATGTCGTGTTTACGACAAAACTGTCAGAAACAGATTCCATGAAGGTGACAATAGATCCCAAAGTACTCTAGTGGGACATGTGCTCACAAACCAGCACGCTCCACCTATTTAGTATTCTTTGGAGAACACCAGAATTTGCAGATTGGCCAGTGTTGCCTCGTAATCTTCACACATGACTGGACTGGTCTGGGAACGCAGATCCTTCGAGGATTTCCCAGACCTCCACGTTTTAGCCAACAGTTATCAGACCTTGTCAGACCTCAGACTGGTGCAGCACACTCCCGGTTCCTGAATCAATGTATGATTGTATATATGAATATATATGATGGTTCCTCCTGGTGCAGAACAATGTCCAGCCTCACGTAACCAGACTGTGTTGGAAATGATGAAGGTATTGTTGTGGAAGAATAACTCTGGACACAATGGATCACATAAAACACTGATAGGCCTAAAGGTGACTATTTATCTGACATACATCTGATGTATGTCAGATAAGTAGTCATTACAATATAGGAGAAACACACAAAACGGATCATAGGAACAGGATAAGTAGTTCTCAAACTTCTCAAAAATCTCAAAGATTTACTGTATATCAGTTTGCAGGAGGTCAAGGAACGGAGGCTAATCTTTTTAAGCATTTATTGGGTTCCATTTTAGGGGATGGGAGTTCAGTGTTCATCCGTTGAACAACAGGTAACCTTCATTTCAGTCAATGATGATTTATTTCAAAAATATGTCACTACATTCTTAGTCATTCATCAATGTCTTGGTCTGTCAACAGTTGTGTAAGTAAGGAATAACAAGTATAAACCAGTAAACTAATCTAAGAACTAATAGAGGATATGAAGTTAATAAGTTATCAGTCGATCACATTTCCTTCACAGCATTCATGCAATTGAATCACTTAGATAGGAATAGAATATTTACATTTTGAAGCAATTCATATTGTTACAGGATGGAGCAGTCCTTTGAACGTGTCAAATAACAGTCAGGAAAGTATTAGAAGGCAAGATGTGACTTATTTTCCTCCTTTGTGAGACTTTTTAGTGAATAATCCCCATCAGTAAGGATATGTAACCCCACCCTTGTTACTGTGTCTGAAGTAAACTCAGTGACCTTCAGTCCTTCCTGTCTTTTACTATGTCCAATAGGGGAAAATCAGACTGCCGATCCATTCAGGGTGAGAGTCTGGAACAATTTCTTCTGGCTTTCATGTCTTCATTATTGACTAAAAGAATGAAAAAACTTGGGCCTTTCTTCTGTTTCGTCGGTAGCTCCCTCTTGGAAGAAAATGGAAAACAATCCATTTGTCTTTGTGACACCAGCACCAAACATCAGGGGCAGGAGTGTCTCCATTTTAATTGGCAACTTGCAAGTGAGCTTTCACGTGGAATGTTCAATTTATTTAATTATCTTTGAAGAAATACAAAGTTGCAAATTGAAATTCAAGCTGTGACCACTGCTACATATGAAAAAACAACAAATTTACAAACAGACAATTGTTATTGGGAACTGTAGAGGATGAATTGAGGAATCTTAGTTACAGCTTGTGGAAAGTAGCTTCTCTGTATTCTGTCACTAGTGTATCACTTGCTATAGATTGCCATCTTCCTCATTTACATTTTGTATATGAACTGATAATGGTTTGCGCAGTTCTAATCACCCACTGCCGACACCGCCTGTCCTTGGTCATATACAGCTTACGGTAAATTAGTCCTCGTCTGTCGTCCCTGACAACGAGGGTATATCCACCAAAAGTCCCCAAGCCCCTCGGTTGTATAAGCAATCCCACTGATTGAACCCCTCAAAATGCTAATGCTCCCCTTAGTGTCAGAAATATACAACCAACCTTTTCCAAAATCAATCCAATTCTTCCTCGCACCAAGGTCTAGGGGGGATCAAATTTGAAAATGATCCATGAAATTGTTTTTGTGGTATGTCAGGAAAATAGTGATCTTCATGAAAAAAGCTTACCCTAATGAGTAAAATATGAAATATAAAATTTGAAAGTGATCCTTGAAATAGTTTTTGAGTTATCATGTTATCATCAAGCTCCCCCTAGTGTCAGAAATATATTACTGAACATCCCAAAATAAATGCAGTTCTTCCTCGAGTCTCTACTTGTAGGTTTGTACTACAGGCAGATACAAGGTACAACACACTACAAGCGACCGGAGAAGAGAGAAGCCTTGACAGCATGTACAATTGCAGAACTTTGAACACAGGAAGCATCTTTGTTAGAAAATGATATCTCCAGTCAAAGAAAGTGGGCGCCTCTAGATGGCTGCTTCATTTCTGCTCTCTTCTCAGATTGTTAGGCACCAGCCATTTTCTGTGCTTTTAACTGGTTTCTAATGCATAGATTACATTTTTCACACTCCAAGCCTGATTTCAGATGAAAAGCTGCTTCAGTTCAATATTGAGCGTTGCATTTATTTCCTTTGGAATAATCCCTGAAAATAGAAGAGAAGAGTTTACGCGTTTGCTCTGAAGTTATTCCAGTAATCATATTTTCTCTATGTCAGTGGTAACGGTCGCGCGTGAACGGTACATCTTTCTAAAGTCTTTGGCAGACCAATGCAGGATTCCTCTCAAAAATTTCCCCTTTAATGGTTTTTATGTATTCATGTTGCTTAGAAGCTTACCCCATGGTGTGATGCTTGCATCGAAACGCTTCACAGCAAACATCACTGTGCTTGGCATTCAGCAAACTCTGCCTTTTAATACATTCCTGACTGTTATTTGACACGTTCAAAGGACTGCTCCATCCTGTAACTTACATGTTTGGTAAGGCTTATCGCAAATTTCAATCAATTCTTGAAGTTATTCCCGGACACAGATATCCCCCTAACTGGGTATGATGTATCAAGGCATCAAACTCAATCAGTGTATGAATGTGAGCAAACTGACATGGAAATCAAAAATATTGGCTTCTTTTTATGGATGACAAATTACAAGGAAAGTTGAGCATGAGTATAAATATGTAGATTACTTTTTTCCCGCCAACTTTCTATATTAAACTTCACTAACAAAAAAATAAGACAATTGTCTTATATAGGAAGGTATATATATATATATATATATATATATATATATATATATATATACCTTCCTATATAAGACAATTGTCTTATTTTTATATATATATATACTGTACATATTTATACACAGGCTAAACATTCATTTTGTCAAAACAGTGTAGAAAAGCAACAGCTTATACTGTTACACACCATAACAGCTTAGCAATCTAAGGAAAGCAAAAATGAAAACTGTAACTTAAGAACGAACCAACAAAAACCATCAGTCAGCCATTAGCAGTGCGTGTTGCACACGCCCCACCAAGTGCAATGTGGATTCCAATACAAACCACAAAAATGTGTCGATTTGGGATCACTGGGTATGAAAAATTTCCCTAATCTACTGAAAAATTGGACCTTATATTGTCTGGAATTTTGGAGCGGAACCACTCAGTGAACGTTTAAGTTTTTCTAATCCCAAAAAGTTGAGAACATGTAGTAACCAATGGGTGATATCTAGTTTTAATGCCCTGGTTTGCTGCAACTGTGACTGAATAATTCACAACATTTTATTTTAGATTTACTGCATTTGAGGTTCAAAAGTAAGTTTCAACTTCAGCTGTTCACCTTCTTCAGGCTTGAAATAAACACAGTGAGACCATCTCCCCAAGACTCCGGTCATTGTGCAACACAACAGCATTGTTATTAGAGGTATATCCCCGAAAAGCCCCCAGTCCCATGCGATGTACAAGCAATTCCCTTTTCAAACTCCTCAAATGAAATATGGCTCATAAATAATCTGAAACAGGCCGTATTGACTCATATTTCTATGAAGTCAGCAGTAAGATCCCATAGTGACTCAAGAGTGGAGATAAATACAACTAATTATTTTTTTCTGAGCTCAGTAATAAAACATCACAGATTTACCAGTGTCAATTCATATGAGCTCATTTTAAAGACAATTGGATTTATTGTTCGGAAGTTACAGCTGAGTTCCAAAAAAAAAAGCTTTCCCTAATGAATAAAATATGATATATTCAGGATAGTGTGTCTCTATGTGTGTCTGCCCTGCGAGGAACTGGCGACTCGTCCAGGGTGTACCCTGCCCCTCACCCGATGTTAGCCGGGATAGGCCCCAGCCCCCCTTGACCTTGGAACAGGATAAGCGGTAGATAATGAATGAATGAATATTCAGGATAGATATCCTTGAGTCGATTCATATGCACCAAATTTGGACTAAATGACCAATGGTTGAGAAAAAATGGACCCAACACTTTGGGGGATGAAGCTCCAACTGGTGTCAGAAATATACAACCATCCTTTCCCGACATAAGTCAATTTTTTCTCCCACTCAGGACTTTGTGGGTATAGAATTCGAAAATGATCCATGAAATAGCTTTTGAGTCATCACGTTAACACAAAGATACTCTTCACTCTTTCTCATTCTACACTCTTCTCGGGTACTAATTTTGTCACAAGACTAAAAGTTTCAATTCAGTATTGTACAAATAAATATAATCAAGACACCAGGTTATATAATGTGCTGTAATTTTGTCATAGTGAGAAACATATCCAGTCATTGCCGTCGCATCCGCCACAGAGCCTTCATTTTAATGTCATGACTCAAGAACTTATTTCATGGATCATCCATAGACTGAGGCTCTCTTACCTTCCTATCAGCTTCATATCAGCTCATTCACACCATAGCTTTTGTCTATTATAAACATCCTCTAACAATATTTGCAGAGACCTTTAATAAACAATCAATGGCTCTGAAACCTTGAACATCAGAACAACTATTATGTGATGGAAATGCAACCGTTATGCTGCTTTGTCGATGTGGACCATAGTTGCTTGTGATGTAGCAAACCTCATGTAAATGAGTGCAGCACTGTTTAAGAAAACTAATCTCTGCTTCCCTAGTCTCTTGTAGAAAGTTTCCAAGTAGAATCATAACTTTCTCTGAACAGGAAGCAATTGGAAAAATCAGACTTTAATTGGAGAAAGTAACAAAGCTTAGTTACCATGACAGAGTTACAGTACATCAAAACAGACGGCTGACTAACATTCCTGGGACAGGACCTTTTCCATAGTACAGAATAAATACCTATGTCCAAAAAAAAATAAAAAAAATACAATATCCAGAATCCGACACAAACTTTGAGCAGTGATTGGTTGATGTTTTTAAATATCTACTTTTAGATGTCAGTGAAAAATACAGTGTCGACCTTTAAAGCATGTTTATTTCACTAATATTCCTAAAACACAGGTTTGCACAAGTTGACAGCTTTCACATGTCAGATGTTTTTTTTTCTCGTTTCTTTTTTTTTACACATAAGTTAAGATGATTGTAAAGAAAATAGTTTGTCTGAAGAATTCAAGCATTTACTGCTGTTACACTGTAAAAAGGGCAGGATGGAAGTCTGAAATAAAAGTAAGACCTCCCAGATGGGGAGATAAAACCTCAAGGAGTTATCGTTCACTTCGCCATAATGTTCAAGTAAAAGGTGAGAAACAGAGATTGTGCAGTATATATGGTGGCTGTGGTGCAGGAGGTGGTCGTCCACATTATGAGGTTGGTGGCTCAATCCCTGGCCACTAAGTTCTAAATGACGAAGTGTCCTTGACCAAGACACTGAACACAAATTTGCTCCATATGGTTGTTCCATTGTTGTAGGAGTGATTGTGTGAATGGTTACCACTCCTGATGAGAGGGCATGGTAGACTTTCATCACTGCGTTTATGGTTGAATGCTGGCTGGTGTATTAAAGCACTTTGAGCAGTCAAGTGGACCTAGAAGGCTTTATATGAGTACAGTACATCGGCCATATTCCAGTTTGTGAAAATACTATACTAAATTTAAATCTACTGCTACAAATCAGGAATGTCGTACAGCCGATAGAAAATACTCAGCATCCATCACAGTTCGGGAAATGTTGAGGTCACATTGTCGGTTTGGCAGAAATGGCAGCGACAGGTGTTACGTCTTTGTTAACATCCATTGTCTTTTTTTCCAGTGGTTCCGTTTGCTTCCCTGTGATCTGCTCCAATGGCCTCAGATACGTTACTGAATCCTTGTTCTCTGGAGGAAAAAAAAGAAAAAAGAATCAGATAACAGTAATGTTGAAAAATTGTCTGACTGCTTTTGTTTCTAACTCTCCAGTCCTTTAAATGTCTAATTGACAGATTTCACTTGGTAAGAGTGATGTTATCTCCACTACCACAACTATCCTTTACAGAAAACCACAAACACAAACTACAACCTCCAGTAAAATAATGCTCTGACTTAAATTCACAGTCATACTCACTTCAGAATTTGTTCCAATTCTCGCTTTATTTTTGTCACTATGGGCGGGCCCTGGTAGGTCAAAGCTGTGTAAAGCTGCACCAGCGATGCTCCAGCACGGATCTTGTCCATAGCATCCTGCCCACTGGCCACACCACCGATTCCAACTATCGGCACCTTACCTACATAACCATTGTTATTAGTCATTTCATGTGTACTCTCTTGATTTTCAGGTGATCAGAAATGGACAATGGTGTTTTAATAAGTACCTTTGGTGAGGTTGTACATCTCTCGCACAGTGTTAGTAGAGAGGTCTTTGAGAGGCTGGCCACTGAGCCCACCGACCTCAGATTTATGCGGATCCTGAAGCATCTCCGGTCTGGACACCGTGGTGTTGGACACCATTAAACCATCCACTCCCAGCTGCAAACACAAGCAGCACACAAAGAAGTGATGAAAGTGAGTTATATACTGTGTGTGCCTGGATCCACACGAGCAGAACTAATGTACCTCTGCAGGTAACTGTAATAAGACATTACAGCTCTCTGTTTTTCTAAGGAAAAAAAACAGCTGCCTAAATTGTTTTTTTTCTGGCCCTCCTTAAAGATTCTTCTATTAAGGGTTGTCTGCCTTTGGCTCCAACAACATAAACCAAACTTTTCTCAAAAAATAACTCTGGTGAGAGTCTGGTCACAGAGAGGTGGTAATGACTCCGCTGAATCATGTCAGCTGCTTCAACTGAACTGAAGAATCCTCTTGGATAAGAGGTGGTATGTCTTCAAGCCAAAACAGAAATCCAGTTGCTTTGGATTCAACCCACAATTATTGTTCCTCCAGAGATGAAAACATGGTGAAAATACAGACATTTTTATAATAACATCCCATGGGACAAGATATTTTACTAAATTATGATGAATTAGTTAATTTGAGAGAATAAAATAAAATAAAATCAAAAGCCAAAAGATAAATGACCGCAAGTACATCCCTACCTGAGTGACAACTTCTGCAATGTCTTGTTTGTCCTGTGCGGTGAGGTCAGGAGCGATCTTCACCAGGACCGGTGGCTTGCATTGTCCCTCCAGGGTATCCCGCTCCTTCAGAACCTGAGTAAATTATATGAGTGGTAAAATGTGAGTTTATAAAGTGCGGGGGCAGAGAGAGGGAGACTTAACGCTTTTGGAAATCTGATTGTAAGGGCTACAGCTGAGTGGCATTTAATACTTGGGCATGGACTCAAGAACAAAAAACAGAACACCAATTATAAACACAGGCTGACGAAGAGCTGCAGAAACAGTGAAAATGTAGATTAAAAAAAATACGGAGACTCAGTGGGATAGAAACCACCACCAAAGCCAAACAGTTGTTTAAAGGGAACCCGTAATTCAAAGTCCAACAAGACATGTGCACCATTGAAACATCTGCCCTCAGGGTTTTATTAAAGTAAGTAAGAAAATGGTGCTAATAGCCTATCTTGAAATGTTAACTAGAAGGTTTGTGCCCAAGGGCACTGATGGCCCAGATACAGGGGCCATTATTGCTGAGGTAAACCGACCACAACTTTTTCCTAGGTGAAAATAAGCAAACCTGACAAGAAAATCCCCTAGGTTGAAATGAGGCTAATCATTTTAAAGTATGTCTGGGTATATCCCAGAAAAGTCCCCAGCCCCCTTCGTTATACAAGGAATTCCCCTGATTTAACTCCTCAAATTAAATGAGGCTCATCAATAATCTTATACAGTCCGTATTGACACAGCTGAACTATTTGTATGAAGTCAGCAATATGCTCTCAGATGAAATTCCATCGTTTTTCACCTAGTGAGTTAAATATGAATCATAAGACTTAAAGTCATTTAGTCAAGATATATCTCCTCAGGTCGATTCATATGCACCAAATTTGGACTAAATTGAACCAAAGAGTATGTCTGAAAAAGCCTCTTGGATGAGAGGTGAAACGTGTTCAAGCCAGAACAGAAGCCCAGTTGCTTTACATTCGACCCACATGGATTACCATGAACGGGATGAATGAGAATAAACACAGACATCCCTCACTTTTCAGTGATCTAAATGTGAAGATGAGGAAAATAGAAGGAACCAATTCCAAGGTTCACACCTTTAGACCTCTACAAAGCATGAGAAAAAAATTTCCCTGGAAGTGGCCGCCTCTTTTCTCCGTTAAAGTCCCCACCTCAAAAAAGGAAAAAATATTTTTTGAGATGGGAAGGCTGAGAAATGACACCAGAAGATCAACTCTCGTTGTGTTTCTATTTGTTGGGTTCGCACAATAATTTCATAAACATTCTGATAGTCGTACCCTTTGTAGGAGGTGGTGTAGCTCAGCCTTCCCTTGTAGATTTCGGAGACCTGGTGTATTAGGACTGCTGACGTTGATAACCAGGTAGTCCGCCAGCGGGCCCAGCACTCTCACTCCCTCCAGGTAATCAGCACAGGCATCCTGGGACAGCTTGTTCTTCCCCAGGTTAATGCCCAGGGGAAGGCCAGCTATAAAAACAGGCACACACCTATGAGCACATGAGTGTGCACACACACATACTCAAATAGGAAACTTCAGGCATGGTTGCGACATCACAAACATGACTCAACTTTGGAAGCCGCTGTGGACGTTCTAAATGGGCTGTAAGTAGGTACGGGTCAGACAGGATAAAAGCCTATTCAAGGACATGTCAAGATAACTTATAAAGATGAGAAACAGAATAATTTATATTTTACTCAGCCCAAATTAAGTATATAAGCAACTACAGTATATAGCCATTACATATCATATGCAAGCCAAGATAAAAAAGCAGATGTACAATAATACAATAATAAACACCGACTGGTGGAGTCACCATATCATTGATTACCTCCTTACAATAGCAGCAATAAAATAGTAATAGTAGCGGCTGCCTTAGTGGCAGCTAAACGAGATCCAAATAAACAAAAAAATAAAAAAACAATGGCACCGGTCAGTAGGTTGAATATAATAGGCAGTTAGTGAACATTTTGTCCTCGGTGTTGATTGGTTTGACGCAGGAAAAAGCAAAAAGTATAAAGATCTGAGGGTCTTAAGATGAGCGCCTAATTGTAATGGTATAACAACTGGGTCAGAACCTCTCCAAAACTGCAGTCTGTCTTTTTGGGTGTTACCATTCTGCAGTAATAAGGAAAGATAACTGGGGAACAACTAATTTGGTCATAGGTGCCTTAGGCTCATTGATGTACGTTGAGAGCGAGAGCTAGCTGGTGTTGTCCCTTACCACAGAAGAGCCACTGTAATACAAATCACAAAAAAAGGTGTCGGATAGAAAAGTGTTATGGTTGTCGGGTGTACATCAGGCAAATTAAACTGAAGGCAACTTCTACTTTAAGAAAGGGGAAAAAGATGCAGTGAACAAAGAACACTAACCTTTACGTTGCTGCTGCTGGGTGGCTCCTCTGGCCTTAAGCCTCTGTTGAGCATCTGCCAAACCACAACTGTTGAATCCATATCTGGAGAGAGGCAGGCACACGTGCATAATGACAGGAGGATGTAGATTAATTGATTAAATAAGCCTTTAAGGGAATTATACATTTATATCTTGCTCCTGTTAAGGAATCTAGATATGAGCAAAGTTGAAATCACAGGATTGTGTCTAATCTGGAGCTCATATGGAGAGATAATCCTCTCTTCTGCAGCTACTTTACAAAACCAAAGTCACATCCAAGATGTTTGATTGATCCTAACGGGGCTGTTTAATTAAGTGCTCCCACAGTTTTCTACATCTACCTTATCTTCAACCAGCAAATGAGGTAATGGCTCTAATAATAAAATCATGTTATGAAATACAATTCTTACCATTGAAACAACTCAGACATAATTATAACAAAGTTCTACCTGGTTTCTTTACAAATGTTTGTTGGTATATCTGCGGGGAATCTGTATACATTTTTAAACATTAAAAATTAAACACGTTTTTAAAAAAAGATTTCATGCCACGTATTACTTTTGCATTATTCATATTTAGTGAGGTAATCAGGTTCTGCCTTAAGGGTAATTTAGAAACAAGTTTCAAGCCTAGTCATAGTCAGATTTGGCTCTCACTGAAGGTGAACAAGATTTTCACTAAGTTTCAAGTGTGGGAAAATCTTCACAACATGAATAATTAACCTTTTTTTTTTTATAATCATGAGTTCTAAATTCTAAACTCATAAAAATATGAATATTATATTAAATAATAAAAAGAGACTTTTCAAGGTCCAATCAAATGTTGAATGTAGAGGTCAACTGTTGCTGTGGCTCGTTATGTAAATTAGCTTTTTCACTGAGCAGTGACGGAAAGAGAGTTGAAGGCACTCAGAGAGTGATGGGCAATAGTCCATGCTCTAGAACATACAAATCTGCAAACACAACCTGCAAAGACAACCTCTACCTGTGACTCCCATATATTTTATGACTCCCACATACAGTCATAATTCTGGTTATGACTGCATATAGGTTAAGTTTCAGCATCAACACCCTCTCATCACTTACGGCAAACTAGAAATGCATTTTGGTATCTGCAGAGAACTTGTGTGTCTGTATTTCCTTCTTATTGTCAATACTATTTTGTTCTGTCGAAGACAATTCTTGACATTACTCATTAGGTAGAATGCTTATAGCCCCCTGCCAATATGACTGTATGGGATGTAATGCTAGACTACAAGCTTAAAACTAAGCAACTTGGTTACGTCACTCTGTCAGTATTCCCTCTGCTTTCTATGTCATGGATGTATAAAGCGGCCGATGTATCGGTTTAACATGCACATCGTCCAAATTCTCACAAAATCCAGCAACGTTATATGTTCCGTACAGAGGGACTATTTTGTTTTGTTTTTCTGTGATTCAGTTCAGTCTGAATCAGTCTGTTGTTGCTAACGCTGATCAAGACTAAAATTTTCTGCAAAAACTGAATGAGCTCTTCCTGGACCCATATTGCAGCCTTTCCCCAGGTTTCATGACATATCAGGTATGTCGTTTTTTTTTCTGATATGCTGTGAAGAGACAGACAACCACAAACATAACCTCTTGGCAAAGGCAATAGAATAAGGGGTAGAGCTGTCAAGGAAATATTTCCTACATCCCTTTTTATTGCAGTGCATATGGCAAATGAATACTGTAAAGGAAAAAAATTGAGGATGATAGATGTGAACCCTATAAAAGTGGACCCGTGGGCAGCATCTTTGTACCAGGCAAGTCAAAAGAACAAGATTTCCACAGTAAAATTAAAGCTTCCTATTTGTTTTTAGCCTCAAAGATTTTAAGATAAATTATTATATACAGAAAATTAATCCTCTTTGAAATGTAGCATGAACAAAAGTTGTGAGGCTACAAAACAGGGTCAATAAAAATAATTTAAAAATACCAAAAATGTTCTTGGCACTGGGTCAAGTATTTGGTTGACCATACGGTATGGATCAAATAGTATACCGTATGTAATACTGCATACTGCATGCTACTATATGGTACACAGTATGATCCATACCCCTAATATAAATAAGATTACATATTAATTTGACAAAAGCTTATCAAAACCTACCTATTGATAATTGCTTGATCTGTGGAGAGTCGAAACACGCGAGGTTTTGGGTTACCCTCCTGAGGTTTGGGAGTGATTGTACCTACTTCAACAGAGCCAAATCCCAACTTGTACAACCCGTCTACAGCTTCTCCATGCTTGTCAAAGCCTGCCGCAATCCCAACAGGGTTCTTGAACTTTAATCCTAGGACATTCACTTCCTGTGGAGATAAAAAATGAAAAAAAAATTTGAGGAGTGTCTTGGATGATTCACTCGTCAATGAGAAATGTCCCTGAGCAGAAAATATGGTGATATGCTCACCAGTGATGCAGGGTCCTGGTAGCGGTTCAAAGGAACGAGACCAAGGCCAATTATCTTCACTGCCAACACATGCGCTGTCTCTGCCCCCACAATCCTCTGTAGCAAGGGCATCAGCTGGTTGGCATAGAAACGTTCATCTCCAACGGCAGTGAGGTAGGAAGCAAACAGAAGGCTACCAGAGCTGATGACCTTCAACGCATCTTTTAACTGCTTCTGTTGTTCAAAGATGAAAAGTAATACATAAAACTGCAACGTCAGACATCAATTACCAGAGAGAGTAATTTCCACAATAACTTCAGTTATGGATAAAGGTATTGTCAAATAATCAAGTTAATTGTATGGCCATCGCACTTCGCAACGTGCATGCTATAACACCAGAGAAATGAACGAGACACCACTGGAATGAGCCCCTTAATAACATAACCATTCTTTAATTCCACCCTTGAATTCTTCTATTTAAGACTATATAATAGTTAAACCATATTTAGATCATCAGACACCAGTTGCATAATTGGTCTCATATAAAGACTTTTTGACTAAATGGTGGATTTTTTGCACCTGTGGCCTGTCATGATAGGTCAGGTTACACCTTTCCATACCTTCTGAGCCTATGCTGTTCACTCATCTCGGAAGGGCAACGCCCATTCCGGAAAGCTGAATGAACTTAATTTAGCCAACATTTGACACATCCCTTAATGAGATTAATAAAATACCTGTTAGGGAACAGCTAGCAACATCAAAGTCCAGCAGATACAACTAAGATTAAGATATATTTGGAGTTGTGGTTCCACTTATCTACTACATCAGGTAGTAAGATACACAGCACAGAATGTTTTCCATCTACTTCCTATTATACAATACCGCTGCCATCACAAAATGATCAAAAGCACCACTAACACCAGGCCGTTTTTTGTCAGAGGATACTATCATGAAGCCTGGTGGAAAACAATCTGTTACTCTATCTTTTATTTGTTAATGCCACCAGTAGTGATTGGTATGTAGGCCAGACCCTGTTAGCTCAGGTTGACTGTAAGTATTACTTTTTCTCTAAAGTTTAGCTGTCTCCATTCTGGTCATCAACTGGCTCCCAGCATAAGTCCATAGATGGGGATGCATGCACTGAGCACTCCAATCATCAGCAAGTTCCAGCAGCACAGCAAAACAACAGGAGATGAGAGATGGCAATAACAATGACGATCGTAAAATGCTCAAAATCTACTAGTGAACAGTGTCTGCCAAATGTCATTTATGGGCTACTAGTGCCTACATTAAAGTTTGAATACAATCTCACAAAATGTTTTGCTGTTAATGTTGCAGGTGACAAGTGCAAAAACGTATTGTGTGCATGAGTGCCATTTTGGAAGGAGGTCTTCACTCTATGGCTTGATACAGATGTTTGAAATATGAATTTGAATGTTTAAGATAACCAAATCTGATCTGAGCAAAGTGAACAATGGGTGTTTTAATGTGAAAATTTACTGAAAATTCCAGTTGGGACATGAGGAACTTTTAATACGAAAAAAAACATGAGGTCTAATGACTTGATCACATGTTTTTCTATGTTGAAAAATATGTAACGATAACTAAAAAAAATAACAGGTGACAGTTTCAATCTTAAATTTATTGAAAGTATTAGCATTATATTAGATATAACATATCAACAAGTAAAGAATTGAAAGTAACTCAAACCAGTACTTGAGAAAGTTCACCTTTTCACCAAAGCCTTTTAGTTAGGTTGTGAGGATTGAAAACAGTATAAATCAATTCCACATTCCATCATCACATCTCAGTTCTGGCCAAATCTGTTTTGGTCTTCATGTAATTACCATTGTCTATAGTGATCTATGTAATTTACATAATAGCATGAACCTAAGCATGTTAAGCATACTTCTTTCAACTATTCCCTTTAGGGCTTAACATATCCGATCATTTTTTTTTCCATCGTCCAATCGATTGCATATGATCCCCCATCGCATCCAGAAACATCCTCTTTGGTTTTCTCCTGCCTGGCAGCTCCATCTCCATCATCCTTATAACAATACATCCACTATACCTTCTTTTCATGTGTCCAAAACATCTCAATCTAGCCTCTCTTACTTTGTCTTCAAGATGTCTAACCAGGGCAGTCCCTATGATGTGCTAGTTTCTAATCCATTCCACCGGCCTCCCTTTCATTCAGCCACATATATATTCTGTTTTACTGCAAATGACCTCCATTCCCTTTTCTCCAGCAGATATCTCCAGGTTCTCTTCCACCTGCTCCTTGCTCTTACTACTGATCACAATGTCATCGGCAAACATCATAATCCACAGAGTCTTCTTCCTGACCTCGTCTGTCAGCTTGTCCTGCACCACATCAAACAAGTAGGGTCTGAGAGACAATCCTTGATGCAGTCCCATGGCCACCTTGAAAGCATTCATCACTGCTGTCACACTGCTCTCATAATGTCTTGACCAATGGAACATACTTCTCTGCCACTCTAGACTTCCTCCCTCAGCACTGTGTCCTATGCTTTCTCTTAATTCACCAAGGCACAATGTATCTCCTTCTGACATTTTCTAAACTTCTCAATCAGGACTCCCAAAGCCAACATCCCATCCGCAGTAGTCTGTCATGGCATGAAACGGTTTTTGCTGCTCACAGATTATTGCCTCTTTTCTTAACCTGGCTTCTACTACTTTTTCCCAGATCTTCATTGTGTGGCTCATCAGACCTACACATCTGTAGTTGCTACAGTTCTGAACATCACTCAGGCATCTTCTCACCCTCCAAGATGGCGTTTAACAATCCTTCTCTCCTAGACACCTCCATATCTTCATCGGTATGTCATGGGGACCGCCTGCATTTCCTCTCAATTCTTTAAATGAAACTTAAATCATTATATTTTTTCGTATATCCCCGAAAAGTTGGGGGTATAATGGAATAGTCATCGTCTGCCACTGCGTCCGCCGCAGAACCTTCGCATTGGCGTGATAACACAAAAAACCATTGAACGGTTCGATTTCAAATTTTATACGCACATAGACTTTAGTAAAAATACAACACCAAAACCTGAATTTCTCCATTGTTCTCTGCATGCCTCAACTCACTGGTGAATTCATGTAACTGAAACATGATTTCTATACCATTTAGCGATTTTTTAATAGAAATTAATCTTGAAATTATTAATTGTTCATTACACCCCCATCACTTTTTGAGTGTGTGTTTACATTCACGTGTAGCATTCAAGAGCACAGCGAGGCTAACCAACAGTGTCTCCTGATTTAATGAAAAACTATGTGAATGAACTGAACCAGAAAACAGGAACCTGCGAGTAAAAGTCAATGTATTAGGTGATTCGGAGGAAATAAAAGCTTATGGTTAGTCTATTAATTTACCTTTAAATGTCCTGCCATGGACGCAGTGCTGTCACTGCTTTAAAGGGCACAAACGTTAAGTAACATGTTCCACAATCACACGCGGCCACGACTTCCGATACATCATCTCGCGATATTTGGATGCTGAAGGTTGGGAGGGCGCATTGAAAAGTGGAAGTCTTTCAAAAGGAATTTTTGAAGAGTGTGAATGTTAGAGGTGATTTTATATGACGATATAAATATACATTGATTCATTATAAATAATTAAAAAAAAAATTTAGAATGTTTTTCATATTAACATGAAATAAAAAGTTGAAACATCTAAGATGCTGACAGAAGTATCATCCTTTGTTGCATTTGGTGATGCCAAGTGAATCCTTCACATTTTGCATCTTGTTTGAGTGGGTGCAGAGATTTTCCTAATGTATTGAGAACACATGCAGAGTTTTTTCTGGAGAAAGATGCCTGATTTCCATGAGACGGATGGATATGAACTTGTTCAGTTGCTGTTCCTGCTACAGCTCCTGCAGAACTATGTGTTTCAGTTCTATGCATTATTTTAACTATGGACATATTATTCCGTTCTGCTGTCTATTTGTGGATTTCAGTTGTATTTTTATCCTCAGAGGGAAATTCTGAGTCTTGCCCTGGTAAGGACTCCAAGCTGTGTGAATTTGTTTTCAGAAATGTTTGTTTTGATTTTGTTGGGGGACCCAAAACATGGTACCAAGCCAGGAGTGACTGTGAAAAGCAAGGCGGTGAACTCCTGGAGATAATGAACAGCCCAATTGAAATCTTCTTGAAGAATATTGCCAGTCAGAGAAACATCAGCAACTTTACCTGGTGGCTGGGAGAGGGGGTCCAAGGGAGACCTACCATAAGTGAGTAAAATACACTCTCATACTCGCATACACACATTTGTATAGTTTGTATCTCAGCTTGTGATTGAGATTGATTGATTGTCAATTTATCTATCAATCAATCAATCAATCAATCAATCAATCAATCAATTGATCGATCAATATAGCACATTGTTTAAACATTTTTTACTATTCTATTACATACTATTCTAATACTACTATGTGCTTTACACATCATTGACAAACAGTGGAGTAGAAAAAAACTAAAATAAAGTATTTGGGGGAAAACACAAAAAACTCTAAGATGATTTGGAGACCAACGCATGCAAAGCTATGTTTGTGGAGTTAATACAATGACATTTGAAGTTAAGATAGCAATGAGAATACTAGTAACATGATAACAACAATATGATAAATTACAGAAAATAAAGTTCTTTTAATTGCTACTCTATTGCCCCTCATCAAGGCGCTGCTCCCAGCTCCATCAGGGATGGGTCAAATACGGACAAATAATTTCTCTATGTTGTACTGTGTATAACTGATTGTGAATAACAAAGGACAAATTATTATAAATAGATGGTAAAATGTTGATGGAGTAAAATGAATTAAAAAGTAAAAGAGAGAAATAATAAAATGAAATAAAGAAATTTAAAATGACTTGGTATAAGGTGTGCTCTCATTCTGGTCACCAGATTTTATATTTATTTTTTAACCTTTCTAAAATACAAAACACTCGCTTGGTATAAGATTCCAAGATGTAAAGATTTTATATCTACAAAATATAACTAAAATTAATGTATTTATGGTTTTGGATTATTATTATCCCTGAAGTGTCGGGGATATTATGGAATCGTCGCCACTGCAGATCCTTCATGTAAGCAAGATAACTGTAAAAGTATTTCATGGATCATTTTTTAATTCCATACCAACATAAACCTGAGTATGAGGAAGAGCTGGATTGATTTTAGGAACGGTCAGTTGTATATTTCTGACACTAGAAGGAGCTTTACCTCCAAAGGTTTTTGAGCTCAACCTGTTGCTCATCCATTGGTCTGATTTAGTCTTACTTTGATGCATATAAATCGACTCAGGGAGATTTATTTTGGTTGTATCATAATTTACTCTATTATCTCATATTTAACTTACTAAGAGGAAGCTTTTACGAAAAACACTGTTTTTCAGACATAACTTCCTATTCTTTTGTCTGATTTAGTCCAAATTTGGTGAAGATGAATCAACTTGGGAATTCTAGAGCAAATATCATATTTGACTTTAGTAGTTCATATTTTCTTCACTAGGGGGAGCTTTTTATGTGAAAAACACTGTTTTCAAGACATAACTCGAAAACTATTTAATATATCATTTTCAAATTTCATAGCCCCATAGAACTCCAAAGAACTGGATTGATTATTGGCAAGGGTCTGTTGTTTATTTCCCACACTAGGGGGAGCTCTAGCTTCAAATGTTGTTGGGTCATAATTACTCTATCATTGGACTGACTCAGTCCAGATTTGGTTCATATGAATCGACTGGAGCAGATCTTTTTTGATCATATTGCATATTTTACTCTAATAGTTCACATTTTACTCACTACGGAGATATTTGTTTTTACGAAAGATATTGTGGACATAACTTCACATTTAATTTGAGTTAAATTCTAGGGATTGCTTGTACAATAAAAGATTAGGGACTTTTCAGGGCTAAAGCCTTGCTGTCAGGAATAACACATTAGCTCTGGTAACATGTTCTGCTGGTACTCCCACACTGCCTTGGATATTTTATTGAGTAATTCTTCAATCAGACATATAATTGACACATTACTTGGTGATGGTTTTTGTCTTCATTTGTTTTAACTTCGTAGTGCGATTGTAGCTGATGCCCCGCTCAGCAATGTCTCCCAACTGTGTTTGTGTTTGCTTGTGTAAAGAAAATGATGATGTCTCAAAGCCCAGCTGCACGCACATGAAGCTGAATCCTCTGCAGCTCATCACGACACCTGTCTGCAGTCAGAGACGAGGCTTCCTCTGCACCCACAGTACGCAACAACAGCTTCCTAATCCCTGCTTTAACTCTGCCCTCCCTTGTTCCTTTTCTCCCTTCCTTACAACTGAGTGTATTTACTTTATTACAGTTTCAATATGAAATATGTTTGTTATAAAAAATGACACTCTTTTTTTTTTGTTGAAGATTTATGGTCTCCAGCAAACACAAAGGTAAGAGATAAGAATATAGACAAGAGTCGTGTAGACTGAATAATCTTGTCACTTTTTTCAGCAATGTATTTTATGTACCTTTTTTTGCAGGGGACAATCTTGCACACTCATGCAAGCAAACATAGTAAGTGAGACCATAATGTAATGGCTGTCATTATTTCAATCATCAACCAAAGAGAAGAGTTTTAAATTTGTGTTTCTGCCTTTTCAATCAAACGTTGACTTCAGGGCTGTCGAGGGATGTAGATGTCATGGGTTTGCATGTTGCAGACATAGACAAGCTTCTCCAGGTTAGACCTGCCTCAGTGATTTCACATACAGATTGCTTGATCCATGAATAATGAAGCATTTAAGTGTGCAGTAAATTACCTTTTGTTATATCGAAGTTCATCTTTGCTGTTTTCTGAGAAAGGAAGCAGAGAAAGAACTTCTGCGAATGGAAACAACCGTAGGGGAGCCAACAGATGTCAACACGGTGGGTAGCTTCACACAGGGATGCCTATTCGGCCAAATAGCAATATTCGTCTCAAAATACATTACACTAATAGTTTAAAAATAGTTTACATACATGAAATTATTTTGATTAAAAGAACAGTTAATTAGTTTCAGCTTCTATCCACAAGTTGTTAAATGCTGTTGTTTTTTCTCTTTAAGTGCAATAATGTACATTCAGTGCAACTCTCTTGCAGTTTTCCTTCTATGCTATGTCCTTGTGTGGTTTTCTTGTGCTCGATTGTTGTTTTTTTGTACTTTTTATTCTGTATGCTGCCAAGAGCCAATTCAGGAATTGCTAAACTGCCTTTCATTGCTGTGGAACAATGAACAATTATTCTATTCTATTCTATTCTATTCTATTCTATTCTATTTATTTTTAATACGTGTTGGAATATCACAAAGACGTGAATTCTGCATATAGCGGACCTTGCCCTTGTCCAAAATCATACAAAGTGTTACTTAGCCTGGGCTTAAAACATATATACAAAATATATATGAAACATATATCCTGCATGTTGTGCTCTTGTCTTGCTCAATCCTTTCTGATCATGAAAATGATAAATGTGTCACATTAAATTTCGTATATTGTCTGTACACGGTACCCATTTCTGGACAGAAAATCAAATCAACCTTAGATACAGTGACCCTCTCGGCACATTGAATGTTTCTGTTTTTCCTTTGCACAGAAAAAATTCATTCATTACTTGTTGGTTGGCACTAAAAAACTGACCCAAGAGTTATTTTTGCCAAACAATGACACAATTAGTAACATCGTCAACTGCAGCAATGCCATCCTCCTTCTCTCAATGAAAAAATGTGATATCGACATTAACACAATCACTAAGGTAAGCTTAAAGAAATCCTACGCATGCTTCTGTTTATATGGATGTCAAATGGTGTCTGACTTTTTCTCTCTATCCAGTCTTTGTTTGAGGATGTCCTTGAGATCTTTCGGACAATCTCAGTGCTCATAGGTGCTGTGGAGACAGAGACGACTATTATCAGGCACCAAATGGGCACAATCTTTCAGAAAAGGTGAGCATTCTTCAACTTATATTTCTTTATATGGAATTTTTAACCATCTAATTAGGGCTGATTATAGTAGGGCTGGGTATATTTGAATTAAACATTGTATTTCCTTCCACCAAGCTACAAACCTTCTGATCTCAACTATGTAATGCTTGGTTCAGAGAGAGAGGGTTCGTTCATCAAATTCCCATCTTACTCAGCACTTAAGCCTCAGCTCGGAGACCACGGCACGATCACCACTCAGGTCTCTCTGTGTTATCATGGTGGGAAGACGTGTTTTTATTTGTCATATACGGCCTTTTTGACAGATCTTTTCTCCTTAGATGTCTACATTCTCACAGAACCCCCATCAGTCTAAAGAAAAAGTCTCAGGAACAGTCTGCAGCCTTTTACTCAGTGCTGGAGACACAGAAATAAAGCTGGTAAACCTGACGGAGATGATAGAGGTACCGCAGTGTTTTTATTTTTAACTCCCCTCACAGATTGAGTCACAGAAGATGTCAGCAGTGACTCAGTGCTTATAAAACAGGAGATTTGGGGAGGAACATTTTAGTTTGGTAAATATACGAATGAGAAGCTGAAGTAGAAATACTGCGACTGAGAGGAAGATTCATTCTGTCATACATATGACGCAAAAATAAATAAATCATTTTGACAAAGCGAGATTCAAGATAGAAATGATGTTATGATGTATGTATGTTAACATAAATCATAATATGTTATATGCCGTGTATGTGTATTATTATAGGTATATTACTTATAAATTGAATGCTATTTTAAGCAATGAATATATATCAAAGTCATGGAACTAAATTGTCCATCCATTTTCTTTCCAAAGATAGCAAAGTTAGTATCAAAAGTCTTTTTTGAGCAATTTGAGACAGAATAACATTAATAATGTGTTTTCAGTGGCACTCAGCAGTGAGTGAAAAATATGGGGCAGCAGCTGAACATTTTTATTTCGATGGTGATGTGTTGACAGCAGGAAAAATGGGCAGGAAACAGGATCTGAGTGCCATTGATATTGCAAGAAAAGATAAGATAAGATGAGAAAAGACAAAGGTGTGCAGATTGAAATGAATATACTGGAGTACTAGATGTTAACCAGAATGTGTTTATGTATATGTGTTTGCTCATAAACCGCAGTAGTTAGAACAAACCAAAGCCAGGTTAGCGGTTTTAATGTTGTGGCTGATAGTTGTAGACCCAAGCTGAAAGCTTGTTGCATGTTTTTAAACCTTAGTGTAATGCAAAATACTGCATATAATATCAAAGCGTGCCTAAATCTTTGCATTCAGTTAGATCCTTTCTATCCAATGAATTATGTCTATTATATCTATCTATATTATTCTTAATCTGCAACATCTTTATTTTATCCATTTTTTGGTTTATTAGCATTTAAAGTTTGATGTAATAGTAGGTTTTTTAATTACTTTCTTTATCTGATTTCTGCAGATCTTTTTGCCTCGCCCAAATCCTTCAGCACTCATGAATAGCACTGTTGTGTTGGCAGAAAAACAAAAAGTGCTGACAACAATTAACATCACAGACCCTAATGTGACCGTCCTCCTCAATATTGAGCCGAACGCCAATGTTTCCCTGGTTCTTACGTTGTCTCCAGGGTCACATTCCACCCACACATATTCCACAACCATCTTGAACCAAACAGGTAACTGTCGAGAAGGGCACTGATGCTGCGCACTTAAATCTCTGTTCCCAAAATAGTTTAAAAGACTTATTTGTGCCTCTATTCTTCATGTAGTCCTTCATGTGTTTTTTCCAACATCTGTTGCAACAGGAGGCTATCTCTGGATGATCACCCCACAGATGTTGCAGCAGACTCCTGGAGTCTGGTATGTTGACACCAGACTCTACAATTCCACTTGGGTGCCCGGTCTGACCCTAAGGATCACTTCTTTTCTGAGCCAGTGCTTGTACTGGGACATAGAGAGGCATATGTGGAGCACTGAGGGCTGCCAGGTGAGTTTCCATCTGGTAGAAATCTGAGGGCCTTAGGGTCTGCTAAACGTCGTACTCACAGCAGTGGCTGCATTTAAATCAATGATACATGTCCTTCATCTAAGGTTGGGAAGCACAGCACACCAGAACAAGCACACTGTCTGTGTAACCACCTCACTCTCTTTGGGAGTTCCTTCTTTGTGATGCCAAACAACGTGGATGTATCTCGCACCACGGAGCTCTTTGCCACTGTGTCAGAGAACTACGTGGTGCTGGCATTGCTGTGTGCTTTCTTCGGCCTCTACTTCATCACTCTCCTTTGGGCCTGCTATGCTGACCGCAGGTCAGGTTCTAAGGTCAGTCTCTCTAAGCAAGAGCAATAATTTGTTAGGTGTGAGACCAGACCAAAATGATTTTTTTGTTGTTGTTTTTTTTCACATAGGAGCAAGGATACAGGCAAATCAATAAGATGATACCAAGATTTCAAATTGTTCAATCAATCAGAAAAAGCGTCCTATTTTTATACATTCCTATAATAACAGATGTTGGGATCGCAACCCCATTATGTTTTTTTTTTCATTTACTGCAGTTCCAGGCCGTAATTTAAATCAAGTTTCTCTCTGTTGTAGCAACGACATCGCTATGAAGTCTCAATTCATGAGATGCCACAATCACTTCAGACGAGATCGATTTTGTTTTGAAATAAAATTTTTATCTTAGCTATGTTAGTTTTTAAGACAAAAGCCGACTTTTAATATAAGTGTATGTGTTGTATTGGCCCTGTGATGAACTGGCATCTTGTCCAGGATGTAGCTCTCCTTCTGCTCAATGTCAGCTGGGAGAGAGTCCGGCTCACACTGACATAAGTGGTTACATGAAATTATTAATATACATTCTTATTTATGCACCAAAATGATTTACGTCCAACCGCCAGAGGAAGATGACGCTGCTGGAGGACAATCATCCTGGCGCTCTGTACAACTATTTGATCAGTGTCCACACTGGCCATCGCAAGAATGCGGGGACTACCGCCAATGTAAGTTATCTTTCATTACCAGACCTTTAAATTCAATATTTTTCAAAATAAAATCATTGTAGGATACATGTGTATGACAGATCTCAGCTTAAAGAGTCGTGCTGCATATTTACAGTTTATTTTGTATATTACAGATGAATACATGCCTGTCAGGCCAAAAGTACACTCAGTTCAAATAACAGTATGAACATACTGTATAATTAGGTATATGACGCTGGAAACAAATCTTACTTTACAAAGCCATTGGGAGAAGAACAATATGTTTGTGTACAACTCATTTAAAATAAGCTCACAATTTCAAATGCCTGCCCTTCAAACAATAAAAACGTTCTTATATGAGCAGTATGAGCAATAGGAGGAGAAACTGCTCCTATTGCTCCTCCCAGATACCATAATAACTATTATATGGACAAGTAATAACAGAATATAAATATTTTTTATGGCTAATGCTGAAAATGCTAAACATAAATGGTAGAAAATCATTATTTTATTGTTTGAGTATCATTACCCGGACATGCTCACCCCCAACTGAACTATCATACAATGATGTTGTTTTTAATAAAACGACTTCCCTATTAAATTAACTGTAAATAATGCCAAAATGCACAGTCCAGTCAACGGTTTGATTTGGGAATGTTGGTTATTGTAAATGGGCTACACTACATAAACAATGAAGTAATCCTTTCACACAGTCGTGGTTGTGAATATGTAAACTCAGTGCTGCTGAATGACTTTGTTGTTTCCTTGGTGTAGGTGACAGTGAAGCTGACTGGCTCAGAGGGAGAGAGTGAAATGCACAACCTCACGGATCCTGACAAGCCTGTGTTGGAGAGAGGAGCTGTCGATATTTTCCTGCTGGCCACACCCTTCCCACTGGGTGAGGTGCGAACCCTCAGGCTTCAGCATGACAACTCTGGAGGTCACCCGTCATGGTACGAGGGGCTGGGATTAAGCAGACCTCATTATACAATAATGTTTTAGCACTACATCAGATTTGGGTGTAATACTTAAATATCTGTAGATATTCACAAGCTCTAATTTCCCAAAGTGGTTTAAGCCAACCACCTGTTTTCCACCTCTATAAACGGAGTTTGATTGCAGCTTCATCTCATTTTAACCCTTAAAAGTCCTAAACAAGAAGAAAAAAAACACCAGAAATGTTTTCGCATATTCATATTCATTAGGGCATTTTTTGTAAATTTCAAAATCTCAGACACTCTACCGTAATTTATAGTAAAATTCAATTCGGTCGAATATGTTTATTTCATGGAAATGAGTCAATGTTAATTAGATAAGCTCAACCCTTTGGTGAAGCACGTTTTTAAAAAAACGACTCGATCTTTATTCGACTTTTTTGTTTGTATCAAATTACGTAATTCTGTTTTGCCAGCATCAAAATGCTAAAAAATATCTCAATAGCTGTGAATAATGCCTCCTCCTTAGAGGCCCGTTTGACCTGTGGTGTCATATAATGAAAGGAGGACAAGCTTGGTTTACTCTTCAGCATGTACATAATGCCACCGGATTATATTGTAAACAGGTTCAGTCAAGTGGCAAACATTTTGAATAACAATCTATCCTGTATTTAACACAAGTTACAAAGTACACACAGTACAATATTGTGAAATTTATCTCTGCATTTAACCCTTCCCTGAGGCTGCAGATAGTTGCCCCAGTGAAGCACCCGGGTGGCTGAGGTTTTTGGGTCTTGCTCTAGGACCCACTGCATGTTGTGTCAGGGGCCAGGCTTGAACCCTGGTGTCCTGGTTCAGGGACGTTTGCTTTACCCACTGAGCTAAAGCCACCCCTTTCTCTTCATGTCAACCATCCCTCAGTGAGCAGTGCACAACCCCTTTGAAGCACACGGGGAGCTAGGGTTTCAGGGTCTTGCTAAAGGACCCTAGGATAAGTTTACCCTGCTGGGATTCAAACCAGTTACCTTCCGATCCACCGACTGGGAGATGACCCACTGAGGCTACAGCCGCCACAATGAGAAATAATGGCACAAAATGTGTTAACCAAACAGTTGAGCAGGACATTAAAGAATCACACGTTACGTGTTTTTCATGCTCGGTTTGATCCAGCTAATTGAGTTGATAATTTATGGGGGTAAACCTGTAAACACATTTATTGGAGCTGTGGACCGGTAGCGTTAATTGTCTCTCTGCACGGCGCCTCTCTGGCTTCTCCATGGTGACACTTTGAAATGTCAGACCACCTCATATATACTACGTTGTTATTATACTGACATTTAAGGTAGTATATAATCACGCAGCACAGATAATAGAGAAGGACTGTAATGCTTAAATAAAATACTGGGACCAATGTAAATCAAAGGCGAAAGGTATCTTGGCTCATAATATTAGAAATCCTGCTGCATGCAGTAAGTGGTAAAGGATAATTATAATTTATCAAATTATACACCATACATGATATGTCTGTGAGGACCCAAGTGCAGACATAAGGTAGAAACAATGTCTGGCATAATACAGACACTCAAAACAAACAGTGAATCTTACAGAGAATGTTTGGAAAGCTGAAGAAAATGTATGAACACTATGGGAGAAGATGTTGATGAAGAAAAATCTGGTCTTCTGATCTTCTGATTTGAAGAAAAGGGAATGAAGTTGAGGGGTCTCAGTTGTCTTTCTTAGATGTAAGGGTTTATTACAGACAGATCTGTTACAACAGAGAAGATCCCGGCACGCTCATGTGCAAGTGTCATCCGGGAATCCTCCCACTCAGAAATCCTCCCACTCAGATCCAGCAGGATCATTATAAGCTTACAAAGTCAAGGAAAATCCACCAGGTCAGGCTGCAGACAGAACACGGCGCACATCATTCGCCAATAAGAAAATAAGAAAAGACTTTAGAAACAGGTTGGGCAAAGGGAGTATTTTCATTCCCCTAGCAGACGCTGTAAAAATCCCTCCTTATGCTGTAATTTCGTCGTCCCAGTTTATTTTTTGGATTATGTAACGTTCAAATTTCCCCCGTAAGATCACACCTATGCTAAACGTTCTTTGTTGTTTTTGAATTCACCCTATAAACAGGTATATAGACAAGGTGACCATACAAGACCTCCAAACACGGCAGGTGTGCCACTTCTTATGCAGATGTTGGCTAAACTCTGACCGAGGAGACGGCATGACAAAGAAAACATTTAATGCAGCAAAGAACAATGAGATCGCCAGCTTCAGGTCAGAGTTGGAACACCTGCTGACATGAATTTAGTGTGCTCACATGATTAATGTCACTAAGCGTTTCTATTTTTCTCTGTCAGGAATATTTTTCAGAGCAGGACATCGACTGGCTTTAGGGATGAACACATCTGGGTGTCCATAGTGGATCCTCCTTCACGTAGTCCGTTCACACGAGCTCAGAGGGTCTCCTGCTGCATGAGCCTGCTCCTCTGCACCATGGCCATCAATATCGCCTTCTGGAACATTCCTGTAGATGAGGCCTCGCCAGTTCTCTTCGTATTAGGTGATATCATAGAATTTTTAAACTAAATTGTTAGTTAATGTTATGACCCTAAACATTAATGGAAACTTTTCCTTAGTTAATCACTGTTGTTGTTGTTGTTGTTGTTGTATGATAATTATGATAATGTCTTGGTAAACTCAAAGTACCACAGACAGAAAAACAATGTCTGTTATTCATTTAAGAGCTAAGGGCAATGGTACTTAAACTTAAACTAAATGTCTCTCAAGCAATAGAACTCCTAGGGGTAATTTGTGGTACTGCAGGTGGTACTTAGGATTTTTTGATTTTTTTGATTTTTTTTTAAATCTGTCTGCGTGTATATTTATAGTTTATACCAAGACTGGTAAAAAAAAAAAAAAAAAAAAAAAAACATATTCAAAAAGAAAAAAATACATACAGTTTCATTTTGCAGTAGATACGTGTTATTTCTGTGCATGTGAGTGAGTGCAAGTGACCTACAGCAGCCCTCTTTGAAAGACTAGTCTATTATTTTTTATTAGGAAAACCTTTTCTCCTCCCTGAGGGTGTGAAACACTGTGTGTAAAACACAGAGACAAAACAAGACAAGCAAGCACAAGAGGACATGCAGTTACAAAAAGACATGCACTAATAAGCAGTATATTGGTTTGTTTATGTTTTTATGTTAATGTTGGAATGTTGTTTTTTTTACTGAAAAAATATATATGTAATGTTCATGCATTACTCCTTAAAATTTTTTTATTATAAGATAATTTAAAAAAGCAAGTCCATTAAACCAAAATTTGTTTTCATTCATTTGCCATAAACTCAGACACCAAACACAAGCGTGTTGCTATGACACTGGACAACAGCATGTCAAAGACGTAACACTGACGTCTGTTGTTGGGTGTGGAGGCTACAGAAACACGGAAGGGCCTTCAGTGAAACGATTCATCTACCGTACCATGACACGTTTTGACCGGTTAAAGGGTCTGTGTTCAGATATCTTCACATCTTTATTGTTGAAAGGAAATCCCTATTTGTTTCAGTGAATCTTTACGAACCTATTATATACAACATCTATAGCGTGTGTTTATTTACATATTCAGCAGACGGACGTTTCTGTCAAACGTGGCGGCAGAGGAGCAACATTAGCATTCTTTAAACGGATGAGTCTGGCTGTTTGATGTAACCTTTGACGCTATTTTGGCCTCCAACCACTCCTGAGTGAAATGTCTACCGTTTAAACATTCACTAGCTGCTTTTTAAATCCATCTGGGTGTCATGTGTTGTTGGAAGGGTCATGCATATTCATTTCATGCTAATGAGGTTGATGGGAATCGTGAAGCCTGTTGGCTCAATTCTCAATGACTTGATGATCCTGACGGATCATGTCTTCAGTTGTTCATTATCAATAACACCTTTTCTAAAACGTGTTTGTTTGTTCTATGTTTTCTTTTTTTCTCTTCAGGTTCATTGCAAATCACCTGGCAGGAGATAATGGTGGGGGTAGAGAGTGGTCTTCTCATGTTTCCAATTAACATCCTCATCATCACCATCTTTCGAAGCATCAGACCTCGCATAATTTCAAAATCTCAAAAATGTGACTCCCCGGAGAATTCTAGAATCCAAACAATTACCATGCCAAATATTCTGAAGGTGTGTTTGGGTCTATTTCTGTAGGTGTGAGTGCTGTGTGTTCACACTTTTTTTGTAACTTGATCCTTATCTTAACAAGCTGCTCCAAACCAATCTGCCCAGAAATACATCTTTAATTCAGTTCTGATATCAAGTGACTAATTTCGTTATCCTGGCACCAAGATGTGGTTCCACAGATGCTTGACTGGAGTCAGATCTATGGAATTTGGAGGCCTATTCAGCACATTGAACTCATTCTTTTCCTCAAACCATTCCTGAACCACTTTTGCAGCGTGACAGGACAAATTATCCTGGGGAAATCAGGCCTTGAAGGGTTCTACTTTATTTGCCACAATTTTTAGGTGGTAGCTTTACCACCATAGCTTTTCTGGGAGCATTAACAGTCTAGCCTTTGCTGCCCAAGCGCCTTGGCCACCCCTGACCCCGTCGCCGTTACTCGTTGACCTTCCCTACACTAGTTTGGTAGATACTGTATGTAACTACTGCAGACCAGGAACACCCAGCAGCACTAGCGGTTGTGGAGATGCTCTAACACAGTTATCTAGGCCTCGTAATTTAGACCTTGTCAAAGTTATTCCGGCCCTTACAGGGCAAAATGTTTATCGTTGCCTATTAAGTCCCACTCACTGACAGGTGCCATTGTAATAATCAACGTTTTCCCTCCAGCTCTCAGTGTTTATACTTTTATGAGTGATGGCTGTGTAAGATGTACTTTTCTATCCACTCAATTAGTACAAATTTAGCATTGGATATTTTTTTGTATCCATCTCAGGATGCAGAGGAGGTGATTTATTTGGTGAGCAGAAGTCCAAGGAACAAGCTTTCAGAGATCGACAGACTGGAGTCGACCACTGACCTCTTCCCTGCCCTGGACAGGTTGCATGAATTTATCCAGCTTATGCAGGGTAATATCTAATTTTTGCTTGAGTTAAGTAGTTAAGTAATATTTATTATTATTATTATTATTATTATTATTATTATTATTATTATTATTATTATTATTATTATTATTATTATTGTTATTATTATTATTATTATTATTATAGAGGGGAAATAAATGTCTAATAACCTCCTGTTAGCCTGGTTTGATCAAATAAATTACACTCTGCACTGTACAAGCAAGGTAAACAAAAACTTTTTTTTAAAACCTCAAATGAATGTTGAATAAGAAAGTTATTTTTGAAGTAATTGAGAACTTATGCATGACAACCTTCTGCTTGGGCAGATATATTGTATATTGTGTTGTCTAACCCTAACCTCCTGTTAAAAAGATAAATGTATTGTTGTTGTCAAAAGAAATTGTGTCTGCCAACACTAATCGGTTGCCCTGAGGTCATGGAATGACTTGTTTGTCTCTTTGCGATACTGTCAAAGGGGAGAGTCAGAGTGACCCCCACTGGGTGTACTGCAGTAGGTTCCTTCTCGCTGGTCTCTGCCACCTAAAGATGTGTCTGGAAAAACTGGATGGAAAGAACTTCTGTAATCCACAAGAGCTTCAGCAGATCTTCAACACCACCAGCCTGCTGGTCCGCAAGGCTGAGATGGTTTTCACCAGCCATTTAGCCTACTGGTCAGCAGTGATGACAAAACACAAACACTGTCAGTGTATACAAGCCACATTCACACAAGAACTGTACATAAGTAGAATTCCATCGTAGTGAACATGATCATTTCAGGCCAATATGTATTCCCCCCGAGAGTTTGTCTGTCTGATCATTTTGTTGCTATTTTGTTAAGTATTTTTTTGCGGGGGAAAAAAAGATGAAAAAAAGAAAGATGATGGATGGATGGATGGATGGATGGATGGATGGATGGAAAACATGTTCATTTTAAGCTTGATCAGAGTAATCAAGTAAACCCCTATAGGAATCTGATCCATAGGTTCAAGACCACTAGATTAAAGTGGTAAACTTAAAAAAAAACATTAAAACAAACTTTTTGGTCGAGATAAAATATGCTTACAGAGTCGTTAGTTACAGAGAATTTATTTAACTGGAAGATCTTGTGCGTTGACCTTCCTTCCCTTCTCATTGGCCAAGTCCACCTAACGTGAAGAAGAAGAAGAGGACAGTCAGCTGGTGGCTGCCCTGGCGGTTTGTTTTCCTGGGCTGGTTCCTGTTGCTGTCCATAAGTGGAGTGTCTACTTACTTCACCCTGATGTACGGCCTTGAATATGGTAAAGCAAAGTCCATCAAGTGGGTCATGTCTCTGGGCCTCTCTCTTTTCCAGAGCATCTTCATACTGCAGCCTCTTAAGGTGGGTAAAGATTGGAAAACCATAACTGATTCAACATTGGTCGTTAATTCATTCAGTTCATAAAGTGTAGTTTCCATCTGTTCACACTAGTAATTGGAATTCATTTCTTTTTCAAAAATAATACAAAAGAGAGGCAAAAGACATGCCTGATCTCAATGGGATATTTCCTGGTTAAATAAAGGTTGAATATAAAAAAATAATAACAACATTTCTAATTTCATGTATTTTTGAAGGTATGCATCGTTTACATTGACATCGAGGAGATTTGCCTAAGACTTCTTTGGTATTCTTTTGGTCTGCAGGTAATAGGTGTTGCTGTTTTTTTTGCTCTGCTACTGAAACCTGTGGCTTTGGAAGAGACTGAAGAAACTGAGCAAGTTCTGTTTGGTAAGAAAACATTATTCTAGCTCATCTGTTACCAGAACTAAACGAGGGGCACAAACAGCCAAGAAAGCTGTTTGTAAATTATTGCTATGCTAAAAAAGTAAATATTACATGTTTTTTCCTGTTTTTCTAAATCTTTAATATTGTCTTTGATTTTATCATAATCAAAGACACACACAATGTTTAGTACTCCAATATAACCAGTAAATTACCTTCTTCATTTCTGCTGATTTCATGCTTCATGCAGCATCCCTCAGCAGGTATTGTTGCAATATTGCACTTACGTTGTCTAGTGTAGTGATAAACCAGAAGTGAGTCCTTGTTGAATGAAACAGAAGCTGGTGCAACATTTCATCGATGAACCAAAGGTCATCGGGTATTTCGGTTCTTTGATCATCCTGCAACCCCACCTGGACGCCACAGCCGAGGGTAATCGGTCCCCAGCTCGTGTCCAAGTAGCTCTCTGCGTCATGGTTCACCCCTCGTGATCCACAGCAACTTTTAAGCTTTTTCTGCAGTTTCTATAGTCCCGTTCGCTCTTCTCTCCTGCAACCCTCTGACACCTGGGGGAGTGTTTGATGTGACCCAAGGATCCTCTCCCCACGTACTGTTAGCATGTTGGTGTTTCAGCTACACCCCAGCAAAGCAGGATCTTGCTTCCGCCTGTTCCACTGCTTCCTGCGCCCACCACTTCAATCCTCCAACTTCCTACCTTAACTGATGTGCCTGCAGAGTCTCTGTAAGGACAACGCCGAGTCTCTGCGGAGTAACACTTCTCTGACTCTGGAGACCTTGAATTGAGTTAAGTAATGCTTCCTAGACTCTTTGTTAGGGACAACCACCTGTGCATGAACTCGCTGATGTTACACTTCATGCCCTGAACAGTTGACACTTGGACTTCATATGTCAGAAACAGTCAGAGAAATCTTGAACTTCCCTGGGAGTACCCACTTCTGAGAGCCATGTTTTCAGGTCCACGCAAGTTGACGGGCCACCGCTGAGTCACGCAGTGTGCAGTCAATTCATCTTGCCCAACTTACCTCTCGGATGCTGTTGGAATCTGGAGAATCTGTGCTTGTTGGGCACTCTTCCCCTCCTCAGAACTAAGGTTATGGATTTGACTATCTTGAAGCTAATCCTAGCCCAGGTAATGACCTTCCCAAGTCTTTGGAGGAGCGACCGGCATCCTGTGACTGATGATATTGTGACAGTCAGTTTGTCAATTAAGGCTCTGATCGGAGGTTGACGGATGTCAGATCTAGAGTGGGGTCTGAGCACTCTACGTCCGTTGACTTCACCAACATGTCCATCGTCAGGCTGAATAAATACATATACAATTGTCCCAGAGGTAGATCTTGGATTTAAACTGTTGTCATAGTTTGGTATGAGATCTATGATGACCCCTTCTAGGACACAGTGTTCCATCAGCGCTGTAGACACATACTCAGGTGGAATGGATTCTTAGGCACTTGCAAGGTCTGACCATTCAACTGGGTAGCCTTTCCTGTGGGTTCTCAACAGCCTAGCATGCCTGGCGCTCCTCCCTTCTGCAGTGTAATGTCGATGTAGGAATTCCTCAAGAGGTGCTCTGTCAGATTGTTTGAAAGATAGTTGGAAAAGACCTGTCTACCAATGCTTGTAGACGTCAAATGGTACTCATCTTGGTGCTGGGGAAGGGGCTGGAACGGCCCAGGTTAGGCTGGCTTATTAAACACCATCTAGTGCAACTTGGACATGTACTCTGTGATGAACCCACGTCATCAGGTGTTTGGGGCCTTTGCTCATCGGACACTCTCACCTGTGTGGCCAAGATGGGGTTGATGAGTCTTTGGCTTTTTTCCAAGGAACTCTCTGCGCCATAGTTCACCCCTCCTGAGCCACGGCCACCTTGAACCCTACAGTGTTGTAGGTTTCAAGGTGGTGTATTACGTCTTTATTCACTGAATTGGTATTGTGGCCCAAATCTGCATTTCTTTTCTTATTTTCAGCCTCACTCTGTTTCAAAGCATTATTTTAAGAGATAGGAGAAAACCCAAAATGTCCACTGCACAATTCAAACCCCGTTGTATTTAACAGCCAAGCTGATTACCAACTGTTTAACATAATTGAGCTGCTGAAGAGCCAGATAGTTCCCTCCAAGGTCCAGAGGAATCAGAGCTGAACTAGTAATAAATGACTATTAAAATCTTATTTCTACTGCCACCAAGTGGCCAGAGATTTAACTGCTACGTGTTTAAAGGACATAAATTACTTTAACTAAAGAATTAAAATACTGAAAACAAAAGCCAATTTTACTCATTCAAGAAGTTAGAGAACAAAAAAGAAAGCACTCATTGAGCATGTACATCCACTAATGTCATTGCCATTCAACCTGATTTATTGTCACATTTATCACACAGACAGACAGACAGGTGGATAAATAGATTAACTAAGGGTCTTGATTTAGCGATGGGATCTTTTACGTAATGATGCTGTTCAAATGTATTTGCTTTGTCAACTATAATCCTTTTAGTTTCAACCCAAGTAACTTCTGTCACTCTCTCTTGAGTGTTGAGTACATCCTTACTTCAGTTGAAGAGGAGTACAGTACTTACTCTCACTGCACTGTCTCTTTCATTTCACAGAGCAACAACACAAGTCTAGACAATACTCCGGCAGAGACGCACTATGAGGGAACCGCATTTGGCCAAGGAAAGCTAAAATCTCTGATGGGCAAAGCTGCGATCCATGGCACTCTCCCTGCACAGACACTGTTTTGCACTTATTCAAAGTCTTGCTCTCTGAATATAAAAAGGAAATAACACATTCTTGTTTTTTTTGTATGTGTGAGGGAATAACCCAAGAAGACTTTCTGCCGTGTCAGAGTAAATGGATAATTACAAAACTTTTGCTCTTGTTAGAGTGTTGCTTCTTTTCAAAGTAATTTATTATTGGTGGTCATGATTGTGCATCTATAGAAAAACATGTGTCATATAATATAGTAATATAATGTTTATGTTGTTTATTTAATTTTGAATATATTCTTCCCTTCGTTCTGTTTAATATCTAAATAATTATGATGTAAAGGGCTCAAATATTTCCTGCGAAAAATGTATATTTATTTATGTTATTTAATGTGTTGATTTCCAACCAATGTAACTGAATTCATTTAGTTTTTTAGAGGAGCACTTGAATGTTTCATTTCAATTTCAAATGATGCTTCAAAAGTTGTCCCACCTCACCAAAAAGGGAAAAACTGCTATATTTTGCTTTTGGAATATGGTATTTTATATTTTCACAGATAATTTACTGTTAGCAACGTTAAAATGTTGATGTGGTTAGCGTTCAAATACTGGAATACACAGAGCCTACGGCTGTCAACATGACTCAAAATCCAAGTGTATGAAGGCCAACCATCAATAGTACACCAACATGGACTTTCACTTCTGAAGGAGTGGGAAGCTGCTTTTATGTAATTTCGCATATGGGAGCTAATTACTAATTGAAGACTTTTTTCATTTCACGTCAATCACTTTAATCCATGCTGAAGCTGCCTGGCATGACTTGTCATCATACATACTTCTATATGCTTCGGCATGTCCTCTCTTTTGAATGATTCATGTTGCAGACCTAACTGCATTTAACTTTGTGCTTAAGACTTTGTTGGTCAAGCAGTTCTGCAGCCACTGTAACATCCTGTCTTCTGTGCTTTCATTAAGAATTATTGATATTTTCTTTTCCTTTATTGATTTGTTGTTTGACTTCGAATAAACTGCTAAAATCTCCTTTATTTAATATCATTAACTTCTGATTGAATATCCTCTAACATGCAATAGCTGATAAACCTGATTGCACAAAACCAAAACACAGATTTGTCACCAACTGCGAGTGTATATTGAATTTTTTTTTATTGTTATTACTATTATTTTCTCAGAAAATCCCAGGTTCTCATCACTTCCATAGTCCATTCCATTTACGTTAACAAGGTATTGAATAGAGATGTTTTTGCTATAGTCTTAGTTTGATTCAAATGATGTCTGGGTTTATAAAATTAGGTATATGTTGATTCAATCAGAGAAGACAGTGTAATGAAGAAAAGATGAATCATTTATGACAAGAGATGATTTGTGATTATGATTCTATTAGAAAGTCTATGGCGCCCCATCTCTTTGGGGAAATTCTGGTTGAAGAGTTTTCTGCCCTCAGCAGCAGTATGGACTACCCCCCCTTTTAGGGTTTGGATACTGGTGGTGGTGGCTGTAGACTCTGCTGAGGCTGATGAATGATGAGGCTGGGAGACCTGGCCAACATGGCAGCATATCACAATGTTTCAGTCCCAACACAAAAACAACACAGTCATAAGTGCAAATGTCAAACTCGACAAAGCACGGGAGAATACAAACTCAGAATCATTTGAAATATTAACAAAAATTAATTTGACTCTGATTCCAAAGATTCCACAATGCCTTTAAATTTAGGCGTGTTAACAAGGTTATTGAGTTCAAGGTTTTTTTTCTTAAGCTTCAACGTTTTCACAAGACTCAGTATGCGAGGTTTAAAGAGAGGTGGTTATCAATCAAAAATCCCAAATATTTTTTTAGGTGGAGACTGCCTCAATTTTCTGACATTGAAAAGTAACAATACTTGCATTGAGGTCGGTCCTCCTAAAATTTGAAAAGACCATGATTTTTTTTTTTTTTCAGCATTTAGGACAAGCTTCAGTTGATGAAACTGAACTTGCACTCTGTCAACAGTATTTTGCAGATGTTCAAAAGCCCTATTGAGGGAAGCAGCCCAACAATAAATAACTGTGTCACCTGCATGAAAATGGAGGGATGAGTTCTTTGATATTTGGCCCAAAGGAAGGAATATAAATAGTAAATGAAAGTAGGCAAAGAACAGAGCCATGGGGTACTCTCTTACAAACTGTGAGGACTCCAGATGTGAGACTCTCAAAATGTATAGCATGTGTCCTTTCTGTCAGGTAGTTGACAAACCAACCAGCAGTATGATGAGAGAAACCAACATTTACAAGTCTTTGAATCTGAACATCACGGTCTACGGATTGAAAAGCTTTGTAAAAATCAATATAAGTGGAAACACAGTGTTGCTTATTATCCAAACCTTTGATAATATAATTTGTAACTATCATAGCAGCAGTAACGATGCACGATTATTTCTCAACCCAGGCAGATACTCTGATAGTTTTGAATGGGAGTATAAATGGTCAGAAATAAATGTACAAATGGCATTGGTTACTACCTACGGAAGTGGTCTAAGGAACGTTAACTAGTGAACCTGTAACAGGGTCATGGGTGTCCAAGGCTGATTGATGCATCGGGGGAACGAGGACTAGACTGCGTTGTCTGATCCCACAGAAGAGCACAAATTGCTGAAAAAGTAAATGCCGGCTAGAGAGGTGTCAGAACACACAAATAATTACAGAGCTGATTTGACCGGAAAAACAAGATTTAAACAATATGAGGCAGGTGTTTTTTTGGTACCAGTCAAAACTTTGGGGGACACCTTCCCTTTGACAGTATATCATATGATGTGGTGATAAAAAGTGTTTTTTGCCCAAGGTCTTCTTCAGACCTGCGGGCCAAATCATTGATATTTTGGACTAAATTTGTGACCCATAATACTAATATATTTTTTCTGATATCATCTGGCTCTTGTTCCTGCTTGGGTTGAATGCACTTAAGCCATGCATTTGGTTGGTTGCGTTGCTGTGAAACAAGCAAAAAATGTAACAGCTTTTAAAGTAATATGGGATATAGCAGACCATGCCATTATTGTAGATTCTTAAAATTCTTGCTGAGGACCCCTGTTGGACGTTCTTTGACATTACACTATTAAGATGTGGCCTGAGTGAATGTCATGGGTAAATCACACCAGTTTCCAGTTCCAAATCATATTTTATTATACCACAAATGAGTTTGTCTATACAGTGATTAAAAAATAAAACGCATTTTACGCTTGGTATTCTCCATTTATTTGGATCCTCTTATTTGAGCCCACCAACCATTTGTCATGCAAGCACATATGGGTGGTAATTCCTTCAAACCTATCACATGAGGGGAAAACCTATCACATCAGTACAAAAACAGTAAATACTCTCACTATGATCTCTACACAGGATATAGAAATACCTACCTCAAAACCTACCTTCTTTTCTTTGTTATTCACATCTTAAATTTCATTTTTTGTATTTTAATGGGATAATCAAATAAATCAAAGTGCAATTTAATCGACGATCTAAACTCTCTGTAGACACATCCCACACGTGCACACAGGACAAATGAAACCTCTTACTTCTGGGGTCAATATTTACGTCCTACTGTCCAAATACTGGGAGATTACTTTTGTCTGCACGTACGCTTGTAAATAACACAATTCAATGAAATAAAAAAAGTGCAGGTGTTTATTAATGGCATTCAAAGCGTTAATAACTGTTAATGTATAGAAAGCATCCCTGTCAAACTCACTAGGTGTTAATATTTAGGGTGTAATTAAGGCTGTTTTTGTTGTGAAGGTATAACATTACAATTTTGGATGTATAATTTAATCATTCTACAACACTGTCTGTGGCCAACCACCCCTGCCAGATGAGTCACAATGAGCTTTTCTTAAGCCCCTCTGTCTGGTATACATAAACCTTTAATTGTTGAGTGTTTTAGATTTCCCATTCCACAGCGACATTACTTTGCAAAACACGGTAAACATTGCTTGTGTGTGTTCTGGTAATTTTAGCAAAATGCACTTGTCAGCTATAGACTATGTTCACCTCTTGGCCATTTGTCTCACTCCTAGCTCATTGCAGGAGTCAAATGTTTTCATGTCATACAGCTGTTACAGGATGCAAATTTAAATGTTTATAATCTGACATGCCACTAAAATATACTTGTTCTTGATTGGTCAACAACAGAAAAGACAATGAATGTTGACAATCCAGAGGGTTTATCACTCCATACTTAAAATAAAACCTATTTGATTCTTAATAATCTACTACTAGTCGTCAGCTAATGTGAGCATTTAACCTCTTCCTCGCTGACAACTTTGAAAGTGAAATGATACATTAGGATGGCATAAATTACCAGCCTTTTTGTGCCTCACAGTTAAAATAATTAAAATAATGAGATCGTTGCTGAAAACAGTGTTATTCAAAAAGCAGATCCCCCTAGTGAGTCCAATATAAACAATTAGGATGAAATATAAAACATGCACAAGATCCATTCGGGATCCAAATTTGGACTAAATGGGAACAACATTGAGAAATTAATGGCCAAACATTTTTGAAGCTAAAGCTCCCCCTAGTTTCAGAAATATAAAACTGACTTGTAAAAAGCTCCTCACGTTGAGTAAAATATGCACTATAAGAGTAAAAAACAATTTATACAAGATAGTTGTCCTTAAAAAAAAAACGGCCGTAAATACTTAGTGCATATCTCCTAGTTCTCAAACTAGGAGATAAAGCATCACCTACTTTGAGAACTATATAACCGACCTTTCTCATAATGTTCCTCGTTCTTTTTAGGTATAAAATTTAAAGTTTTCCATTGAATATTTTTTGGGCCATGTTGGAAGTGTTTTTAAGGACATTGCCGGACACTAGGGGGAGACAAAGCTCCCCTAGTGTCAGAAATATATAACCAAACTTTCCCAAATACACTCCACTCCAGTTCTTCCTCGCACTAAGATCTATACAGGTCTAAAATGTGAAAAAGATCCATTATATACTTTGTGACTTATTGCTTTAGCACGAAGGGTCTGCGCCGGTGGCGGAAACTGCTTTGAGAATTGCATAACATCCCCGACTTTTCGGAGATATGAGCAAAATGTCACATATTACTGACTGAGCAGAAAATGTCAAAGGCTGAGTGAAGAGAGGGTCAATAAAATATAATTAATAACATTCACCTCAAGGCTTAAATAAATGTATCCAACATGTTTTGAATTTCACATAAAATATGTTCCTTTATGTATTTGCTTGACCCCCCTGTCACTCCAGTTTGTCCCTGTCCATTGCCTTTTCATGTGCTGATCAATGGTGAAGTAAGAAGGTGAAGACATAGAACTGGATTATGCCAACATTTCCACTTCCCACCCTTATAGTGACATCAGAGGAAAATGGGTGCAGTGTGAAAGTAGTCTACAGGAGTCTTGTCTCGGAAACAATGTGGCGTCTCAGAGTGAATGCCAGCTCCCTTCCACAATGCGACAACCAGTCCAGCTTGCTTTACTGGTCTGAGGCAGGCCTGGCCGAAACACGAATGTCAACGATCAGTTACACAGCATGTACAAAAAAAGTGGTAATAGCGTTAGATTAAGTATTTATTGCACCCAAATCCCCAGGAAATATGACAATTAAAATATTAGTTTGATTATACAGTATATCACTCAAACAGGAAGTTAACATCCAGGGTGACCCTTAAATCAGAAGGAAATATCTTGTCATATTTATGCAGATGTATTTAAAAAGAAAAGAATAGATGGATTTAATTCATTGGGTCTACTCTGGCACTGCAAACAGAATTAAATTTCAGAGAAATGATTAAAGCAAGAGAGCAGCCACATTCCCAGTGCAACGGCCGTATTAATATGAAGGTCAGAATATTTGTATAATCAATATTTATCTGAGATTACTTCACTGTGGAATGTGGAAACAAATTTAAATGTGATTAATAGCCTTGAATGAAATTTTTTTCACTTAGTATTAAATAAAACCTGAAGGGGTGTAGGTTTAGATAAAGACCTGTTTGTATGTGTGCGTGTGTGTATTAGGACTTCTTTTTTAGATCCTCAAACCGCCGCGTCAAATCGTCAAAGTCGATGTCATCTGAGGTGGTGTTTCTGCCAATGGAGCCTGTGGGGAGTGTATCAGGAACAGAGGGGAGCTCTGGGAGAAAGTTGTTGTCAAACGCCTTGGACGAAGGGTTAGGACCTGGAGAAGAAATTACAATATCAGTTTGATTTATGCTACAGTATATCTGACTTTATACACCTGCTAACTTTGGTGAGCGACTAAAACAGTATTGTAAGTCAGAAATGAGAATGATCAATGGGTTTAAATAAAAACAGTTTTTACATGCAAGGATTGGGAATAATTTCATTGATATTTCACTTCTAAGGGAGTATGGCTGATAAGTGTAAATGCTGATGTCCCATAGACCTCTGATGCCTTCCAAAAACAGATCAGTGACCAAATGAATATGAATGAAAGTGCTTAGTTCGAATGCCACTAAGTGTAGGAATGTTACCAAGCACTTTATGACAGCCTTTCACATGACTGGTTCAATTTAGTCTCTTTTACTGTTTAGCTGAAACTTTTTTATATTGTTGTTACCGTTCTGTTATTTAAGTTTTTTTGGCCACATAAAAAGCTTTGTAACACAGTTTTGAGAAGTGCTCTAAAAATAATTTTTATTTTCATAATATTTTCATTTGAATTAAAGACAATGGGAATATTGAATAACTTTAAGCGTTAGAGCCTGTTAGCCAGCAAAACTCACCGATTGCCTGCGAGGGAACAGAGGGATTTATATTGAGGTCATCAATCTGAAACCAAAAGAGATAATAAGTGATCCTTTTTATACTTGTACTGTGATAAAAAAATAAAAAAATCTTATATGCGTAAGTGATTAGTTTGAAAAAAATGCAAAAGAAAGAAATGCAGTAGGAGAGGAGAATCTACAGCGGATTTTGAAAAACCACCACCATTAGTGTCTTACAAAAAACCAGCCCAATGATCTAACTCGCAGGTGCTTTCACATCAAATTGTTTTAATAATGTTCACTTCTATCCCAGCCAGAGGGTTTAAAGGTCAAAGTTAGGAAGCACATCCTACGACCTAAATCCATGTGGCTCAAGCAGGATCTGGCTACTCTGAGATATAGTTTAGTAGAGGTGAGTCAAAGCTGCAAACAAGCAAAATGAACTGCTCTTCCCTGGGGGATGTCTTGCCCTGTCCATGTGTCCATCTGAGGGAACAGGGAAGGGGAACGGATGGGAGGAGTGCAGTCACTTACAGACTCATATGTGGGGGGAGAGGTGGGCAGCTGAGGGGGCTGCGCTCCTCCCATATGGTGCTGGTAGTTGTTGTAGGTTCCAACTGGAACATTAAACTTGTCCTAGAGGGAAAACAATTGTCAAATAAAAATCTAAAGCCCAGTTAATATTTAATTCTCACCTCCTTGCTTTCCACTTTAAGTAAGCCGCCCCCAGATATTGAGGGTGGATCAGAGGGAAAGACCAAGAACGAACTGGCTGTAAATTATGTGTGTGAATTACTTTAAAGTACCTGGATATTGTTAATAAAACATGTATGGTGCCATTCAGATGTTGGAAGACACAAAATACACAATTCCATCTGCCTACCATACAAATCAACAGCTGACAACTGCATTTTTGAACATAGTTATATGAATGCAAAAACAAGTGTATGTATAAATATATTTTAAAACATTAGTTTTCTGTATTTCAACTCTGTTTTAGTGTAATAACTGGACTTCGTGGTTGGTAGTAAGAATGATCGAATTTCATCCATGCAAGCCACTTCTACTGTAGCACCGTCTTTCACCAAACACTTATATCAGAACAAAACCAGAAGGAATGGGGTCTTTAAAAAAAGAATCTCTTACAGCTCCGTTGGGATGTGGATAGTTGAAAGCCATTGGCATTGGCATAGGCATAGGCATGGCCATAGGCATCGGCATAGCAGCTGGAGGAACACCGAAACCTCCACCACCTCCTCCTCCTCCAAACTTTTTGTCATTGTTCACATCAATCAGATCTGCCTCCTCACCAGGACACACCTCCGGCTGCCCGGAGAAAAGATGGATGAGTGATGAATTACAATGTATAATTTCATCCTTCTTTGTGAATAATGTCTCATTCTTCAATGCTCACCCGGACCATGGCATCCGGCTCATAGGGCACATTATAATTTTTGGCTATCTCTATCAGGTAGCGTTCCACCAAGATCTTGGGAGGGGCCTCCACACTCAGTTTGTGCATCAGCTGTAAACATATCAGATGTTATTACATTTGAAGTTAGGAGGCTAAATATTCATGCGTTGTTGGACAGACTTGTGAGCATAAAGAGGAAATAATTGCCTACCCTATCATTGACTGTGCCGATCTGGTTTGTCCTACAGAGCTTGCCGTACTCCTTACTGTATTTTGCACATAGCTGGTCTGAGACCTGAAAGAAACATTTGGTGATTAGATTGTCAACATTGGCCTACTGTGAATAAATGGTATGACTTTGCTAAACGTTGCCGGCAGGGCTGTTGGCCATTTGTCATATATACAACACTTACAATTCTTAGTTCAACCACCTCTGACTGAAGACGAGGGGCTGCCCAAATGAGGGTGGACACAGCCTCCTGCAAGCCTGGATCTAGTTCCCTTAATGGAGAATGCAAAAAGAAGCGTAAAAACAAAGATTATAATGACAGTGTGTCAAAGGGAAGTGTAAATTTATTAAAAAAGAACCACTAACATGACCCATAGCGGATGTATCATGGGTGTGTTTTCAGAAGTGTGTTTAGAAAAAGTGGTATAGGCGCATCTTGTATGGTAAGGTATTGTTTGGGAAATTTGATATAAAGATCATCCTCCTGTAGGTTGGGTTTTCCAGAAAATGGTCAGTGAGTTCCCCTTTCATTACTCACTTCATTGTCTGTATGAGGCCGTAGCGAGTCAGCAATAGGTCACAGTAAAGCTCCAGGATCTCCATGGCTTCCACTAGATAGTCTTCTCTGATAATGTGCTCCACACGGATCCGTGCCCGCTCATCTTTTCCAGCAGAAAGGTAATCTGCAATCTCTTTCCTTGCCTTTTGAGCAAGCTCAGCTAAATGTTAAATGTGTGAATGGCAGAGGGAACAGGTTACTTGCCATTCCTATAGGAGAACCAACTGTGTTGAAAGCAATAATCCAATAAATAAACATAATCTGTTTGAAATTGGAAGGGCCAGGGTTTTATCATTTATTATTACTTACTTTTCTTTTTCTCAAGGAGTTTGAGTCGGTTCATGACCAACCGGAGGTTAACTCTAAGCCTCTCTCCATTGAAACCTCTGCCCAGCATGATGAGGCTGTCTGTGAACATGAAGACCATGAGAGCAGCAGAGCATACAATCTAATCAACCTCCAGAATCAATCTAGCATAGCCTCCACCCCTGACCAAGTTAGTCACTTAATCGGGTGCGCATGACTCCGCAGATTTACCCGAAATAAAACGACACAGATACAATCATTACGCTAGTTTATTGAATAGCAAAACGTAACATGAAACGTTTGACGTTAGCGGCACAAATAAAGTTAGCTTTAGCCCGACATGACGGGCAGCTACACATATATTTAAGATTTGGAAATTGAATCGTTACAGGCATAATGAATAATCATAACATAGACAAGCTAAGAAACCCGCACCACTGACTTCAGTTGTTATCTTTGATCGCTTTGTTTTGTTAAGTCTTAGGTTTGTTGTCGCTCGCGCTAGCTAACTTACCTAGGTCTTACACGACGCCAGCAGAACCAAAACAAACTGATTCGGCAAACCAAAATAGATCAAATAATGGGATAATTTAAAAGCGATAGAAGGCAGATAAATCTACACCAAGCTACCGCTTTCTTTTCTTCGTCTTCCTTTAGACGAAGTTACAGTTTACCAACTTCTAATGGTTTCTGCCTGGTTTACTTCCGCACTGATCTTGAATGACGTCATTGGGAATTTTTCTCAGGGGCGGGGTCTTCATACTTGCTGTCAATCTGATCAACAATAATCCAATCTGGCCTTGCTAAAATAGGACATCAATATACTCACCAGATGATGCTGGTTTCCAGTTAAGAAGTACAATTTTGTGAAATTAGAATTGTATTTGAATACTTTTTTTTTTAATCCTGTGTGCATAAGATAAAACCGCTCCCATATGGGAGTTCACAGAGGCACCTTAGCAATAATAATAATAATAATATATTTTTAATTTATAATGCACTTTACATTTGGATCAAATCTCAAAGTGCTACAAAGTAAAAGCAGATAAAATCATAAATAAAAAAATAAAATAATAATTATATAAAAACCTGACCAAAAAGCAGCAATGTTAATTAAAGTTATAGGTTCTGCTAAAAAGGCTAAGTTTTAAGTCCTTTTTTAAATGTGTCAGTCGTTTGTGGAGCCCTCAGATGGTCAGGAAGGGCATTCCAAAGATGAGGGGCAGCGGAACAAAAGGCCCGATCACCCATGGTGCTGAGCTTAGTCCGGGGAAGGAGGAGGCGGTATGAGTGGCTAGAACGGAGGGATCGTGTTGAGGTCAGTGGGGTGAGTAGTTCTTTTAGGTAGGGGGGTGCGTTACCATGGATGCACTGGTGAGTGAGGAGGGAGATCTTATGAAAACAAATCAATCCTGGTGAAGATGGGAAGCCAATGAAGGGAATGAAGAACGGGGGTGATGTGTTCATGTTTACGCACTCTCATCAGGATCCTTGCAGCACTGTTTTGAACATATTGTATACAGTCTTTGAAGACTCCCGATGAGAAGTGCATTACAGTTATCGAACGCGTGGACCAGCATCACTCAAGGTGAGTGAAGAACAGAGTTTGGAAATATTTCTGAGATGGTGAAAGGAGATTTTGCAGATGGGTTTGATTTGGGATTCAAAAGTGAGTTGAGAGTCAAAACAGCCAGTTAGCAGCCAGTTCACTTATGTGGAATCAATAACAGATCATCATGTGAATGTGAATTATTAAATTAACCAACATCTTAAAACTAGCTACAAAAAAAAAGCTATTTGCATATTCATTTATCAGGAGTAATAATAAAATCCAATATCTATAGTAGTGTAAACCTGAAAATGAATGAAAATGTCCGTTTAACATAGTGTTTGATACTTGTAAGTAAATGTATGACTTTTGAATGTTTTTCTCATCACCACAGAAAGAAATGAAGGAGACATACAGTCTGTCCAACAATATTGTATTTTTTTTGTCTGGAGCATATCTAATAAATCATACAATCTCTTCACCAGACTTTATGCGGTGTTTTGAAAAAGTATATGACCCCTCCCTGACTTCTTTCCCTATTCTAAAATGGGTTGTGTGTATCTCGTTGGAATGCTAACGGGGGTACGTGGGATATTTTATTTAAATGTTGATCTGAAAAATTTTAATCATGCACAATTACTAAAACGTATTTTACCATTTTGGACTGCCCTAAATTATAAACAAGCACAATCATAATGACTACGAGTAAGAAAATTGGATAGTGTAACAAAAACGTGTGATTGAGTCATAGGAGAAATGCGGCTGAAACAAAAGAAATACATGACATGAATTTACTAAAGGATTGTAAGCATATGAAATGAACATGTTTGTAATAACAGGTTTAATTGTTTAATAAACGGACGTTGATGGCAGTGTTGTATTTCATGTTTCTCTATAGGGATTTTTGCACTCGTCAGAGGGTACTTAGCTGAAAAAATAATTTAAAGAGGAACAATTCCAAGCTAAAATTTGTCAGATCTTCAATTGAAGTTTTACATGACACAAAGGCAACCTGACCTAGACTCGGAATTAAACATTCAAATTATAATTGTAGAGTAAACAAAAAAGTCCAATATCTTAATCACAGGTGGGAGAAATCTTAATAGTTAGTATTGTCGGGCTTAGTGGCAACAAAGCGCTTCTGATACCTTGAGATCAGTCCTATGACAGGATACATAATTGGAATATCATGGATTTTTTCAGTGGATGCTCTGTAAGCATAAACTTTTATTTTCAGGTCCAGCTACACTTTTTAACCATTTCACTTCAAATGTATTCCTTTTGAACGGTTCAGAGGTGATTTATGCTAATGCTAGGAACAGTGACTTGCTGCATGATAAAAAGCGCTTTAGAATCAACTAACAGACTGATGACCTGACATTCTACTTCAGTATCCTCTGGTAGAGAATCATGTTTCCCTCAATTATATGGAAATTTAAACCATCTCAACATCCATTCCTGACAATCAGGATAATGTTCTTTTTTTTTTTATAGAACTCTGTTTGGTTGATTGTTACAACTCTTGATTCATAGAATATTCTTCCAGATTTACTGTGTCCTCAAGATGTATCATGGCAAAAGTCCAACAAGTCTTTATTGTCTTCAGGTTTACCTGTAGCGATGCCCTCACCACTCTCCCCTGGGGATGCCATATTTGCCTAGGGTTTTTATAGTAGTGGCGTCATGGACACAAACTATTATTGAGAGATTGAAGTTGCTAATGTTTCAAGTCCCCTCCATTTGTACATAATGTGTCTCAAGTAGCCTACGAATAACAGGAAGTCTTCACACAGGCAATGTACATCAAGTTTTACAAAACAGAAAAAAACTTTGATACTTTCATGTGAATTAAAAAGTATTTTTACAGTCGAAAATACTTAACTTATTGTCAAACTAACAAACACATCCTCACACTTGAATATGATTAAATGAAATGTGAAACACTGAACAAAGATTTTCAGGTCATGATATATTTGTTGTAAAAAAGAAAAAGAAAAAAAGGAATCTGTACAATAAAGTGTTGATGTTCAATGACCAACAAATCCCAGTGATTATAACTTGAGCTTGCTGACAGAAACTTCTTTGTGATTTTTTTTCTTTGAAGCCTGGCCCTTTGCATTTTTGATCTGACTTTTAACCTGGTCCTGCAGCTGAGTGAAGAAGGCTTGAGAGGACCGCAGCGCTTTGTCCTTTCCTTCATCCTGAAACAGAGAACCTCCATATTAGTTATTAGATTCCTCGGGAACTTACAAAGCATCGTCTTAGAATGAACTGAATGCATACTTTAGCATTAGGGATTTTGATTTGGTGATGTGGAAGAAGCCGTAGACCAACCAGTTCAACAACTTAAGAGGGTTAATGTGACAATGTGTAGGTTACACTTGACCCACGACATCATAACAATTCAATTAGCTGTCAGAACTGTTCATCTAAACATCTGGATTAAGTGACTCACCAAAGCATAAATACCAATACCACAAAAGGTTAATAGTTAAAATCTTACCAAATTAAAATCACAGAATAATTGTTCACTAAAGTATCAAAACATATATAATTTTTCATTAAGCAAAATAGGTCCTAGCAGTGTTATTACTACATATTAAGGCTGGGCAATTAATCTTATACATCAATGTAATCTCATTTCTGAAGTACAACAATTTTTATAGAGTCTGACCAGCCGATATCGATTTTTGACGACTCCGATTTTTTTTTTTTTAAGTTTAAAAATCACAATGAGTAATGCATTTTAGGTGCCTTCATTTTGAAGGACTCCAGTAAAAGTAACAAGGCTGGTCAGCTTTGTGTGATAGGCAAGTATTCCGACCTGTAGTAAATGTACCCTGCTGTGCGTTTCTTAAACCGATTGTATGTCCGAGCTCCCACTAGTTTTAGTTACTTTGGCATTAACTTTTAACTTATGTTCCTCAGGAGATTGCATGTGAGGTGTGTGATAACGTTTGTTCTGCCGAACACTTTCAGGGTCTGAAAAAGGTCCTTTTGTCCATAAGTTTTAAAACCATAAATGGCCGTATTGATACATACATTCAGCGGGCTTTTGGCTGGCTCTGAGCTCCCATTAGCCTCGGCTGCTCTGCTAACGTAAGCTACTTCACTTGCTATGTTCACCAGGGTTAATTAAATGTGAAATGTGTGGTTAAGTTTGTTTTGCCAAACGTTTTCGTGTTTGGAACGTGGTAGCTCATGCTTGCTCGACCGATTTAATCAAACTTGGCCTCCCGATGCCGATCGATCGGTGCCCCTCTAAAAAAAAAAAGAATGAATCACAAAGAAAAGCCCACTGATGCAGGATAGAGATGAATCTTATGAGTTACATTGTGCTTACACAGAAAGAAGTTCCACATTCTGAGGTGTGGAGGGAAGGCTTTTGATGGCGTGTTGAAAAAAAATATAGCAATGTTTTGCCACAGTGACAGCACCACAAGGCAATTATAGAAATAGAAACTATATGTTTAGATTTATGCATTGTTCTTCCCCCTCAAGTGACACAGGTGTAGCTCTTTACTTTGTGGTAACGTTTAAGGCGATGGATGCATATACGTTTACTAAACTGATAACCACAGCCATAAATACAAGCAGCTGTCAAGTACAGTTTTTTTTGGACGTGGTGGACAGTCTGTCAACTTAATGAAGAAATTAAGCAGCGATAAATTTAACTGAGATTAAAAGACAGATGAAGCAGATGAGGAAGTTTTCCTGTTGGAAAAAAATTTGCAGTTGAAATCCCTATTACGTACAAACAGGTGGACCGTCAAAGTGTAACCATGTCCTAATACCTCATCTTTGGTGTGAGTATAACAGAAATTACTCAAGTATAGTAGTAAATATTATTTAATACAACACTCTATTCTTTCTGTCAAGGTTTTCATCATCAATGTGTTCCTAATCAAGCCCATGAAGGGGGTTTGTTCCATTCAACGATTTGGGGGAACCACTGAACACACCCTCACAATTGTCTTTCTCCAGTTTATATCTTCCAACTCCAAAAGTTTGAAGACAACATATTTAGAAAGAACATGAGAGGAGACACTCACCTTGAGTATTGTGGCTTTGCCTCCTTTTGTGAGTTTCTTGAGACTTTCACTGGCTTCAGCCTTTGATGGCTTTCTGTTCTCTCCAGTTGTACTGGACTCCTTAAGTTTTTGTCTCTTTTCTTTCTCAAGGATCCTTAGACGTTTCACCTTCTTCTTGTGACGTCTCTCACGCTTCTTGTCAGTTGGTGTCTTTTCAGTATTGCCCAGAATATCTCCTGCTTTATTCTTCACCTTTAGTCAGATTACATTATTATTAGTCGCGCAACGTAAGTAAATAAATATGATATCACATTCAATGTTTAAAAGGAGATTTGTAGACAAACCTTGATTTCTTCTGGTGCAAGCAGCGTAGCGTCACTGGCGCTGACTGGAGCAACCTCCTCCATCGTAATGGTGGGCAGGTTAGATACCACTTTGACTTCAGGTATGTGCTGTGGAGCAAAAGGAAACATGAACGTACTGGCCTCTGTTGTGACCCTTCGGAATAAATTATTTTCTCAAATACTCAATTTATTAGCTTACGTTCATGTGTTCTATATTCAGATGACATTTTTGTTGAGGTGATGATTTGTTGCATATTTTCATATCTTATCATATCTTAACACATTTAATGTTTAAGAATCTGTGATTAAATTAGTTTAACATTAAGAATGTGTGTGTTTCAGGCTAAAAATATCTCTTTGGCTTTGATTTCCGCTGAGTGTTAATGATACATACAATTCTGGTTCTTTCAGGATATTTCTAAAAGAGTAATCTTAATATTTTGTACATATTAAGTACTGGTTTGTCACAATTGTCACAGAAAAAAAACTTACTGGTTTAGGTGTAAAGTGGAAGTTGGAGAGAGCATCTAACTTCAGGAAGAGCGTATCCATAAGTTTTTGAATTTCGATATGGGTTGGGTTCTCCTCCTCTTCAGTCTTTTGCTGAAATATAAGAAAATATGGTGATGGATTCAGGGAAAGCTCCCATTTGTTGGCATGGCAGCAAAAACCAAATAAAAGCCAAACCTGATTCTGCTTGAGGTATTCTTGCTCATAGATTTCTGCCAGACTCTGCTTGCTCTTTTCATGATCCAACGTTAACCTCTTCTTGTACTCAAACACCTCCTCTTTTGGTTTCTCCTTGCGGACCACATCATCAAAGGCCTTCCAGAAACACAAGTTAATGGCAATCGTTATAGGCAGGAAACACAAAACAATAGCATATATTTCTTCAGACATTATAAAACGCAAACAATGCGACTCACATGGTCTTTGATTCTCTGTTTGATAATGTCTTCAAGCTGTAGTGTAGTTTCCTCTGTGATAACGGGTGCTTATAGAGGGAGGAAGAATGATTAGAAATTGCACGCACACAGATTTTCTACACTTGAATAGTAATTTTAATCAACAACAAAAAATGTGACAGGGGAGTCACTCACCCATCCTAGACGTCTGGTCAAATTCAATATGTTCCTCCAGCATGCTGTTCTCCGGACGCGTCTGTGCAGTCACCTCTCCAGACAATTGCCAGGGCTTCTCTCCCAGGGCTGCTTTTTCGAGCTCCTCAATCTTATTGGATATCTGGACATTAGAATAAAGGGACATAATTAAAGCTTCAAGCAATGTTGATTCAGGCTTCGTAACCAATACTTGTCGAGGTGTATGAGAGCCATGGTCTTGCTCTCAGACACGTGCTGGTCAATATATCTCTTAATTATCATTAACCCTGCATGAACATCACTACTTATGCTTACTATACAGTGCTAGACAACACCCGTAAATTATTTTCCGTCTCAGTATATGATTTGAATACAGCACCATGTAATTTTCATGTGAAACAAAATATATTTGTCATTTGAAGCTTAATTCTTGTTGCCAGCAGGCGTCTGTCACTGTAACTGTGTACTAATGTGGAATGAACAGAAAGTTGTCTGGTTTGATTCTTATCCAACATCTGAAAGATTGGATCATGGAAAGTTGGACAGTTTCTGGTGGTTGAACAAGTTTTTGTCTGACGGTTTTCTGTGATTTTAAGTGAACCAGGATGTTGTTGTGTTTGGAGAATATATGTCATAGTTTCACTGAAACCATATGGAATGACCATGTTGTTGCACTGTCCTTTTTCAATCTGCTAAGGTTTCTTTGCTGGCTTGATATGTGTGCACCCCCTTTCGCTCCCCTCTGCATTCATGACATTAAAAACGGAATATTTTGGCACCAGTAACATTTTCAAATTGATACCCAGCACTGCAGCATTGACACCTATAGCAAATCAATCAAGACCTACCTTCTCTTGCCGTTTCTCAAATGATGACTTTAGTTCAGATTTTGCTGAGATTTGACTTTTTCCTCCAAGAATTTCTTCAATGTTCTCCCCTTCACTGTCCTCATCCCCAGAGAGGTTAAAAGTCACTTTCTTGTGAGATGCTTTGGAACTAATTTCATCTTCTCTGGAAATGGAAGACACAAACAAGTTTGAACAAACTGTGCTTCTCCCCCATTAATCATCCACATACATCATTTAATCACACTTACTCATCATCGCCCTCCTCTTCATCATCATAATCATCCTCCCCGTCAGTCATGTCTTGTTCACCTTCTTCCTGGCTTTCTTCCATGCCGTCATCTTCGCCATCTGACTGGTCGTCTTCCTTAGCCGGTTCACTAGCCACAGTATCAAAGAAGTCCCTGTATTTGAGATTCCTGGAGCTCTGTGCCTGTCAATATCAACCACAATATTCCATATTTTATATCCTTTAGCATAAAGAAACCCTTAATCAAATAAATCAAAAATACCTACAGCGCTTTTGTTATGCTTTGTTTTTGAAAGTAATTGCTCTACATCAAGTTCGTCATCGTCATCAGAAGGCAGGTCCTGAAAATAGTCTATGTCCTCTTCATTCACGTCCTTCTTTCCCTCTCTTTTATCCATATCATCAAGAAATGACTCCATCTCTGATAATTTGAAGAACTTGTCATCAACTGCAGAGGGGACCACCTTTGTTTTTGTAGCTTTTGTTCCAATTAATTTCTTCTCTTTCTCTCGCTTCTCCAAAGCATCCACATCAAAATCTAAGTCAGAGTCCTCATCCGTGTCCTCCTCTGCATTGTCCTTAGCCTCCATCGCGGTTTTCTTAGACCGTCTGGGTTGTTTCTTCTCTGCTGCTGCTTCTTCAAAACTTTCATCAATCTCTTCTTCATCACTATTCTCGTCTTCCTTCTGTGTTAGCAAGGTTAATGTCTCATCTGACAAAACATTGTTGGTAGCATTTTGAAAGTGTTTCAGCACAGTATCATTCTGCAGCTCCAGTTCCTGCCAGATCTGCTCTTCGTCAAAGTTTTCAACCACCAGCTGAGCCAACGGGCTGCATTTAAAATCTGCAGTCTCCTGAGCTTTGTGGAGGTCATACAGGGTCTTAGTGAGAGAGGTAAAGTCTGCTGCCACTCCATCTTGAAGGCTGAAAAGGAGGAAAGACATGCAATCAATATGGTGAGCTTAATTTTTGACGTAAATCTAGAATTTAATTTTCGTGCAAAATACACCCATTGACATGGGTGCTAGGCAGTATTTAATAATCTTTAGTGCTAGGGTTGGGACAAGTGCTCAGTTAAAGAATATAGTGTAAAAGATTTTCTGATGTTCTGTAAATTTGTAAATGTATGATTTTACTTTAGATAAAATATTCTGTTGCAAATCTTGTTTCAGTACTTCAATAAATTTGAGTGTTTTTCTGCTAATGACTTTTTATAGTTGGACACCATACCTATAAGATATAATAGTTCGATAGAAGTAAAACTAAAAGAAAAGCATAAAAGCATAAAAACTAGTAGTTCTATTTAATATAGAAAAGAGTATTAATGATTGGTCATTATGTGGGTAGTTTACCTGTTCTACTCAGCAAAATCATGAGTTAAACCCTGAAAATCTACACAGCATTTATACAACATAACAAAAACTTTAACTTATATTGGAACAACTAATATTCATTGTTGACACTTTTGTATTTTGTTAACATAAACACATTTTTTAGTGTATATTACACATCTGAATTATACTGTATATAAGGCTTTGTGACATTGGATACAGTCAAATGTTGTATATAATAGATATGACACAACTCAAATCTGGTTTCTTAAAAAACATCTTACCACCTGCTTTCTAGTTTTATGACCAAGTACGGAAATAAACTATGATAATCAATAGTACATATGGAGAACCCTATGTAGAACAACAAATACACTTTCTCCCACTAATTGAATGTTGGTCTAATCTTTCTGCCTTTTTAACAGTTGTGACAGAAGCCACAGATGGGATTGGGAAAGTTTATCTGGAAGAGGTAAGATTACCCAGAATTCACCTTTGATATTTTACAATCCTAATCTTAATGAAAAGGGCTTAAAACCTGACAGGAACACATCCCTACCACAAGTTAAAAAAAATTTAACAGCGCAAAATTGGGTATAATTTTTATTTTTTTTATTGTATCTAACCCGTAGTGTCTGGGGTCCTCGCTGATAAATAATGTGGGTTCCATCTTTTTTGACCCAATTCAATCGCAATTTCTGCACAAGTCTTCCGTTTTATGGTCATTGTAGCTTTTTCTGTAAATAAAAAAATTGTCCCCCGAAACTCTCTTAGTATTCAAAATGTTGATTGTTACAGCTGCCTACCTTTCTAATGAGACGAAATATCATGTAGTTAGTTAGCTTTGGGTAGCTAGCTAGTTAGCTTACTCAGCCGCATCTTTCAAACATGCCTAAAGTCGTTGAGATAACATTTGACAGCTGTTTCAACACAGATAAAACAATCAGATATACGCAGACAGTAAACACCTACCTCAGAAAGTTTTCTGGCTGTGCTGTGTGTGCGTTAAGTTTCTTTAAGCAATGCTCCAACACGCTCCGTCCCTCCACACTAGCCATTATTACCCCCACATGTGTGACCGTGTGTGTCGCAGGTAAACAGGCTCTCCGAGAAACTCTCCTGCTGATGATTTGGTTCCGAGGTACAAACATGGCGACATTAATGCTGAAGGTTGCAGGTTGGTTTGTGTCTTTATTATTATTCATAAATTATTGTTTTATAGCCCGTGGGTTCCTGTGCTGTGTTTTGCAGGACGTCTTCTGTTCTATTTACATTATTTACATCGAGTTGTTGTAAAAGGTTATATTATGGGTTTGTGTTGCTGCAACTTACAGTCGTGGATGATTCTGATATCAGACAAGTCCTACATTCACTTAAGTTTCATTGGTTTGCTGTCATTCAACTTGACTGCGCCAAAATCCTTTACTGTTGAAGCTCTTTTTGATTGTCTGGTGTTTATTATCTCCGTCTTTACTCGTGTGCTCCTCGTTTGCATTGTAAGTGCTATATGAATGAAGTTGAGTTACTTCTGGGATATAGAAACTCTAGTTGGACAAAGCTCAAGCAGAACTGCAACACATCATAATACTAGATCCAATAGCAACAGAAATGGCAGTTTGTCAAGTTATGATCGTGATTATTTTTACAAATAATAATTTTTTAACTGTGAAGTTAAACGGTGGCTAGCTTTACGAAAGCAATTTCAATTGTACAAAAATGTGGCTGCGCCTTCAAGTTTGTGCCTATTTGATTATTAGGTATTGAAGCGTCGCCTAAATCCAGTAATACCCTTTTACAGAATATTCCATAAATGTGAAGCTTTGATAACATTTTTCCAGACTCAAAGTTACGTCATGTCCAAACGAGGGGGAAATGTATTTAATAGCAAGCACTAATTTTATCTCTTTGGAACTGTCTTCCATTCGATATACGGTCGGCAGTTGAAATATCTAAAATATTAATAAACATTGAAATACTTAAAAAGCAACCGAAATCCTAAAATTAGCCTTCACTGCAACATAAATCTATTCTGTTTGTCCTTTATGTTCCTGATCATCATTTTGTGTTTTTACTTTTAGCTTTTAGGATGTGCATTTAATGTTTATTTATGTGGTGTTATTTTTGACTGTATTGTTTCACATGTACTCTGTATATTTTATTTGCTTTGCTTTCATTGACTGTATGTCGGTATGTTTTTTTCTTTTCTCTTTCCAAAGAACTTTTTGAAGTTATTCCTGCAAAATGTGCTCTACTAAATAAGCGTATTTTTATTGTCATTATTGTCTTCTGCAGTTGCAGGTCTGTCCAGAGGTTCTCGGCTCACACTTATGCGAGCACATTCAATGACAGCCCCCCTCTGTCAGGGTGTTCCTGGATCAGTGTGGAAGCTCGGGAGACTGAACCACATTGCCATTGCTGTTCCTGACATAGAGAAGGCAACGGCTCTGTATCGGGATGTTCTGGGGGCCACAGTAAGTGACAAGGTGCCCCTGCCCGAGCACGGCGTCTACACAGTGTTTGTGGAGCTTGGCAACACCAAGCTGGAGCTGCTTCATCCTCTTGGGGAAAAGAGCCCAATTGCTGGCTTTTTGCAGAAGAACAAATCTGGAGGGATGCACCACATTTGTGTTGAGGTGAGACAGCATTGATATCCTGCCTCAATGATTACATTCAGTTTGGTTTAGGGTTAGGGTTAGGGTTAGCTGTGGTGTATTCATGTCTAAGTAATAATATCCATTACTTCAATTAAAGTACCAATATCAGACCTACTAGTAAAAGGACTAAATTCAAAACCCTTCTTCAGAATAAGTACACTATGTAAGTAATATCAGCAAAACCTACTACTAAGTATCAAATTTAAAGTACTTATGGTGAAGTGAAACGGTCCCTTTCTGAGTTTTACCAATATTTAGGTTATTTTTTGATTTATATTATCGTGCGACAAGTTTTTAGGTCTATGTTGCATTTTACTGTTGAAATATGTAATTTATTAATGACTTAACATGTTTTTAGAGATTTGACATTATGAAATGAAATGAAAAAAGAGGTTAAATAGTTGATTTAGTTACTTTTTGCATCAAAACATTAAAAAACGACCCATCTGGAGAGACATGGTTTTCACCGGACAAAGAGGGTATGAAAAAAGTTGTATGCTGAAAATGTACTACTAACCATCCCCATGTAGTGGAGGTGAAAGTACAAAATGTCCCACTTGGATGTTTAGATCAGGACCATAAAGAAGCATGAAATGGAACTAGTTAACTAACATTTAAGAACCTCAGATTTGTACTTAACTACAATACTGGAGTAGAGTAAATGTACTTACTCATTGTCCATTATGAAACATCTACTTTAACTCTCAGATAAGTTTGACTAGACCCTCCTTAAGCATGTACTCTTATTTGTTACAGCAGAAAGCGTAGAGATAAATATGAATATTTACTGTATATATGCGCAATTGAGCCTGCATATACACCTGTACCTGACCTCTGGCAAAATGGAGTGGGTTTAAACGGTTACCACAACTGGACCCTGTAACAAAGCAGCTAGATAGAATTGAGTCCTCTTTAATTTTATGGCATACACTTCTCCTTGAACCGATGATCAGGTTTTACTTTTATTAGTGGTGTCACACTTAACATGTTTGACCAGCTTATGGTAAAACTGTTGCATTTTGCTCGCTTATTGTGAGTTTTCAATTATTTATTTAAGCCAATATTAGCTTATTAGGTATGTGTGTTGACCAATAAGTAGAGAACATTACATAAATATACAATAAGGAAATGTTTCTAGTGTTCAAATGGGAGTAGCTGCAATATTATTAATAATACTACTAATAATATTACTAATATTACTTTGTCTGCAAGAACTGTTTACTGACTGACATGAAATTCTTTAATGGACAAAGTTAATTTGTTGGAAGCAGTTTAAACGGGCAATGTCCGGATCTGAGCATCTTTGACAAGGACTACAATGTGAGGACTACACTGTTGGGGCAGAGCAGCGAAAAAAGCTGCTCGTCTTGTTTGGTGTTCCTAGTACATATAAAAAATATTCTGGGAAAGGACAACCCCTGAACAAGTGACGATGTCATGGGTGCCCGAGGCTCATTGATACACATGGGGTACGAAGGTTGGCTTTTGTTGTTTGATCACAACACAGAGCTACTGCAGGAACAAATGGACCTGCACAATATCAAGAAGACGGTTATAATGTTATGGCAAATTGGTGTATACCCCTCACAGCTATTATCTTAAAATAATACTACTTCGTAAGGCACTGCGTATTATCAGTATGATGGTGTCGGCGTGTGTCGGACAAACCAGACAAATCATTATCACCTGTCCTCTGGATTACAGGTAGACGACATCACCGCTGCAATAGTCGACCTGAAAAAGAAGAACATCCGGACACTGTCAGCCGAGCCCAGAATAGGGGCTCATGGGAAACCAGTGATGTTTCTCCATCCTAAAGACTGTGATGGTGTGCTGGTGGAGCTTGAGGAAGCGTGAACACCTCGGTAGTTGAAGGGAGTTGAAAATGCCACTATAAGCTTGAATCTCTATCATTTAAAACATGATATTATCCTTTATTGCGCTCAGCTATTGATTGTGTTATTTCAGGAAGGTAGCTCACATTTCTTCATCCACTTTGCTTACAGTACTTGTTTAGCTGTGAATAAATAACAACTGATTTTGTGCCCCCCCCCCACATTCTCCATGAGTCTTCAATAAATGGCCGATTGGCATTTGAGTCAGCAGTCTTCGCCCTATATCCACAACATACTGCATAAAGATACGACTTTTATATTCTGTTTTCTGAATGCTCCTCAAAGTAAAGATTTCACATGAAATAAAGATACAGCATACCAAATGGTAGTATTTTGATGAATATCACTTAAATATATAGAATTATTATTTCAATAGCAAAATGATGGATCCAATTTAGTTTAGTTTGTAAGGCTGTATGCCACAGACGACCGCTGGCCAATGCATGTCTGAAAAATGTATTCCTAATTCGCTCTCCCAATATGTTTGCAGGTGCAGAGTAGATGGTCTTATTTTTATTTACATTTACAAACATAGACCCACTTTTTGATAGCAGTTTCTAATGTGGTCCTCCATTCGTCAGGAGGATGCCAGGTTTCAAAATCCTCTGACATACTTTTTGATGTGTAAGTACATGAGGAAATTGGGTGACCTCAGCGTAAAGTTGGACATAAGCTGAACAAATACATTGCTGGTGTACAGGACCTTGATGGTAACATGGCCCCTCTCCTCTTCCAGGTTAGGTAAACAGCATCGAGCTGCGGAGGGGGGTGCATGATTACAAACTGGAGCCATTATAGAGACATTAGATCATTGGCATTTTCTTTAAGTGATACCACAATTGGCTCAGGACAGGTATTGGCTATCCAGTGCCGATGTTACGCACAGATAGAGTCAGCTCTCCTAAGTCTTCAGTTATAATTTTTCTTGCCTATTTGAAAACAGATTCTTAAGTCCCAATTATACACTATTGGACCTGAGTAAAACTATCCAACACCTGTCAATGACCACCTAGTTCTGTTCTCACTGGAAATGGAAGTGAAACAGATTATCAGGACATGTGTACGCTTATTTTGTCTTATTTTATTTTTGTCTATTTTGTCTTTGAGGAAGTTCTGCGGTTTCTCATTATTGGATGGATGTCTACACGGTTAATACACAATACAAAACAAATACACAAATCAGAAACCAGAGGCTTTATTATATTCTTTGTTTGATGAACATATCCTGGCATAAGAGACAGCAAAAGCATATTAATGGCATAACATTGACAAGAACATATGATAATTGTCTTTGTATGCAGTAAAACACACAAGGGAGTAAATACTGTACTAATATGGAGGGAAATGCAATAAAAAAATCATGTGAGCATTTAAAAGGCTTGAATGGTAGGCCAGTATCATGCATTTGGCTTCGTATTTTGAAAACGCTTGTAAGCAAATTACAAATACACATATACAGAAAGCCTGTGTGAGTACTCTCTGGAAGTATCTAGGAGCTTTCTTTGCCCAGGGTGTGTTTGTCAAACAGGTACTCGGCCATGCCAATCTGAGGAGCTCCCATGCGGCGCAGGTTAGTCACCCAGTCTGCCAGTTCTTTGATGGACTTGACCTGCTCGTCCAGGAAGTGTGTCTCGATGAAATCACACAGCTGTAAGAAAGAGGTTACTCAAATTAAAGGAGAGACACACAAACAGTAAATTGAAGCAAGACCTAAAATGTCAGTCTGACTATATTGTACAATTTGCCTGCTGAAATATTTCAACATTAATCCAAGCAAGGGCTACATACAGGTTGAATTGACGTTAATGTGAAGACTATTCAGAAATCCATAATTATTGAAAAGACATACTAAGTTATAGCTGTATAATCTAATATTTATAAGATACTTGCATAAATATTGATAAACAAGGAAAATCGTCTTTTTAAAATGTTGACAGATAATACTGCAAGAAATAACCCCGTGCCTTGATAAACTAATGTATTTATGAAAATATTCAATGCTTCATTTGAGAGTGAAGGATTTGTGTTCTCAAAAACATGATACAAAATGGAACTTTCAATCCCTATTTTACTACTTACATGTGCGTCATTGTGATCAGCGCAGAGCTTGTGCATGTCCAGCAGGGACTGGTTCACACTCCTCTCAAGCTGTAGGGCACACTCAAGGGCCTCAACACCACTTCCCCACTCATCTCTCTCTGGCTTCTGTAATACAAAGAAGGTTTTATTAAGGAAGAGGTGATAGGACAACGACCGGACGCAGACAAAGCTTTCGAATTATCTGAAATTTACTTTCAGCTTAACGTTTAACTAAAACGTTGAATGGGTTGTGTTTGTCTGCAGCTGAAAGATAATCAGCACAGCCCACTCACGCCCTCGTTATCTTTAAGGCTTTTTGCTGCCCTCCTCAAATGGGCTGGACGATAAACCGGTACGAGTTATAACACAGAAAAAAAGTTTGCTGAAAATGAGCACATACTTTGACATTTTGGAGGAAGATCCTTCCACCCCTCTGGTTCTGAACTTTCATTAGCTTCTCGGCATGCTCCCGCTCCTCGTGTGACTGATTACGGAAGAACTTGGCAAAGTTGTGCAATGCCTGGTCGTCACGGTCAAAGTAGTAGGACTGTAAAGACAAAAAAAGGAATGTATATATATTTTAAAATTAAACATATATAACAAATTATAACCCTTGTTTATCCTTGTTTTATGAATTAGACACACAACATTAATTTCCCTTTTGTTCAAACAGATCATATACCTTTAAAACTGAAGCAGATTCCATCAACTCTCTATTAAAAATGCCTGTGTGCCTTTACAATCTTTTTGAACTATGTCCAAAAAACCATGAGGGTGTGTGATAATACGTGCTATAAAAGCACAATCTGCACAGCAGTTACACAACTACAACACCTTTAATTTTTTAAATAAAAGCTACCGCTGTAATAACTGCCCTTTTGGTAACATGTTCCTGTATTATCATCTGCTGTTTCACCCTGGGTTTGGGTCATTCTTACTATAACTTCGCAGCTCCTTGTCTAATGCGTAATCTATCGAGCTCTCACCATAGACAGGTAGACATAGGAGGCATACAGCTCCTGGTTGATCTGCCTGTTGATTGCAGCCTCGCAGTCCTGGTGGAAGTTCTGTCTCACCTGAGAACCCATTGTTCTGACAGAGAAAACAAACAAAAAAAACTTAAAATCAGGCAGCCCATGCGTGTAAAGAAAGGTTAATTGAATATATATTAATCAGCCATAAAATGTTATCCAATGATAGATGAAGTCAGAGCAACATTGATTTTTGATTATCTTGTTACAAATGGGACCTGCCGGTGGGTGGCATATATCGAGTAGCATTTGGAAATTTTTCCCTCAAAGTTGAAGTAGGTTATATGAGCAAAAATAAGGATCTGAGCAACTTTGACAAGGGAAAATGTTGATGAACAGATGAATGGATCAGAATATATCCAAAACTGCCGATATCAGCATTAACAGATACAAAAGTGGCCTAAAAAAGGGAAACCTGATAACATGAGAAAGTGTCTCTCCCAAAGATCATTGTGGAGTGATGACTAGCTTGTGTTGCCGATTCTACAGAAGAAATACTGTCGCACAATTTGCTTAAAAAGTCAATGCCTGTTGTGATTGAAGGGTGTCAGAACACATAGTGAATGGAAGAACTGTTTCTGTGGCCATATATCAATATGGTATTATATATACACCATATATCCATTTTTGAAAAGATTATTATTATTATTATTGTTATATATATAATTATTCCTTATAAGTTAATACATCCACTTTATCAATTTTTTTTACGTTATTTTAAATCCAAAGTTACATTGTTAATCAAAGCAAGAAAAGTGTGGTAAGCCTGGATGAGACGAAGTTGAATCAGTGATAAAAAAAAAAAAATCTTTAATTTCAGGCATTTTATTCTCGTATTACTGAAGGTAATCGAATTTTAACTTTCCAGGTATGCAAAAACTTTACTACGAATGATCGTATGAAAAATCAGCTTACCATAGTCATAAACAACGTTTGCATACGACACCAAATCGACTACTCCGATCAGATTCGTCTAGCGAAATGTTGATAGGTGAGTGGAAAATCGTTTTCAGAGCAGCATGTAAACGGTATACCAATTCAAGTTGTGTTTTAGTCGTTTCAAGGGTAGATTAAACTAGACAGAATACATGCTACTTAAACACTGTAGCGCCACTTTTGAGAGATCGAATATTTTTTTGACCTTCCGACGATGATAAAATGATATCCAGCTGCGCCACGGCCAGCTTAGCAACCGCTCCAACAATAGCGACACATTAATAAAGGGTGTATGCCAGCATCATTACGTACGTACGTTGGATATACAACAAATGAAAGCTTATCGATTAAGTCTTACCAATTTAAAAATCCGCGTGGTCCTGTGAGGAGATCGAGAAGCTGTCCAAGCGATGCGTTGTTAGCAGAACAGCTAGCTAGGGAGCTAAGTGTGTTTAGGATAATGGAGCTAGCTGAAGATTTGCTAAAACTCGCTTCGATGTTGTCAATGGTAGTTTGAATGATCAAATAGATTTTCCTGGCCGAGGTGTTTCAAAGACAGTGGAATGGTTGCCGTTCAAGCACTGTTGAAGCAGGTAACCTTCACTGTCCGCTAACGAAATGACAACTCCGTCAACCGTCAACCCAAGCTCGATAATAGGTAAATAGTGACGTCATTGAGGGAGGGACATGGAGGCTGTTTGTTTATGACATATGGTAAATTTCCGTATTTCACAATTATTAGTGATGCAACACTTTTACGTGTCTATGAATTCTGTACTTCTGTATTTAAATACTGCATTTACAAAATACACAATAAATATATTTATTATTTATAAATACTTTTTCCCTTTTCTTTATATTTGCCTAGAGTTTATTCTTATATTTATGTATATGTGTATTTATATGTGTGCTCTCTCTCTCTCTATATAATAATAATAATAATAATACATTTAATTTATAACGCACTTATTATTAATTATTATATCATGTAATTATGTATATATATATATATATATGTCTATAATATTTCCTATTACATAGTATGTCTTTCGCTTTGTCACCTTGAGAGGGACTGCTGCTGCTGATGATTATTGTTACGATAAATGTTATATCAACCTTTCTATAATTATAAGCAATATTTGTATATATACATATAAATGTATAATCTGTTTTAAACTAAATATACTATTACTATGCATGGTACTATTTGCATAATTTTGAGAATAAAATGCTTTTTTATTTGACAGTATTTGCTTCTTACTAGGATGGGATACCTATACATATACAAATAACAGAAGAATTGAATTATTATTATTTAGACTCTAAAGCTAAATTAGCTTTAGAGTCTAAATAATTTTAGAGGCATCCACATGTTCCGCACACGACAAGGTAAAAAGAATGACAATGGAGAAAACAGGTAAAGCAGAACAAAGAAAGCATTAAAAGGTATGAAAATTAAAAATTCCGTCAAGTTTTTCATTTCAGAGGAAAATATACAATAATAATAAATAATAATACATTTAATTTATAATGCACTTTATAAAACAGCTCATCGGGATGCTAGTTATTTTATTTATTATAAAGGTTTTCCATATCTCGTGGGTGAATAATAAACCATAAATACATTTCACCCCAGTTCATAAAGGAGTTAAGCTCCACCATCTTGTCCCGCTGAGTAATGAAAATGCTGTATTTCTTTCTCAAGCATCATGGAAGAGTAAATTTTCCAAAATTCTGAGCACAGAATATTTATATCACAGTAGAAGAGGCATTTGTCGTCTAACGTAATCTTATGTACTTATGTACTCTTACTCCCTCTCTTCATCAGTCACCAACCTCGGTGTAAGATTTGACCCTCACCTCACTTTTGAATCCCACATCAAACACATCTGCAAGATCTCCTTTCACCATATCAGAAATATCTCGAAACCCCGTTCTTCACTAATCTTGAGTGATGCTGAAAAGCTGGTCCACGCGTTTGTCTCCTCCAGACTGGATTACTGTAACTCACTTTTCTTACTCGTAGTCATTATGATTGTGCTTGTTTATAATTTAGGGCAGTTCAAAATGGTAAAATACGTTTCAGTAATTGTGCATGATTAAAATTTTTCAGATCAACATTTAAATAAAATATCCCACGTACCCCCGTTAGCATTCCAACGAGATACACACAACCCATTTTAGAATAGGGAAAGAAGTCAGGGAGGGGTCATATACTTTTTCAAAACACCGCATAAAGTCTGGTGAAGAGATTGTATGATTTATTAGATATGCTCCAGACAAAAAAAATACAATATAGTTGGACAGACTGTATGTCTCCTTCATTTCTTTCTGTGGTGATGAGAAAAACATTCAAAAGTCATACATTTACTTACAAGTATCAAACACTATGTTAAACGGACATTTTCATTCATTTTCAGGTTTACACTACTATAGATATTGGATTTTATTATTACTCCTGATAAATGAATATGCAAATAGCTTTTTTTTTGTAGCTAGTTTTAAGATGTTGGTTAATTTAGTAATTCACATTCACATGATGATCTGTTATTGATTCCACATAAGTAAACTGGCTGCTAACTGGCTGTTTTGACCCTCAACTCACTTTTGAATCCCAAATCAAACCCATCTGCAAAATCTCCTTTCACCATCTCAGAAATATTTCCAAACTCTGTTCATCACTCACCTTGAGTGATGCTGGTCCACGCGTCCGATGACTGTAACCCACTTCTCATCGGGATCCCTGAAAAAAGTCTTCAAAGACTACAGTATGTTCAAAACAGTGCTGCAAGGATCCTGATGAGAGTTCGTAAACACGAACACATCGCCCCTGTTCTTCATTCCCTTCATTGGCTTCCCATCTCCACCAGGATTGATTATAAGATCTCCCTCCTCACTCACCAGTGCATCCATGGTAACGCATCCCCTACCTGAAAGAACTACTCACCCCACTGACCTCGACACGATCCCTCCGTTCTACCCAGTCATACTGCCTCCTCCTTCCCCGGACTAAGCTCAGCACCATGGGTGATCGGGCCTTCTGTTCTGCTGCCCCTCGTCTGTGGAATGCCCTCCCTGACCATCTCAGGGCTCCACAGATGACTGACACATTTAAAAAAGGACTTAAAAATTTCCTTTTTAGCAGAACCTATAACTTTAATTAACATTGCTGCTTTTTGGTCATGTTTTTATATAGTTATTATTTTATTTCTTATTCATGCTTTTATCTGCTTTTACTTTGTAGCAGTTTGAGATTTGATCCAAATGTAAAATGCATTATAAATTAAATATATTATTATTATTATTATTATTATGTGAGTAATTGACAGGATACAATTAAAATCAGGGTTTTAATAAAATGTTGGAACATATGCTGCTGTGTATTTCATATATATACAGTATAATACCTTGTATTTATTCTTATTGTGACGGGGTACAGTATCTAAATTGTAGGACAGGCTATTATCTATTACCATAGGGTGTGACAATTTTTTTTTAAGTAATTCACATATAAACTAAAATCAGGAATGTACATTACATCAGAGCAGAGGTGGAATTATTCCTATAACAAAGAATATCCTCTATGATGAATCATCTTGTCATAAGACCGTAACACCGACTCTCATTTCATCATCTGGCTTGACTCAGCTGTTTTTAAGCAGTATTACAAAACTTGAAAAATTTATGAAGTTAGTAACAAAGTAATTTTCAGACACCTGACAATGACTAACTAGCTCATTGAGACACATTGTATTATTTGTCATGATCAAAGTTCCAAGTTCAAGATTCCTCTCTACTCAGAGGAAACTTTATGACCTTATGACTGAAATTGAAGGATAAAGTAAAGAAAACCAAACAATCTTTTGAATTTGTATAAATATCTATATCTAATCTATATTTATAGATAAACATGTGTTTAATTTCCCAGAAGAGACTGTTTTAACCTTAAAGGTTATCAGAGAAAAGATGAGCTGGATGGATTCGAACATTATGTAGTGTTGCTGGTGACTTGGATCTGGAAGGGCAGGGATAATATAAATTCAAGGTTTTATTTATCAGTAACATTGTTCATAAAAAGGCTTTACAACTTTAATTAAAGTAGTAAAGATAACAAAAGCATCGGTAAACGGCACTGTATAATGAAATAGAGTTGCACTGACAGAATAAGCAAACATACCCATTTTGGAGTAACTAAAATGTTCTTTGTTGTTGAATAAGGTCGTCATTGCTTTGTTCTAAGGGGAAGATTTGTGGGGAACTATTTGGAATTGTTTGCGTGTGATGTGATACAGACTGTGGGAAAGGGTGATAATCACCGCGCCCATCCTGTATATCTAAAGAGTAGCAACGCTGATTTGGGATAGGTTAGGATAGGAGAAGTAGAGCTTTGCATTTTCAGTAATAATATACATTCCTTATTTATTAAGGATATATACCACAATTATTGTATTTCACTTGTCAGGCCCTTTCATCGATGACAGCAAGCATGATCTTCTGCATTTTTGGTGACTTGTTCTGTTGCGTCATGACTGATGACATTATTTCAGGGCTTATTTTATACTTCAGTATAGATTACTTGTTTTTATCATTACAGTCCATAGTAAAAACACAGTTGCCTTCTACTCTGTCGTTCGAGTTGAGGTTGATTATCTCCCAACCAGAGAGTTGGCATGTCAAGCCCCAAGCTGTGTCTGCGGTCTACATGTTGTAGGGGCCTTGAGCGAGACGCTCAACCCCAATTAAGTCTCAGGGCTGCCCACTACTACTCAGGGAGGGATCTGATGAGAGAACCACTATGATAAAAGTGATAAAAAAGAAGAGATTATACATTGTTCTAATCGTACAGATAAGTCTAGCGGGGCTGATGCTTCTCTGGAAAGGTTTAGTACAAATTTCTGTAATTTCTGTTGAAGTAAGTGTGCCTGATCTAGAGCCTGTGTGAGATGTCCACAAACCAATGAGTTGGTCCAAAGCGTTCAAAGTACAAATACGTATCAAAAAGCACCAGCTGAAATGTCTGGTGCACAAAAAAGGAGAAATTGGTTCATCCTAATATTATAGATTAAATGTTCCCTCCAATCAGACTGCATGCTAAATCCATTTGTCACTTCTTGGGGTCTCCAAGAAGTGATAAATGGATCAAAATTGATCAAAATTGATCAAAGCCATCATGTTTTTAGAATGTGTGCCTAACATGTGTAAGCAGGTTCTGATTATCCCTGTGCCTACAGCAAGCAGTTCCAAAGCGTATCATTGTTTTAGGTCAGTTGCCCTCCCTTCGGCTGATTTTGAAATCTTTGAGCAGCTTGTGGAAACAGAGCCTAAAGAGCACACACGTGCCCACGCACGTTCTGGAGGCCACAGTCACTTTAATGAACCGTTTGCTCAAATAACAGGATGCTTACAAACACATGCTAGACTGCTATTCACCGATTTTTTCTTTTTTCTTTAATTTAATCCAACCCCATACCCAAGAAGAGGCTGATGGAACAGACTGATTTAATTTTCAATCTGTCGGGGCTGATCATGAACTTTTAGACAAACAGTCAAAACAAAGGGCAAAAGTGAACAGCATCTTATCTAAGGGCCTAGATAAGATGCTTAACCTAATGGTTGTGTTGTTCTACCCTTGCTCCATATACAAAAACATGCTAAAGTAAGAACAAGATTATTAATGAAATTCGCTGATGATTCCGCCATTGTGACTCTGCTACATGAGGAGAAGTCCAGACATGGCCCAGTTGTGGATGAAGTTGTCGCCTGGTGTGACCAATCTCACTTGGAGGTCAATACAGCCGAGACAAAAGACATGATCATAGATTTCAGACACTATTCTTTAAACCACGAGCCTACCATAATAACGATGATAATAATATAAGAAAACAGGCTGTCATCTGTGTGGAGCACTATAATTACCTTTGGGCCAGTTATAAACAGTTATAGACTCCAAACTGAACTTTGAGAGGGAGTGCAAGGCAGCTTGTAAAATGGTTCATCAGAGTTTGTTTTGTCCTAGGAAACTATCTCGGTTTCACGTAGACTTTATTTTATCAAGCTTTTATTGGGTCTATCCAACTTTCCCCTTTGATTCATGGTTTGGAAAACTGTCTTTTAAATGAAAAAAATTGTCAAATGGGCGCGCAGACCTATAGGTGAGTCTCAACTCAACCTGGCAGACTTTTATTCCATACAGTTGCAGCGTGAGACCAGCTCTATTCTTCAGAACTCTTCCTTCCCCTTAAACAGTTAGTTCTTGCTCCTTCCTTCTGCCTGTCGTTTTGTTGCTACTATGGAGTAAACAAAACTTTGTTCGTACTCTGCAGCACTATTCAAAGGCAGCTAGGGAACTAGGGTTTCAGGATCTAGCTCAAGGACCCTACGACAAGTAGACTCTGCTGGGAATCAAACCGGCTACCTACCGATCTTCCGATTGGGAGACGCCTGCTCTACCTACTGAGCTACAGCTGCCCGTTTATGGATGTCTCTTGTATATTGAATTTGTAAAGTTGTATTGTCTCGTTTTTATCTTCAGAACACTTCATCTCCTATCTGCACAACAAAATGACCTTTTAAGTACAAATAAAAAAAACTTTGAACTTGATCATCAAACCTTTGATTCCTGTTTCAACTTCAAATGCTGCAAGTTATTATATTTTGACTATAATGTCAAAAACACATTTAGTTTGGATATTCAATATTAAGCATTCGAATTGGAGCATTTTCCAGTGGAGAGCATTATAGTAGCTGTAACACAAAGCCCCCTTCAGTTCACAGTTAGCCGAGCTAGTTAGGTAGAAATACATGGCTAAATGTAAAGCCCACATTTATGGGCAGGAGAAACATCTTTTTGTCATTATTTAAAACCTTGGATATCAACTAGTTAATATGTCAACAATTGTCAACAATTACTTTTTTTTTTAGAAAGATGGAGGAATGAAAGAAGAGCTGCAGCATGAGACTGCACCTTGTTGTGCAAAGGCACCGAACTGAGAAATGTAGTTCAGTTAATTAAGGATGCTTAGGAAACGTAGTTACTTCATGAAAAGTAGTAACTTCTCCGTCATAACAAATAGATATTGGATACTCATTAAAATATTTAAGGAAATATTGAGTTTTCTCCCAAAAAATACAGTAATTACTTTTAGGTAGCCAAGCCAATGGCCTAAGCAAAAAAAAAAACCCCCATCCAGTTGGTGACATCATCTCCAGTAGTCTCAAGGAGCACATAACTGTTCTTTAAGTGTCATTTCCGACAAAACCAAATAATGATGGCTTTTGTACATTTCGATTTGTTATCTCTAATATAACCTGTTCCTGAGCAGGTCAGGCCTGCAGCAGAATTTATAAGGGATGAAGCACTGGAAACCCGGACGTGTTATTATCACTGACCACAAATCCATCTTTTTAGCTCGGGCTTAGTTACTTTCATCTTTTGGTAGAAGTTACACACATGACCAGTAATTAAATAAAATACGTTTCGTGTCAGCTAGTAGTTGCATCTTTGAAACCATCTACTCCATTACTATGACACTGATTGGACTGGTTATGCTTTGGTTCAAAAGAACTATATTGTTGGCTGCGGTTACATTTCCAACAATCTTGACAGCAAACATCAATATGAGGGCTTTAGCACCTTTAATTCAAAACTGGGTATTAAGTCCCTGGTCGTCTGTTTTTCTTTGGAACAACATAAATATCCCTTGAAACAGTATATCTGCTGTGAACCCGAGAACTGAAATTTTCCATAATTCAATGTACACAGTAAACTCTCCAGCATTACCTGTAGTAACTTTTTCTTTTTTTTAAATATCAAAACAAAACTATGGAAATATTAGTAATATTGACCGACTATTAATATTAATAGTCAGGCTATCAAGGGTCTTATCAGAAGGCTGGCTGACTTGAGCAGATGCCTCTCATATTTTGCAGCATTTAACAGTGCCACCTGGTTTTCACTAAGCTCAACTACACAGTCTAACTTGTAAAGCAGGGAACAGCCATTTCTACCTAAAAGAAAGCTACTCATGTCGGCTCGTTCAATCAGATATTTTAGTTTGAGTAATTGAAAGATTATGCTCAAAGTTACTCATTAAAATGTGAAAATTAATGAGTTAGTCAAATTACTTCCTATTTAACACCGTAAGATGCACTTTATACACTTTATCACAACAAAACTCTCTGCAGTGAAAGACATCGAAAGGGCAATGACTTTTTAAAATACATTTTATTTATCTTTTGAAAAGGTTTAGTCAAAAAGGCCGAATCCCATGTCATCATCAGACTCCTCAGACTCATCCTTCTTCTCTTCCTTCTTCTCCTCAACTGCAAAAAAGAAAAGAAAAAAGGCACTTGATATTTACTCCTTCTATAATCATATCTAGAGGCTATGTTTGACGATACTAAATTCATGCCAATTCGTGTTAAGTGTTCATTTTTCAATTAATGTCAGGCAACTGCGGACAGATGTAAAATTTGCAATGTGAAAACTCCGATTACAATAGGCTGCACGTACACCTACAATCTGGACTAAATGTTGTTCAAGAAAAAAAACAAAACACTAATGAAGACAATTCTGGCTGCTTGTTACCATGTCAACATGCAAGATGAAAGTAAATGCCAAGTGTTATTGATGCTGACAAATTAGGTGCAAAGCTCACCTGCAGCCGGGTCAGCAGCTCCTCCTGAGCCAGCAGCCGCAGAGCTGGCAACAGCTACAGCACCTCCTGCTGGCATGCTGGCCAGTTTACCGTAACCTGGGGAGACAAGAGTTAGCAAATATGAAGCACAAAAAAAAGGACTATAAGCCCCACAATAGAGGTCAACATTACCATCTTGTTATTATACAAATAATGCGTACTGTTCATTTAATTTTACTTGAATATATTCTTGTCCTGGCCTCATATTTGGAAAACGTTCACAGTATTCACAGATTACCTTCCTGCAACTGGGGAATTCTGCCTATGGTTGCTTGGGAATTTCTGGTTATTATTTTCAATATTCGTAGCATACCATCATGTGATGGTACCAATTAATTTTCTCATGCGCTTACAGAATTCACAATATCTAATTCAATTAACAAATTCAGGCAACCTTTACCTTTCTTTAAAGAAGTAGAGGGAACTCCATTAAACCATCACACGACATTTAACATTAAAATGTATCTTAACATGTTAATAGTGGTGCAAAAAGCTTTACCAATTTTAGCAAAACCTGAATTGATCTAAAGAGACTCACCTGAGGCAATCACGTCATTAACATTCTTGCCACTGAGCTCAGAGATGACCTGTTGAGAGATGAAATTCATGCGGATTACAAACTACTAGCGTATATGGAAACACCCTCAAACAAAATAAAACAACATAATACTCTATACCTTCTCCAAACGTGTCTCGTCGGCCTCAATACCAACACTATCCAGGATCTTTTTGAGGTCCTTGGCCGCTGGATTGTTATTGCCAGCCAGGGACGCAAGCAGGTAAGCAGAAACGTAACGCATCCTGAAAACAAAAATACCAGTAAGTTTCAAGGTGACATATTAATGAATACTAAAGAAAAAAAAGGGTTTAATGACTTTATTTAATTTTTCTGGTAGCGTTAGACGAATTTGAAAATAACTCAATTTATCATTACAGATGTTGCATTAGTTCTAACAATCTTTTAATAAGACTTTGGTCTGCCGCTGAAAAGATTTGTTTTTTTCAAAACTCATCTCTGATGACAATTTTGATTATATCTGTCACATCATAATAATAATAATAATAATACATTTAATTTATCATAGCAGAACACATCTTAAGATTGTGCTTAAGTTTTTTTTTTGTTGCGATTAGTTTTGCATGTCTTTTAGTATTTCGTGTCCTATAATTGAAATTGTATTTAATAGACCGTAAACGCTTATAATTCCGTATTTCTTTCTTTACAGATTGATAAGTGAAAATGATAATACAACTGTTATGCGGGTGGCCCAGGACCAATTGCTGGGTTAAGAACAAAAGTATTTTAGAATACACTGGACGTAGTGATACCTAGCTCCACTTTCTTATCATGGAAAATGTTTTAAGATTACAAACAATAGCCGTTTCACATATGCAGCGCGTGCAATTTAGTACCGTTGGCATTAGCCACTCAATGCTAGCGTCCGATGATGCGGTTCGTAAAGGTGTTGCTATGACTTAAACACTTCTCTTAGCAGAATATGAACATATGAGTTGGAAGTGTACTTATTTAATGTGGAACAAAATTATTTTTCACGGGGATTGACCTATTGGTTTTAGTATAAAAAGGCACTCACTTGCTAGATTGGCGAGCGCGTGTTCACTCGGAGGATAGCTTGGTGGAAAGGATGTGACGTCAGCGGAAGACAGTAAAAGAGCCCACATTTCTTCTTCGTCTTCATTAAAGGTTCGAAGTCGGGTAAATCACCTCCTGGTGACCGGAGTGTGACATTTAAGGCCCTAACACTGCTCCAGCATAAAGTGTTATTGTTTGCGATACCTGCAGGAACACTGACTATTGGAATTTAGTTTCAAATTTCGTTATAAGGGTATCTATCAGTGGTGTCAGCAAATTACTTTTCCTTGTATGAGATAGAAAAGCTTAAGAGATTTTTTAGGAATGTAGAGTCTAATAATAAGAAGAACTCCTTTATTGATCACATACAGCTCAACACAGTACAACATAGTGAAATTAATTCTCTGCATTTGACCCGGCCCTGAGGGAGCAGTGGGCCACCCCTTTGAGGCTCCTCTGGAGCTAGGGTTTCAGGTTCTTGCTCAAGGACCCTTCAACAAGAAGACCCTGGTGGGACTCAAACCGGCTAACTTCCCATCTTCCAATGGGAAGACAGCCGCTCTACCCACTGAGCTAGGGATTAATTTTGATGGCTTAACAAATAGAACATCCCCAGAACTGTAACTCTTGTTGAGTGTCCCCGGTCTCCGGGGGTTAGTTCCTACCAAAGTGGTCGAAGGAAGAACACAGTTCATAGGCATGGGTCTGGTTCATGGACTGTGTTCTTCTTTCGAGGACTGATTCATGGGCATGGGCCTAAGGCTCAATGATTTGTGCAGTGATAGAATGCTAACCAGTGGTGTATGATCCCACTGAAGGGCTAATATATTAGAAATTACTTAAAAAAAAGCCGGATATGCAAGAAAGGGGTCAAGCCCACAGTGCATTCCACGTTGCTATGTATGGAGTTGCTGGTCAGGCTGCTCATGCTGACCTCTGTCAACTGTTTAAATTGCCTCCAATGGGCTAATTGGCATCAGAGCTAGACCACGGAATTGTATCATGGAAGAAGGTGGTCTGTTATGATGAATCACAATTTGTTTTACATCATGTGGACAGCTGGATGCTTTTGAATCACTTACCTATGGAGGAGATGGCCCCAGCATGCATTAAGAGAAGAAGGCAAAATCGGGTGGAGGCATTGTGGGGCCATGCTCAATTTTCTGCCATTCTTGAGGTTGTTAATTTGACAAGTGCCTCCTACCCAATGTTGTTGCCAGCCACGGCCCCTTTCATGAAAAATGCCTTTCCGAATGGCAGTGGCCTATTTCAGCAGGATAATACATGCTGCCGCATTGCAAAAATGGTTCAGGAATGGTTTTGGAGCACAATGAGCTCAATATGTTGTTATATCTCAGTCAAATCAAGCATCTGTAGGATGGCTAATAAACAATGAAAATCCAGGAAGGACACATCATGCAACTAAAAAGGATCTGTTGCGAAGTTCTTGGTACCGCATACCAAAGCACACCTTCAGAGATCTCATGGAGTCCATGCCTTAATGTGTCAGAGCTGTTTTAGGCTCAAGTTGTGCCCTACTGGTGTTTATATCTGGACTGCTTTAGTCAGCATTCTGATCTTTTGTCTCCTAGTAACATGATTAATCCCTCCGATACTTTTTCTCAGGGTCTGTGTTGCAAATATAGTCATGCTGGATGTATAAGATAAACTTATCTTGTAGTTTAAGTGATAACATTATTTGTTATTGTGTACTTTGTAGTAGTGCTATTGAAAATTGGTGATGTAGAGAGGAATAGGTCCTCATTCACCTTTCTGCACTGCCACCATCTATTCAATGTTTTGCTTAAGTGTCTTTGTGATTTTGGACACGAATAAGATTCCTCTGCCTTGTCAGCTCCCACAGCTGGTTTGGCTTCTGGTCCAGTCTGGCCTCCTGCTTGGTCCTCAGCCCCTGCTGTTGCAGTTGGACTTTCTCCTGGGTGTGATTGATAATGGTTGGCGGTCTGCAATGGATTTCATCCACACCGTGTGAAACCAGCAGCTGTGCTCTGATCTCAAGCTGTAGTGTGAACCAGCTCTGATGAATTGCTGTCACATTCACAGTTCGCTTCCAGGCAATCAGGATATTGCACTGACCTCCTGTTGCAGACATTCTTTAGGACATTTAAGAATGCAACTACCTTGTAGGGGAAACAGTCATTTGTCTCCATAGTATATAAATGATAATATGTTACCCTGAACTAAATTCATCATTTGACCTAAGTTCAAATCAATCAACTCAATCAGATTGAATCCTTGTTTGATTTTTACGTATGACTCAGCCGACCCAGAAGTCACAGCTCTGTGAAGTAGGACCATGAATATTTACATAATGAATAGTTGCTTCTTATGCTTTTAAATTTTGTCACTTTTTTTTTTAACCAAGTCCTTAAACTTATTATCAGTATTTCTTTTCACATACATAAAGTATATTTAAGTACATGTTTACTAGATTTTATGTTGAATAACTGTAGAATAAGCTTTTTTTTTTTTTCATACAATATTTGACTAAAGACAGTAATGCCAACTGCAAGTAAATGCCTGAATTAATTTCTTCAAGAGCGCTGACACACATGAGGTCACAGCTGAGTGTCTCAGTCATTACCAGTAACAGGCTTTTGTCTTTATTCCATAGAGGAGAAGAGGTTGGCGGAATATCCCGAGTACTTAATTATTGTTTAAATAAACCCAGTCTTTTAGTGTTTGACCAGTCAAAAATGTTTATATTTGCAACTAATAAGAACTAAAGTAATTGCCACCCATCTGTATGCCTCTGCCAACTAATTAATTATTATTATATAGTTTTACATCTGAGCCTTTCCACATATTTAGTTCTATATTAGGTGATCTTGAAGGAATTGAATGACAGAGTTATTCAGCGTGATTTTTGGCAAAATAGAAGATATCTCCACATTGCTATGTTTGGTTGCAGTACTAGTTCCCAATGAGGAACATCTTCCGTCAGAGACCATCTTCACAGCCACTTAGAGAGAGCTTCTGTGAATGGTTCAGTGACAAATACTTCAAGCTCCAAATCAGAGACAACAACTGGATTGTAGTGAAATATATATATTATGTACAATATTATATATAATATGTATATATATATATATATATATATATATATTATATATATATATGGGAAAAAACCCTATATATTTAAAAACTTGGAGCCTTCACCCTATTCTTCAACCCATAAGTTCCCCTACAATTGCCAATATCTTATCACCTTTTCTTGAATCCAACAAGCAGAAATTCCCTCAAAGCATTCCTGAGATAAACACCATCAGAATTGGATGGATGGACAACCGGACATCATGTTTCCCTCAGCCATGAAACATTGCCTTTTAAAAGAAGGCTTGAGAGGAAAGAAATCAGGAAACAACTTGGTCCATCATGATTTTACCATTGATACTAAAACTTAAAGTAAATGTTTAGTGTAATCAATGTTAAAAAAAGACATTTAACAGTATCAAATGTAAGCACTGTTTATTCTTCGTCCAAACAGTTACTATGATCTACATCACAACATTTAAGATTCCACATCAATGTAACATAGTAAATAAGGTAAGAAACCAGAGAACATAGAAGTAACACAACACGTCAGGTAATAATTCTAAATGTGCACTAATGTCTAAATGTTATCAAAAGTCTCAATACACTTTGCATGTTTGGTCTTGGTGCTAGACAGTAGAAGATAATCCGCAAACATCACAGAAAAGAAGAGCTGATCTGTGACAGTTTTTTCCTCAGGTTTGTTCATACATCAGAGCTGCTTTCCAGATGGGCCTGGTTGATAAGGCCCGAGTGCAAGGTCAAAATGGAAGTACCAATCATTCCACGTCATTGTTTTTAGGAAATATCACTTATAAAAATTGAGAAAAATATAAAAAAGACTCCATTGACCACCCCAATATATATAGACAAGGATAACAGGTAGAACGTTGAAGAGTACTTCTCAAAATGTTACATCTAAGTGAAACAATGGTCAGATACATTCAGTGAAGAGTGTGACGGCAAGATCGATACCAAGTCTCATGAGTTTAAGCTAGATGGCTAGCGTTGGAACAACACAATCAAACCACAAACTATACATCATAGTTAGACCTTTCACCTCTTATGTACAACCTCAACCATTAGGCTAAATTATCTTCTACAAAACAAAAGTATGCTCAGAGAAAGAGAAAGGGGTCTCCTCTGAGCACGCTTCTCCTCCTACATGGAACCTGGACGACATTTACTTAACAACAAGGCTACAATCCCATGGACATTTTAATTGTAACCAATATGAGAATAGTAAGTGTTTGTAAACACACACTTTGTGGACATAACATTATGTCATTCCAACATGTCTGAGTGCAGCGGTTCAAAAATCGTAACATGTTATATTACATTACGTGTGTCCACATCGTCTTTAAGTCATCGTTTTCCATAACATTCGGCTGTAAAATGACAGCTGGTACAGGATTTGCACAATCATAGAATATTTGTAAATATTTTGAATGACATTGCATAGATAATGCATGATAGCTCATTTTTTACAGGACATTTTTTCAATAAGGAATAATGGATTACAGGATCAAATACAACTGGGTTACGTGGTCCACCTGCTGTATGTTTGTTAAACAGTTTAAAGCAATATTCAAATATCAAGGAGACAATATCACATTAATACAATTAAATAAAGGGTAATGTCACTGATGTGAGTGAGGCTAATCTCACAAGTAAACCTGGTTTTAACAGAAACAAATGATTTTGGATTGATATAAAGAGTAACAATGGTTACAAATAAACTGACAGAAATTTCAATTTTATTTCCAGTTACAAAGAAAAAAAGATCCTAATATCACCAACCGATCCAATCGTTTCCCAAATCAGAGGTTCTCTTAGAAAGACAAATGTGTCCATTCCCAAAGAGAGGATAGATCAATAACACACAGAAGCATTTACTAACAACACATACTTTGAATGTCAAACGCTATTTAGGCTTAAATAATTGCAAATAAACTATTTACAATTTGCTAAAACAAATGTCACAGGCAGAAAAAACAAGTTAAAATAAAAAGAAGGGGGTAACTACATCACCAAAGCAGGGTCCATATTAGAATCAGTATTCATTAACAATTTTTTATGAAGCGTCACAAAGTCCCAAATTTGGGCATTTTTTTAAAAAGCAGTTGTCTAACTGCTGACACAGCTTTTTAAATGTTACCTTCTGATGGAAACAATAAAAGAGAGCTATGATATAGCTTTGGATTCATCAGACGGCGGCCCCTTTACTCCTGACAACTACACTGCACAGAACTGGACTTTTCATGTGACTGTAATAGCTTAAGACTTTCTGAAGAATTTCTGTGAAAGAAGATACACTTCTCCCAGTTCGGACAGCCCTGCTGTCATGATGGAGTTGATTTGTGAAGAATGATTCAGCAGACAAATAGTTGAGGACATTATTCAAAAATACAGATGCTGAACAGACACCAAAGTATCTTGCCTTCACACTTTACCAATTATTTTTTACTCTATCCACTTTCCAATGTTTTCATCAGTGGCATAAATGAACAATTGGTCCTAATTCCGTTTTGTGTTCATCCTGAGGTTGGAGGATTTCATGGCTTACGGACAAGTTTACATTATAGATTATACTTTGTGTTGCATCAACCATGGAAACCAAGACACTTGTGGATAAACCTCTGAAATTGTAGTTGTTCTGGAGTTATTTCACTTTTCTACACACTGACTGATTGGGGTGGGGTGTGAATTTTAAAAGAAATTAATTATGTTTATATCAACTTTATTCTTTCGTTTGTTGGGAAGGCAAGAAAAATCTGGGAATACTAACATGTTGTTTCGTACCTAGTGATAATGTCCTTAATTAACATGTCGCATATAGATGTCATATTGATAATTATTTAAGAATTAGGTTTCTCCATCAGATTTTTACATATTCCTAAAATTATAGAATATATAAATAGAGTGTAGTATAGAATATCCACATAGAGAGTGAATGGGTGCCACTAAACTATTGCCTTGATGGAGCAAAGAAGATTGTAAGAGGTGACAGAAGAAAAATTACAAGAATGTTTCGATATGAAAATATATCTATTGTGACACACAGGTCAGAAAATGTGTAAAAGTATTTGTATTGTATAAAAGTACGTCCTTCAGAGATATCAGGATAAAAAACCATGTCAGAAAGTGAATGTTATATGCGCCACAATGAGAAAACGTATTTACTTAAGGATCCTTGGAACACTTTGAATGAAAAAACAGCATGTGTGATATAATTAAACTATTGATAAAAATACAAACTGCATTGCTTTTGAGACTTAAATTGTTCCAAATTATCAGATGCTTTTCAAACGTCTTATTGAACTTACTTTGAAATTTCGCGCAATACGGAAAAACAAAGCTAGACAACTTTTTTTTCGAGAAATATCAAAAACATTTTATTTAATTTATCTGCCTAGCCAAACCAAAAACAACAAATGGGATATTCTTTATTTGTATCTAGACAAATTAATGAAAATCCGACAGTTTCTATCTAATGTTAATCTGATTTCTAAATTTATGCGTCTGATAAATTACTTTGATAAGAATAAGAGTGTGAGTCTCTGTGATCCGAGGAATGTAGTTTGGAAGTGGCTGAGACCTCATTACATCACTTACCGCACCTGCAGAGCTTTTTATAGTTTGGAATGATGTTAACTTAAAAGGTTAGTGCTGTGAGAAACCTTTAAAATAATCTATCGCTCTTCTTTATATGATTTAAGTTATTATCTCTTATCTTAATTACTAACACCTCTATTGCTTCCTTATTGTGACATGCGTGTAAAGTTACAGTAAAAACTAAACGTCATCTCTCGTAAAGCATACCTAATTAAGGGTACATTACAGATATTTAGGGTCTATTTAAAACAAATATTTTTTTCTGCACAGGTGCAAAGCATGTAGCGATCCCTTACGTAAGCATTAATTATGAGTATATGATTGTGAACTATAAGAAAAAGAGAGAATGGTGAACACAGTACATGAGATAAAACTTCTTTGCCCTGAGGCACTTGGTAGTGGCCGTGAAAATGGAAAAAAACAAAAACATTAGCTTTCTGGTCAAAGGAATTGTGTGGTTGATCTCAAAAGACACAAATTTGCATTCAAACTGTCAATTCAAAAGTAATGCACAGGTGTGAGTGACCATCTACGCCTAGAGTTGTGTGTCTCACTGTGACAATAGTGAATATTAATAAATGTGCTGCAGAGGAGGGTAGTAGAACATTAAACAGTATTTGTGTGTAGGAACTAAATTATACTTAGAATATGCTTGTCTTGTTTACCAATTTATTGTTTTGGGGCATGGGATTAGAAACCAATACATACGGCAAGAGGGCGAGAGGAGGGAGGCAAGGAAGCTGGGCATCATCATAAAAAAAATCCTACTGGGGATAGTTGTTCTGTTGCCGGCGCTTTGCTGACCTCATTTTCTCAAAGCGTGACTCCATTTCTTCGAGGACTTTAGGGGTGTACCTTACAACCAGCTTCACCGTGCCCTGAGCTGCTTTGAGGAGTTCTACAGCTTTCTCATGGTGCTCACCTTCCACACTCTGTAAAAAAAAAAATATTTTAAGATTTTATCACAAACAGGACTAACAGCTTTAGTAATGTCTACAGTTTTTAGGACTTAATAATCCAAAACGCAATGTATTGTGATTAAGCACAACGTATGCAGTAACTTTGGAAAGAACAATGATCCTCGTATTTTATAAGTGTATGAGCCAACATGAGCATTGGCAGAATGGTTCAACATATAAAAGCTTGTTATATGGAAATGTTTATGAGTCAACGAAATGAGCTACACAGTCAGATGGACGATCTTGGAATTGGACAGCGAGCAGCTTTAATGACTGCTGGGTGTTGCAGTTAATGTGTAGGAGCCTTAAAGTACCATGTAAAGTAAAACAAAACAAAAAACCTCAACAGGATCCATGCCCTTAAGATTCAGCTCTTCTATTAGCCCTTTTGTACTAGCATGGTATGCTGAAGTGTTTATCTTATCAGCCGGCAGATCTTGAGTATTGAAGAAGAGTTTACAGAAACATCAGCTTTGTCTTTATACTCTGTATTCATTTAGTATATATGGAAATGCATGCTGAAAGGGTCTATGCCCTGATATCATACCAAGGTGTGTTGCGCTAAAGCTTAAAATCTAATATTCTTGATTAAGTCATGGTACTGTAAACTGAACTTACCACCCCATTTACAGATAGAAGCTGGTCGCCTCTCTTCAGGCCACCATGTCGGTCAGCAATGCCTCCTGGAATGATCCTTGAGATGTATATGGGAGAGTTTTGCTCCTTTCCACCCATTATATTGAAACCAAGGCCCTCCTCCGTCTTGGGCAGTTCCACAACACGTGGGTGTGAGTGTCCCTCACTTGCTGCAAAAGCTGCCACAGTAGCCTACAAACATAAAAGGGATTTTAAATATTTGGAAATACACTGCATTACATGCATTATGAGATGTTCTGCTGGAGCTACTTTAGGAAATGGTCTGAAATTTACGGTAAAAAAAATATGTGTTCAAGCTTTAGGCTAGTGTATTCAAGGGCACGAGTTTGATGTACATGATGGGATTTGACCGGAGTCTACCTTCGCTGTGGCGTTTGCCCTGACTTCAGGACTGCTGTTGATGTCCACTGTTTCGTACACATGCTCATAAACCTGAAGAGTCATTGTTGGACAACATTTAATTATATTCCAGCAAAAGCTGTCCACATACACAAAATATTTATGCAAAATAATTAAACCAAATGTTGTGCAAAACAATTAAATGTATCATCAGAAAAGAGAGATGAAGTGGGATGGCACAAAGGGGCACATATCCTGACAAGGCTGAGCAATGCTAACACCCCCATCAAGTTAGTATTTGTTTTGTTTAATTAGGGCAAATGCCAAATGTTGAAAAATGCCCTCTGGGAATGCCAAATGGGATGAAATAAAAATCTTGGATCGTCCCCTTCAACTAGGTTCTGAAATTCGGTACATAATTTAACTGAGTTTTAGGGCAATCCATACAGTTTTTGTTCTGCAGACTACAAACCATACGTCACCTGTGTCTAACCATGTAATGAACACAGGTGACGATGTAACATCCATGGCAGAGCAAATTGTGCTATTTCAAAGTTAAATGTTTAAGAATATAAACAGAATCTCACTTCTCTGACAGCGTTGCAGAATTCGCTCTGTAGGACCCTCTGAAGCGCCTGCAGCTTCTGAGGAGGCACTTCCCCTGTTCTCTGGAGTTTATCAAGTAGTTCAACAGCACGGTTAATATCTGTTAATAAGAACATATTTACCATCACACTTATGGTAAATATACAGTCTACTACCATGACTTCTACCATACCATGTCTGTCACAAAGAAAAAGAACTGTGAAGCAACACAAAATCAATGCAGTATCTTCCAATATTTCCTACTTTAGAGCGGAATACATCATCGGCCATGAAATTATTAAAACGAACTGCTTAATGCTGTGTAGGTCCCTTTTTGCTGTCAAAACAGTTCTGCATTGCACTGTGTGATCTGATACCTTTTTTATTAGAACTAGCATTCACGTTTTCAAGAATTTGTCCTACAGCATCTCTTGTTTGGGATCACACAACACGTGCCAACCTTATGTCCCTAAATACATTAGTGAGTTTTGGGTGCCCATGACCTTGTCTAAGGTGCCATTGAAACAAGGCAATCGGTGTTCTGACATCACCTGTCAATAGTTAGAATGTAATGGATTATCGTGGATATGCAATGCCTGGTCTTTTCAGTATTCAATCTATACCCGTTTTAAAAACACCTATTATTGATCTTACAAAGTGAAAATCCTATTAGATTTACATATCATAAAAATTGTTCTATATATTCTGTTAAATTACCATGACTTCTACCACAACATGCCTGCCATATAAAGAAGGGAACATAAAGCTACTTGCTCTATGTATCCCCTATAATCCAGCAACATCCACTATATCACAGGAAAAACTGAGAATAAAATGTTATTCTACCCCGTCATGAGTAACTTTTCAATGGCAGAATGTCAGTAACTTCAGGCTTTAATAATGATTGATTTTTTTTGATTGTCAGAGAGCTGACGGGGAAAAACTTTAACAGACAACCTGTTTTTGCTTGCTTATAATTTTAACTGAAATGGTAAGAAAGAGGAAAACTGCATGTCTGAGTACAGTGAGGCTCTCATCCACAATGTGGAACTATTGGCGTTTTAGCCTATATTTAGACGTCTGATCATGTGGATAGCCATTGCTCTAATTGTTGTTTTTGTTTATTTTATGTTTTGTTTTTTATAAACTTGATTTATTTTGCTATGGACCCCTCCATGAGCTGTGTCCTTAATGAAGTGTTGAATCGAGTTGAAAAAAATAAAATCAATAGCAAAGTATGATTTCGTGTGTATAAAATATGAAAAAATATGAAAATATAAATTACATATTTATATTTTGTAATGACACTGTCGAACAGTGGATCGATAGATGAGCCAATGGCTAATGTAAAAATACTACGTTAGAATATGTATCAGCAGTCTGCTGCTAATTGTAATCAAGATGATTAAAACTATGAAAATCTAGTTTTTAATGCAAGTAAACATAAGCTGGACCTTCAAAAGATGCTAGGAGGACTTCTATCTGTCAGTTGTCAAAGCTGTTAGAGCTGGTTAGCTTAAGCACCAGGAAAACAATGTAGCCATACGGACAATCGTGCCTTTAGCCTGGTTCACCGAATAAACACAATCATATAGTATCACAAACTAACGTTAGCTATCCAGAAATTGCCTTTAATATTATTTTAGAGAACTAAACCCGAATGTATGCCGTCACAAACGAGCACCAGCTGTATTCGGCTAACAACAGCTAAGCTAAGTCAGTGCAAACAACAAACATTTCTCAGCTAACCCCCTAGCTAGCCAATTAACCTTACCTCTTTCCAGCCGCACGGGCTCCCCAAGCGATGCCATTATTATAATTGTTGGGTATTTGATGTCAGATATATTGCGTTAAACGAAAGATATGCAAAACCTAAATTGGTTTTGCTGTATAGCCTTAAGAGCGCTTAGCCAGGATGATAAATCAGATTAGCTAAATTAGCAAGCTAGGCTAGCTGCCAGTGTCATGGTGCGTTAAAGGAGCCTCGTAAAACTGATAATCCACCCTACTCAGCACATTGTTTTCCTGAACCCTGAATGCTTCCTTTCCATTAGCATCGGTTAGTCCAAAGAATACAAATGTAATAACAAATGTTTTACATTTGACATCTATCAGTATCTAATACTAAATAACCTAACATATGCCTTCATTAGTCCCACAAAGGGGAAATGTATATATATTTTTTTATCAAAGCAGTTATTCATTATTGTTTATTTTTGTCAATATATGAATATTTTACGCTGGGCATATGTGAATTTATTTGCTTGTGGTCTATTTGGCCAGCGGCTCCGAACTAAAGTTGACCTGTGTGACTCCAGTATCATATCACTATTTAGCAATCACAAGGTCTACTGAATCAGCGATCATCAGTAGATTAGTTTATCATTAATTAAAAGATGCACTAGATATCCTATTAATATTAATATTTTTTACCCAATATAGTGTGTATTTGTGACATCGTACAAACCATGAAACCTCTTGTCTCCAGCTTCCACCTGGTAGGAACTCTCTTTGCTGCCCTCACCTGGTGGTCTGCAGCGCACCGTGAGTCTCCAGTACACATGTCAGTCTGCAGAAAACTGTTCATGCATTCTGAGCAAAAAAATCAAGTGTGATTCAATTCTGACCGCACCCCAGTTGGTGATGACACACAGAGGTCTTTGCCTTAGACGACTGATGAAATACACATCCTATGATATCAATAAATGGGAGTGGCACTAATGTTTCTCCATTTATTGATAAAATATGCCAATAAAATGTTTAAGACTTAATGTTTTCCTTATTACTTTTCTTTTATCCAAGAGCTTTCGCTACAACACTGCGTCGAAGACATATCCAACCATACTATAATATGTATTCACGTTCTGAATTCTACAAATATGGGCTCAATCCAACTCAAAGACAACTGATATCAGAGCCATAGTGCCCATTGTGTTAATAATGTTGTTGATGAAGATTTGTTATACAAATATACCCCATACCTTTACCCCAAGATAAATAATAAGCTACGGCCTTTTCAAAAGTAATTCCAGCGTTTTGAGTTTTTCCACACGTTATTCATATATTTCCAGTTTTATCTAAAGGTGGACCTTCTTGAAAACCATGGAAAGGCACAGAGGCTCTCTGCTCATCATCTTTCTCAGATGCTGACGTGGAGACTCTCTGTTTGTTCTGCGCTTCTGTATGAAAGATCCATCTTAAAGCCTCTTCATCGGCGTCCACCGTAGGATCCACTTTTCCAATGTTCATGAGAAAACTTTTCTCTTTCCAGCAATTTTGTTTTTCCGAATTTCACAGGTGACACTTACCATCATTCTTGACGAGGAAATAAAAAGAGGTGGTTGGGTTTGATCACATTTAAAACAAACAATTGATTGAAGGTTTTAATGTAGTTCTGTGTCTGCTTATGTGTGTGTGTTCGATATAAGTCATATCATGGGTATGCCTTGGTATTAAACTGCTGAACACTTTTTATTGTTATCCTAAGATAACCTTCAGCTAGAAGACCACACAAGAAGGCACATCGTGCTGCCAAGTCTTTAAAATAATTCCTGGATTGGCAGCTTTATCTGTATCCACCTCAAAATTGTTTCACCTTTTCCACGTTTCCAAGGGCCACCTCTCTAACAAATTGAATATTCACATTCAAATCTGTTAACAGTTACTCCTTGGCGGAGTTAACTAGGACATCCCCTGTGAGCAAACACTGAGTTATGATTTGTTAGAGGGAATGTTGATATGAAGTCATAGCTGCCTTGTAGTCCACATACCAGACCAGTTACTTTTTCTCTCGTATCGCAGAGAATGCGCGGTTGCATCTATCAGCATCTAAAGGTGGGAACACCATACTTTGATGAGAAAAGCTTAGGTTTATGATTTAAATGCGCACGAATGGATGATGTGTGAATCTGCTATTGTCAATTCAAGCTTGCTTCATCAACGATAACCTCTTTGTACTAGTCTAATCTTGCATTAGAAGGCAATGGGATTATTTGGGATGTTCAGTTCTTGTCATTGTTAAATATCGCTCCACCTGCCTGTATATATTTAAATAATTAAACCACTATGGAGCACAGTGGTTGTCCCTACATTTTATCTGGCTGTTTTATTTTTATCTGGCAGCACATGCCTGCCTTGCTCCCTGCCTCTCCGTTTCATAAAGTTTATCCTGCCTGGAAAAGCAAAGTTGAAACTATAAACGCTGATTTTGTTTTTTCAGTTGCCTATAGTCATTTTTATTTCTTCAAATATTTCAGTTGAATATTGCAAACAACTTCACAACATACAAAATGAATATTGTTAACCCAGAAACATGTCAATGAATATATCTATAGATATATATATATCTATAGATATATCTCTCTCTATATATAGATATATATATATATATATGTGTAAAATTTCTTTATATATATGTCTTGTCCTCTTGTGGGAATAAAAAAATAAACAGCAAAGCTTTGACAACAGCACCTTGACATAGTATGTAATTCCAACATTACCTTGAGAAGTTAAGAACAGTAAACAGATAAATTACTTTAGAGGAAAGTTGCTTTCTGCTGAATATGTAAATGGAATGTTTACGGTCAACATTATAACCTTTTTTTGTAAGTGGAGAATTTATCAATTCACAATTGAAGCAGCATGCAAGCTATTGAAGATGTAGCTGTCCTCTCTCATTCCTCGCTTGTTTTTTCTTCTTCATTTTTTTAAAGTCTTGGCAACAAAAACAAATCACAATGTCTTGAAGAATGTGATATAGTAATTTAAACTGGGCGCAAATGACTGATCAGATTTTTTTAATTGTTTACAAGGTCATGAATATGTTCAATAAATAGACTGTAGTATTACTTTTACTGTATAAACTTCATCTTTTTTTACATGCAGTCCATAAAATTTTCATTTAACGGAATAATTTACCCTGTTATGTATATATACAAATAGATATTTTCTCTTTATTCTCTTTTTTAAACTCTTCAATAAAATCTATGCATTTTATACACTATCTCCCTCTTTTAATGGTCAATGTGCATACACAGGAAGTGTCTATCCTTATAAACCGCCAGCCAATCTTCTTTTTGCTATCCATAGTGAGCGCTCGCACATAGGACTGGGTTGTCCTGCATTGGGAATTATAATGCCGCTTGTCTATTCCTCTGCAGCCTTCCTTTGTGTACCCCATGGGGTTGCATTTGGTCTCGTAAAAGTACTGCTTCAGTTGGCCGTTGGGGACAGGGACCTTTTCCATGACGGTAACTGTCTGCCCAGACATGTCTATTGCCGTCTTTTTATCCACTGCTGTCACCCACTGGCTAATACTGTCACACACACTGAGCTCTCCACGCCGTGAGGGATCGGAGTGTCGCCGCACCCTCATGGACATATTAGCAGCATCCAGATAGTTTTTGTATTCCTCCAGAAGAAAGAGCAACGGCGGCTCCAAAGGCACTTGGTTGCTGATCATCACACGTGAGTCGTACAGGTCAACATCCTTGGTCTCTGTGGTGATCACAGATGGGCCCCCACCTCCCTGCCTGTTATCAGCCCCCTGTCCCAGCTGTGCTGCCTCTCCATCTACCTCCAGGAGCTCCTCTATCACCTGCTCAAATGTGTCTGTGAGTGAGGGCAGTTCCCCGTGCTGGCCTGGCCCACCGCCACTCTGTGGAGTCCCATGGCCTCGTGCAGCCGTTGCAGCGGCGCCCAAGTAGCCTTCCGTCCGATGGCCCCGCATGCCCGGGGCGTCTCTTAGGGGCGCAGCTCTCATGCAACTGAAGTATGAAATAACCATAGTAAGGAACAGGATGGTCATCACTCTTCTAACCTGGTGGAACTGGAGGGGGAGAGAAAGACAGGAAACAAAAGGGAAAGTGGGGTGAGAGGAAAAAAAAAAATTAGTCAAAGAGCACTTGAGTAAAGTTGGATTATTCTAAATTCACAATTGTAGTTGAAAGCTCATCCTCTTATTAAGACTTACTACTCTTCCGTTTTAACCAAACAATAGAGCCAGAAGCTTTGGAACCATCACAAAATGTTTTCTTAATATGAAACTGATATTGGTTTTGTGTCATCAGCCTTTTCAATCTGTTTACAAACTGTGATGATTCTATTCCTATGTGAGGTCTGGCTTGGATTTTTATTTGTTGGCAATGATGCACAAAAGCTGCACTGAGCGTCATACAGATTGCTTATTACAAAGGACAAGAGACACACAACACAAATAGATGTCATCACATCCTTACAGGGGTGTTATTTTATGAGCTTTTTTTTATTGAAAGATTAAAAACACAATGCGTAATTTCTTCCCTTAGGGTTTCTCAATCAAAATAAAACAAAAGCCCTAAGTACTGTGGGAACATCGGACGCTTCTCTCCAACCACAATTATTTATAACAATTCCGATAATAACTCAGGCGGAGATGCTCATGGACTTGGTCACGTTTTATCATTTTTAGATGCGTTTCTGCTCTCCCTTCCTCACTGTGCATCTTGTACCATGAAGTTATAGCAACATGCAAATCAAAATGACATTCGCAGTTTATTTCGTGTGCATACAAGTGTTGGCACTTTTACAATGTTCACTGCCGGAATTATTGTGTTGACTTGTCAGTGCAGAAAGCTTGTGTCTTTGACGTGTTTTCTAAACTTCAATCGGGATGGGACGAATTTTCACACTCATCGTAGTCATGGAGGAACGTAGACTCAATCTAATATGACAGATTTTGTTATGTGTTAACAATGAATATGACAGGTGGGAGTGTTTTGGCCTCCGACAATGTGAGGGTAAATTGTGAACTGGTGAGAAGCTCTGCGTGTGTTGACATAAGGACGGTTTTGTTTGTTTGAAGAGCTCATCTATTATCTTTAGACCATTACCTTGAAAAACAAAATCACCATTATGTAACAATCAGCCATCAGGGAGCGTCCGACAAAGACAGCACTTAGTGGAGGATATTGTGTCCGCTCCGACAACACTTTCAGCGGCCTTATTACTATAAAATCTGGTGTGCATACTCAGCACGCTTGCGTGGACTGCAAGTACGACACTGAACATTATATTTATGAAGGTTGATGTCACAAGGAATCTTAATGGCGAAAAAGATGCACCTAACCTGAATTCTGCACAGATTATCTCATTGGATAATTGGTGGCGAGTAGGATAGAAGAGCCAGGTATTGAGTACTGTACATCCTTAAGCACATATGCATCCCTTACACTGAAAAGCACTTAACTCACAGTAGATCAATGAATAGGCTGACATCCATCAGCCCCATGTATAAAAGCAAAGCAACCATAATGAAAAGAAAATCTAGATCTTGCTTTCCACAGAGGCTCATTTAAAAATAGCCTGATCGAGGCTTGGACTGCACTCTGCATGTCCCAACTTGATACAGGAAAACATGCCAAGGAAACACACTCCTGCCTCCATTCAGAACAGACGCGAGGACCTTTACAGTAGGGAGGAGCGAATCCCCACCTTAAAAGCATTTGTTTCATTCTTAATTGGTATCTGGGGCCGTGGCTCCAATTGACCAACAACATGGAGACTTCCATAGAGATATCTCATCTAAAAATAGATGTGCTGGAAGTCTCACAGTCAGAATATCTCACCCTTCTTCTTAATGAGCCACTCATTCCCCAAGCTCAGTGACTTGCTCCTCTATAGTGTGTGTGTGTGTGTGTGTGTGTGTGTGTGTGTGTGTGTGTGTGTGTGTGTGTGTGTGTGTGTGTGCGTGCGTGTTTGAGGGAGGGTATGGGAGGGGCTTGATGTATGTGTTTGCAGGGAGGTGGGGGTAATTTTCCTCTCACCAATTAAAACAATAACAAGGACAATTCAAAGAATGAGGAGTTCATTTGGATTTTTTTCATTAAATATTGCTAATAAATGCCTTCTCAGTATTCAAAATAAAGGTTATTAAGTCTTCAGCGTCGCTCAGCTTTGTTTTTAACAACAAGACATTTCTGTGAGATTTCCCGGCACTGAAAACCGTGTCGGTATAATGGGATTGAGACGAGTCATGATCTTTATGTGTAGGAGGAATTTAGGCTGATATTATTATCACCAGCTTCACGCTCAAATAGTTCCACTTCCTCGTGAAGGAAATGAAGACAGAGGGCTGATTACTGTTAGGCTTCAAACTTCATGCTGGAAATGGTGCAGACGAAGAGTGCTGCATCTTCCGTAACAGACCACAGGGGTAATATTGCAGTAGCAGGGCGTGGAGAGAGTGCCAGCGTCATTTCGCAGCATAACAACCTCGGATGACGTCTCTTCCAGGTCTCCATAGGGGAGAGAATGGAGGGGAGGAGGTTGCTGGGGGCAATGCCACTCAGTTTAGTAACAATGTGCAATTGCATGCCATTCCCCGGGTATCCTCACACCGGGAACAACAAATGATTTTATTTGTATATTTATGATTTCCTGTTTCCATCAGGACAATCAATATGGCTCATGCTCTCAATCAACATCCTGTTAAAATGCAATAAAGCCAATGGATCATTGAATTGCTGTGGGACTGTCAGAGAATCTCTGGCTTTCATCTACGAGAGGCTAAATATGACAACTGATTGGTTCGCTCTTGTTTTATACATCCTAGGGAGGAATCATTGTTAATAAAAATGCGGCCTATATGTTATCCTGATGAGCATGGACATCAAAACGAGGGAGAATATACATATGAGAAGAATATTTGGAATCGTATACTCTGTCTGAGCATCTGGACTATCTCTGTTGCATGGGGTTTGGTTATGAAAGTATCTGACACATAGAAGTGTCTGACCACATCACTCTATCTACTTAGAGTTTTATTTCGATCTAGATCATTCAAACGATAACGTCATCCAGGAAATCCAGCCGTCTCATGATTGTCCAAGTATGACAGCTCTTTTAAACACACACGTAAATCACTTAACATAGAGTGAGCCTGCAATAACTGCTGCTCAAACACGCCTTTATTCATGGAAATCCATCCAGAGCATAGGACACCCAGTACAATAGGAGCAGGTGAGTGTGTGGACTCTATCTACTGTGTGGCTTTGACATTTCTAGATGACCACCTGTTCATCTGCTTTGAGGTCACGGTTGTATGGTCAGGATATGAAACTTGCTTTTGCATTTATTCTTTGTGCCGGTAGGGATTATAGTGATAAAAGCCTCCTTTGAGAGATGCTCAAAAGTTTCTCTAAAGCATGAAAGAACAAGCACGCCACAGTCCTGGCCTCTCCGCACACGTCAGTACACTTAATGGCTTCATCTGCAAAACATGTATGCAACTGTTATAATGGAAAGCAAACATCAAGTAGACATGAAAGAGCAAATCTTGCCTAATACGACTGTAAGACATAGCCTATGTGCTCAGCATCTATCACTACTCCATAGCTAAATTCCTCAGAAACTATGTTGGTTAGAGCTTTTCACCTAGCAACAGGTTTTGTCAGGTTCAGCAAATGTAAAAAAAGACATACAAGTGTATAGTACACAATAGCGACATTTTTTTCAGAATGTTTGTCAGAATGGCTGACACATGTGGAAGCTTGAAACCTTGATTTTAGTTTTCGACCTGACATACTTTCAGAACAAGTATAGTAATATCCATATCATCAAGACTCTAACCTGGCCTCTAGGCCAATCCCAGCAACAGATCCAGAAAGCATGGCATTCAAAGGGGTGCTGAGTGATTTGCGCTATGATAGTTGTTTCTTCCTTCCCATGCAACATACCACAAAGAATACAAAAGGAAAGTACATAAACAGAATGGTAAGATACAGCCGCTAGCGTGAAAAATTCATTTGATTGTTGATTACTTAAAAATGTAATTTCTGTTAATAACTTTGACATTGAAAGCCTATAGTTCATTTTAGCCCATGTAACCCAACACCACTTCTGTATAGCTTGAAGTTCTCAGGGCAGCAGTTCTCGTCTGCGGACACTAGAGGGCGTATGAGACCATGTAATAGTAGGAGCTACTTCTCTTTCTCCCTCCATCCACCGTCCTCTCATTTCTGTTTCCCTCCTTCTTCTGACAGACGATAGACAGACAGACAGACAGACAGACAGACAATGTCCCAATATTTTACCCTGACTCAGTAGCAGTTCTGGTCGTGCATAATTGTAAACAGCTTATAAAATGCACTATGTGGTAGTCCTATTTATTATAACTCTTTCCAGAAATATGGCACTGATTTACATTTTTGGAAAGTAGATGGGGATTTCATCTTGAAACCATCATCTAACGAGCAGGGCTCTGCTATGATCCGGATATTCTCCTGGCCAACATAGTTTCACACGAAGCTGTCACAAATGAGCTGTGTTTTCCACCACCCTATAAATGGGACTTTATTTTCTTCATTCTGGCCTGTAATTTGAAGTTATTCAGTGCGAGCATACAACACCACCATGTAGACGCAACAGAGGATCTTGGCCAACGTAGCTGGGCGTTTAGGTCTCGGGTTTCCTATAAAGTCTTAATGAGTTCATCAAAGTTTTTTTCCCACTCAGAAAAATGAAATAAATAAACAATACATGAACTGGGGAGTCATTTCAGCTGGTAGCACGAAGGACTAAATGAGCCCATCTAGACACGTTCTTTAGGGGACATAAAGTGTTTAAACGTGGCTGACTCCATCCAGAGAGGGACACTGTGTTGTTTCCATTTTGTTGTTTATGACTAATACTACTAAAATGTCACATTTCTGGTGCTGCTGCACTGATGATGAAATTGTCTTTTCTTCCCCCCCCCACCCCCATGAGATTATGTCCTGCTAGTTCGTGCTGTGGACTGGAAACACAATCAACATAATAACTCCGTTTTTTATTAATGAACGAGAGGATAGGGTTACACATATCCCCTCTCAGGCTGCGGCGCTATCTGTTCGCAGGATAACCGGACTTGATCGAGCTACTTTTAGACCCCCCCACCCTCCCTCTCCGTCCCTCCATCTAGCCTACTTCCACCCCCCCCCCCCAAAACCCCTAAACCACGCACACACACAAACACAAACACACACACTCACACACACACACACACACACACACACACACACACACACACACAGACGCACGCACCGTTCTTTCTCTTCAAGCAGCATCAAACCAAAAAAACAAACTCCTTGAAACAACCGATCAGACACATACCTCACTGTCCAGTCGTAAAGCAGACCATTCAACAGGACAGTCGTGTCATCTGGGATGTTTTGGACAAGTCCCTGGGTAATTTAAGCTTCTTAAGCGCTATCTGTCCTCTCTGTGCTCTCCCGACAAGCCTGGGGATACCTCTTCAGCTTTGGAGCAAATAGATTAAATTATTGATGGTGAAAATTGCAGGGATGAGGTGCTGCGCTCCCATGGCTGTACGGTTCCTCTGGAGATCGTCTGGAAGAGAAGTTGTCGCATGCTGGAAGGCAGCGGCAGCAGCAGCAGCGGCAGCAGCAGCTCGGGATGAGAGAGAGCTGAAATGAGGAGCCTCTTTGCAACTACAGTAACTTTACTACACAATGACGCTGCAACATGTGACCCGCCGCTGGCTGGCTGGCCGCCACCAAACTCCTGTTTAAGTAGCCCCGAGGCGGAACTCTAAATGCGCTTTCAGTGTCCATTATGCGCTTTTGTTTGTCCGCATACCGTGCAGCCCGCATCCAAAACTTAATGTCTGGCAAACATAGAAAGCACAAGCCCAGCTTCTCCACTTCCGTATTTAGCTCCCTGAAGCCAAAGGGGTGGTCTATTTCTAATTTTTTTTTAAAGGTTTTTGTTGCGTCTTAGTCCAATTCCTGCCATTTGGAGATGCTGAGAGAATTTATAAATAGATTCTCACGTACTGGTCAGCAGATGCCTTTGATGATTTATGATTCAGTCTCCAAATAAGCTTTACCAAATAATGTGCTTAAGCCCCTAAAGTATTCCGAGTCATTTAAGCGGTGATCTATTTTCTACATCCTTTATAAAGGTCTAGAAGAGTTCACAGCCTCCTTATGATGCGTATTTATCTGATTCCAAATCTCGTTTTTAACTTACTCTTAATTTTGAGCAAACTCCACAACAGATGGAAAAGGACACTGGAGCCTGCAGGCTTTCACAGGTTACTATAACAAAAAAAACATCTTTAAATTATACACTGATAGTACCAGGGGACTTAAACCACACTGGCTCTTGTTTCTCTTTCCTTCATGAACAAACCTGGAACAAGTCAACCCCTATATAAAGTAGAATGTAAATACAAACGTCAGTGGTGCCACAACCTTTCAATAGGTGATGAACGTTTGGAAACTCCACCTCTGATGATAACAGGGGGAGTATAATGGAGAAATATCAGCTCATTCTCCTCCTGACTTGGCCCTGATCCAATGCAAAGATATATTGTGGTGTGTTTTCTCTGTTGCCACCATGATTCTTCTTTGAGCTTCTGAGCTGGGGGGTGGGGGGTGGTGGTGGTGGTGGGGGGGAGTGTTTGGTATCTAGCAGTATTGGAGTGGATGCTCATATACCTGCTTAATAGTATACCAAAAAAAAGGCCACTGAACAAGGGGGCTGTTCAAAACAAACGATTCATAAATAAATCTCTTGGCATCTCATTAGTAGAGCAAAAATAACATCGTGGTCTGTTTCATTTCTGCAAATACAAGACTACTGAGGGTGGAAAATCAAGAGAGGACTTTTGTTTTTTAGCGTGTGACTGAAGCGTCAGATGAAATTTATGAATGATAATAAAAAGGAGCAAAAAGTATCTGCGAGTCGCGTTGAGATCTGTTGAGCTTGAACCTCTGAGGGTCAAGCGATGGCGTGTTTTAAGGCTACCAGGAGTCTCTCTCCCAGCTGAGGTGTAAGATTTCTTTAGGTTTAAGATTTCTCACTGCAACGCCAGTCACAATGACCTCATCTGAGGTGTTGGTAAGAGACCTCTTACCTTTCCATGTTCCTGCTGCACATGTATGTAGAATTCATGGCTAATCCATGGGCACACTTAACATTCTTCTCCTCACACAACCTTTTGCTTGTTTGTGCAGCATAAAAGACGAAACAACCACCATGGGCCGACAGACACAGCCCACTTGTATAACCTTTCAAGGCTTCTAACTTCCAAATGATTCACTTCAGAATGACGCCCCTATGTCCAAGAGAAAACATGCATGAAATGACATTTTGTCAAATGTCATTCTAACTGGGAAATAAAGGAAGTTGATGAGGATGTTTTGATCTAAGAAAAATTGTCTTGCTCCTTCAAGAAGAAAACACGTCAACAGAGAGAACATTTTTTTTCAGAGTGTGTGTGTGGATGTGTGTGTGTGTGTGTGTGTGTGTGTGTGTGTGAGATTGGCTGACGTCAAACAAGACAAGGAGACATAAAAGACCAGACTGATAAACAGGTAAACTTAATACAAGTCTTTGATAAGGCGATGCTGGGGTGAGGATTAAACATCATCCCTACTGCATGATATTAACCTTTATTATAATGACTGGAGAAACACGGAGGAGCAGTCTCACATGTATGTGAGGCTTAGACAACGCCTCGCATAATACTGCTTAGATACCCTCACACAAGCTGACACAGTATTTCAGCAGCAGCACAGACTACAAATCACTTCACAGCCTACTGAGCCTCTCTCTGTCTGTCTGTCTCTTTTCTTGACATATGCCTGCCCCCTCCCTCTCCTTCCTTCCCCCCAATCCAATATCACCACAGCATCAATAACCTTTGCAAGGTTCAACGTTTGAGATAAACACACTAATCATGGCACAAAATGACTTGGAGATGTTGAAATATCGGTTCCAACTCTAAGAGCAGGCATTTTTCATATGTTACACAAGTGGTGAACCGTGTCAGATGAATTTTGGTTTAATGTGACATATCCTGCAATCCTGCAAGACTATCTAATGAAGCTTTCACCCACCCAAGGGGAAGAAATAGAACAGATCCATTTTAAGAAGCAATAAGTTTCATTTAATTTTTAGTCGGGAAATATAAATAGACGTTTTTAACATTTTTACTGAGGATGTTTGGATTTACAATATGTTCACACGCTGAGAGAGAAATTTGAATAGTTTGTCAGCATGATCCAACATGTCCTCACACAGACTCACACACATACACGCGCGCGCACACACACTATGTGCGTCATGGAACCTTGTAGTCCCGCAGTGGTCCGAACCGAGATGTCTATACAATCAGAATAACTATATCCATTGTTTTTTTTTGTTTTTTTAAACGTTTCGTGGGATTCATACAGTGACGGCTAACTGATAATTAAAGGTTCGGAATGAGCTTCATGGCTTTACCTCCTGCAGAACTTGCAAGGCTGCTAATTGGATGGAGGTGTTGGTTAGGAGGGCGACGGAGAAGGTGACGACGACGGCGGCGGCAGTTTTGCCTTAATTTCCATAATGACGAAGAAAAATTTATTTCTGCTCTAAATATATCATTTTCATCCCAAAAATAATAAATGGCCTATTAATAATTTACATTGGATCATCAAAGGATAAATTGGAAAGTTTTTGATATTTCATGAATGAAAACGATGCACTGGCGAAATTCCAAATCGAGTTTATTAAAAAGCTATATCTAGGCTATTATTTATATTAAACCTCCTATATTGAAACCAGATTTCGCCAAATCTTCTCTACCCCCAAAGGTACACAAATTGATCGCAACGGAATAAACGCCACGCGCAACATTTACATTCAAGAAAAAAAGCAGCAAACGCGTTGGTGCGTGTGAGACAATCGAATATACTATTATCTTTTATCCTCAAGTCCACCGAGCGCGTTCATTTTCTCCGTTAAATAGGCCTACCGACAAAAAAAGAGGAAGAAATCCTCAGATGTTTGCGATGAAACCTACCCTCAGGTTTGTTTTGACGCCCACCCCAACTCTGCAGAGCTGGGAGTGCAGAGAGAGAGAGAGAGAGAGAGAGAGAGAGAGAGAGAGAGAGAGAGAGAGGAGATTCTCGGTAGAGATAACACACGCGGAGACGCACGCTCACAGATGTGTGTGCACGCAGGAGCACGCGCGCACACAAACACACGCAGCCCCATTTATGGACTGATCCGCTGACGTACATTGCAGAAAAGTGCTATAAAAAAACCTTCATACATACAAAGTGTGTCGTGCCACCCCACAGACCCCTCCTAACCCGCCTCCGCTCATCCCTCCTCCTCCACCCCACACGCCCACGATCACATAATCCCACGTTTCAGTAGAGATAATAATAATAATAATAAAAATACTGCTACATGGTCAAAAAAAAATTGGACAATGAGAAGAAAGGATTAGATTTCCAAAAACAAAATATAACAGGAAGAGATGCTGCAATAGAGAAAAAAAAAAGAGCTAAGCCTCTTGAGGCATCTGTCAATAAAAATACTAATATTTCCTAACATTCCCACGTATAATATCACAACAAACGCAAATAGTTTCGTTAGATAAATAATTCAATGATCATGATTTGTGGAATAAACGGTTTTGTAGCGTTGATAATCCCAAACCGAGGCTCGTGTAGTTGCGACGCAGCTTTGAGGCTTTAAAATAAGCTTTTTTTTATGAATGTCGCGGAGCGTAATGAGCAATGAGCTCTTTTTGAGTTGGAGGATTAATATTCTACATTATTGCATAAACCGATCGCAGCGCATTATTCTCCTGGGTAAAATGATCGACAAACGCTAGCGGAGACGTCACGTAATTCAAAAGGAATTACGATTATACTGGAATCATTCGTTTATTTAAGAAACTGCAGGCTTTATTAAAATAGGGCACCCAATTGCAGCTGGGGCTTTCACTTCCCATGTAGCTGCTTTGCCTTGGATCAGAAATCTGAAATCTTTGACCAGAGAAAAGAAGAAGACGGGGAGGAGGGAGGGAAAGATGTTGAGAGACAGGATAGAGGAAATAGACAATATCCACTGCTTCAGCATCAATGCAAGGCGAATTTTCAAGTCCTTCAAGAAGAGCAGAGGAATAAAATCCCATCACCATCGTCTAACTCTAAGAGCCTCCCGGGATATATTCAGGTGTGCCTTAATATGAAATAAAACAACAAATAGAGAGAGAAACTCCTCTCGAACAATTGCACATCGAGCCATCTTATCTCTCCATCACATTCAGCCATAACATCTGTAAGCGGATGCGTTTTGACCACGCCCATCTTCATTGTAATTTTAAACGGGAATAATAGGACAAATGGAATACCGTAAACGACACGGGCTTTGGCAACGCTGCAAAATGTCTGAGCGATTAGGCATCAATTTATTTTTTCCAATTTTTGTTTTTGTATTCATCTGTGGCCTGCGTTTGGCAGGTCGGCACAGAGCAGCGCACGGACAAAAGAGGGGGTAGGGTAGCAGGTGAAGTGAAAAGCACCTTATGAATGAAACCGTGGAGCGGTCGTAGTAAAATCACAAGTGATTTGATTGCGATGACGGGAGGGGGGGGGGGGGGGGGGGGGAGCAATGGAAGGGGTGGGGGTGTAGGGCTATTTTTGGTCATAACAAAATCCAGAGGGTTTGACATAAAGACGAAAAAACAAAATACAGCAGCACAAACAAGAACATAGAAAAATAGATAGATAGAAAAGATAGATAGATAGATAGATAGATAGATAGATAGATAGATAGATAGATAGATAGATAGATAGATAGATAGATAGATAGATAGATAGATAGATAGATAGATAGATAGATAGATAGATAGATACATAGATAGATAGATAGATAGATAGATAGATAGATAGATAGATAGATAGATAGATAGATAGATAGATAGATAGATAGAATGGTAGGATGGCTGCATTTAGCGTTTTATGAAATGCACCAGACTCAGTACCACAGCTTGTGTAGGCTGGAAGGAAGCATCACTGCAGCGTCTTAAGTTCCATATTGGGAGCATGATTAGGCACAACGCAACGATTACGCAAATTATGTTGCAGCAGTCAGTGTTCGGAAACTCCCGAAACGCGTCCATTAAATCCGTATTATCGCCCCCCCCGACCAAAAAAAACACGAATTTTAACGACTCACGTGAATTCTAATCCATCAGAAGATGCACGCGCCAGTGTTCCAGTGTTTTACCGACAGGTTGTAGTTTAAAAATTGGAAGAAAAGGATGATGGTGGCCACCTGGACCGGATTTAATATCGGAGATATTTCGGTCACTGGTGGAAATTTCGCACACTGCCGGGGGGAGAAGGCTGCATGCTGTAGTTTTAAAGCCGAAGTTCATGGGGAAAGCCAAAAGCCGGTGAAGACGACAGGAGCAGAGGTGTGACATGGAAACAATGGACTGTGCCCTTACCTTTACAACGGCTGACAACCACTATATGCGTGGTTAGATCTCCGCGACCAAGACTGTCCCAAAGTTTAACGCAATGTGTGTGTGTGTGTGTGTGTGTGTGTTTGTGTGCGCGCGGGGAGGGTGGGCTTATAGGTACCCTGATTATTGTGTGTAAAAGAGCAGACGACCTAACAGTTCAACTTTTACAATGCTGTATAAAAAAGAAAAAAGAAAAAAACACATCTCAAAACATTATGTTAGCGGGCACTTATCGTTTTGCAATATTTAAAAAAAATATATATAGCTATCTTTAGAATCCCGTTTAATTTCCGTCAACAGACCACAGGTTCCCCTCAAAATTAGCTTACCAAAAAGTTGAAAAAAAAAAACAATCCAGGGTTGGCCAAAGGGGGGCTGGGAAAAGAGAGGAAGAGAGTTGGCGTCCACTTGGCGTTTTAGTCCATGCACGACTCCGGTGCCTCTGTCCAACGTGCTGAAAGCATCACACAGCGAGGGTAACCGAGGGGCCACGGAAATAAAGACTTTTGTTTGAGCACCCACTTTAAACCGCTTTTTTTTACTGCTGCTTCCCCGTTTCTTGTCACGTGTATTCCCCCACTTGCCAAACCAGTCCTTTAAATATTTGATCACATGTTGGTCGGACATTTCCTCACAGATAAGAGCACCTATATCACAAACGCCGGTCTAATTCAGTGCAGTCGCCTTCGAATGCTCTCATCTCACGCCGAATTACCCCTCTTGCTCCGCTCACGCGGAGCCCTATTGTTCTTAAAGTCATGTTTAAGTCAAGTGTCAAAGGTAAGTGGCACATGTTGCTTTAAAAAAAAAAACGGACACCCCACAAAAAGAACATACATACATGCATAAAATATAAAGCCCTCGCTGGCAGTGCTCTCAGCCTACACCACATCCACACATTGCGCTCAGACACAATGTAATAATTCCTTACCTCTCTCACTGTACCGGCATATCCCGAACCTAGAAATGCCACACAATCGTCTTTCTCACAAGCTTTGTCAACATCTGCCTCATCAAACATAGGGTCTCGATACGGAGTTACTCGAGTAGAGTCCAACCCTTCCAGCAATGCGTTGTCTGACTTAACAGCCAGCACGACTATATACCGGTAATCATCCTTTATATGCTGTGTGTTTCCATCGCTACTTACCATTTTCCCCTACGCTGTCCTGGAGATAGAAGTGTCTTAATATCCACTCACTCCAACAGATGCTGGTAGGTAATGTGTCTTGTTTGAAGTCATCATATGAGAACTTCTGCTGTGCTCAGTAGATCGCCCACCACTTCGCTGACTTATGAATCTAATAACCCTTTCCAATATCGGCGTGCTTAAACTCTCTCAGGCAACACCTTTGTGGCTCTACAGTAAAGACAAATATCCTCAAGCCTGGGTTGTCAGAAAAGCTTGTACAGATATACGTAACACCCTCGCCCGGACAACGCCATTAAGGGTCTTACGTGATTGAAATAAGCGACGGCATCCAAGTTTATGGCGATAGTTCCTGACTGATTACCCCTTCCCTGCCTCGAATCATTCAATCCGCATCGCAGATCAACCCCAGACATATAAAAATGTTTTAAAATATATGAGCATAAACACACACATGTATTTGAGCCTATAGGGTTTTATAGTCATCTTTGGCAAAGGGCCATCTGCCTATTACGTATGCACAAAAATATGGCACATATGGCACAGTATTGTCCATATGTATACATATATATACATATATATATATATATATATATATATATATATATATGTATATATATATATAGACACATATATATGTATATGGATATATTTATTTATTTATTTTTTACAAATATGGAGAAAACACAGCCAGGTCGTTTTTACAAAACAAATATCACATTTATAGCGCCACTGTGTCTGTCCGTCAAGTTGAGGAACTTGTTGCTGCTTAAAAAGAAGCCCATCCACGCCAATTCTCCTTTCTTTCCTTTTCCTCCCTGAACCAAAGATATACTTACATTTTCAAATTCTGACAGATTTCCGAACGGATTTCCTAGAGATATGGACAGAAAAAGTTAATCCACGCTCTCCTCTGGAGAAGTAACTACACAGACAGCAGCGACAGAACGACTGAAGCCAGGGATGATACTTTTCTCTATCAGTAATACCTGGAAGTTCAAAAGTAAAATCCGTCTTCAGTAAAATTCCATCAGTTGCACTCGCAACACACAGTCATCTGATTGTTATGCAGTTACAAAGCGCTCAGCTTCCATGTGGAGTCCAAAATGTATGAAGTGACATGAGTAATAGGTGACATTGTCTGACTTTTTGCCAGCATTCCATAACTTTTTGGTATGTTTGTAAGAAACGTGTCATATTTGTGATACATTATTACTGTTTATTGTCACTATTAGTGGAAATCACGCCGCAGTGATGGCGTGTAATTGGAACCTGTAGGCGTGCGTCTGCATAGAGAATCCACGACATGACGCTCATCAAAGCGTTTCAGTAACGTCGATGCCCTTCAGACCTGTTACTCGGGGACAGATAGTGTGCCTCTTCACGTGAATCATAATTTGGAGAAGGAGGGGGGCGACATTCTCTCTTTTTCATGTGCTGAAACATACATTGTTTTTTTTGTTTTTTTTATCATTACATCTGCAATTTTATGAGAGCAGAGCGGAAATAAGACGCGCGTTAATGTTGAATTAGTCACTTAACCATCTGATATCATCAATACTAATGACACATCAATGCACTTCTTTCTAATTCCGGTCGGACTGCGCACTCCACTGTGGCAGATGCAAACCTTTTTTTTTTTCTTTTTTTTTTTACAGGCAGTTTGTGTCAATACATTTATGTCTCAGAGACACAAGATGGCATAATCGCATAAAATTCGATTCGTTTTTAAGTTTTAAGCATTATCCGCCGAGAAAGAGACACTTATTTCTAGTAGCACGCGGGCAACAAGTGCTTTGTTAGAGAGTCACACATGGCTTATTCTCCCCGCGCGCGCTCATGTCTAAATGTAGGCTTTTCAACACAGGCAACTAATAAAAGGCAGTGACGTAAAGAGAGATGTAACACGTCCTGGCGCGACGTGGACAGCATGTTGTGGATGAACAATTCCCCTTTTATTTACTTCAAATGATGAAATGATTAGGTTGTCTGTGTCCCATTAACTTTAAAGCTCCTACCATCATCCTACTCTCAGTCCTTTTTCGCTTCCTGACGTGGTAACCTGACTTTCTCCTACTTGTGATGTTGTTAACACTTCCTCTGTTCTCACAGCTTTTTCGGAGACTCTCTTACTGACTCATGCTCGATCCCTTTACCAGTATCCATGCCGCCCCACGCACTCCACACCACAATATCTTATGTGGCTGAGTCTTAGGTCACAGATCAATCACTTCACCCCCTGGGCTGCATATGACTGCTCGCCATTTTGCTCTATGGTGTGGCGAGACACTTCCCCTTCTGAGAGTCACTCTCTGAACTTTTAAGTATTTCAGTGGAATACTCTGCTACAGGGAGTGTTATGAAAACGTCTAGCCAAGAGGTTAAACCTATGGGATACATTTAAAGATGGATGTTGCATCATGATGATCTTTGGGGTCTGTAAAGATGAATATTAATATTTATTAGGTGAAATAAACAAAGCTGAAATGTATAGAACAGTTGCAGTGTTGGTCTTTAGTCGCTTTCCAAAGCTGAAACCTGCCTTTGAGATGTGACCTTTACGTGATTTCATCAAACCCAACAACAATCTTTCAGCAAATAAACAATTCCACCTTTTATTACAAAATGGTACTATTAAAGCCATTTTAACACAACAGTCAACCTACATTCCTCGTGTGCATCTGGTAATTACATTTGGGCCCTGTTTGGTCTCTGGAATCATTACTAAAGTGTAGTGTGCCAGCCTAAAATTTTGAGTCAATCAGCAGTTTCTTCCCTCTGGCCGTAATGACAACCATTAAACGGGGATGTGTATCCTGAATCTGTCTTAGTCTTTATTCCATAAATATTGATAACAACAGTCCCACGTCATTTGTCACTATAAAGGCGGTTTAGGGCGGATTATCCCAGTGTACAGCCGCCGCCCTCCCCACCACCACCTTTTGTATTTACAGGAAGTTGGAAAAAGAAAAGCGCCGACGTAAACAACAAATACTCTAATTACACACGAGTAAATCAAGCGGCTGTGCCTTACATTCACACATCATGGGTTGAAATAAAGTTTATTCAAAAAGTCTTGATAAAAAAACTAAACAATCATCATAACAAATTCATCCAAATCCAGGCACCATGGTGACATCTGTCATTTTCGTGTGCAGTTTCATAATACAGCTGCAGAGTGTTGAATTAATTATTATAAAACTCAGTCTGTGACTCAGACTTCAGGTGTTCAGAAGGTAATGCAACACGTGATCACCTTACTGCCACCATTCATCCCACAGATGACGACTGCTGCAATTGTGCTAATATCTCGGTTTTATGTAGAGTGTGAGGGACAATGTCAGGATGGATGACGTTTGGGACTCCCCAGCGGCTTCCTTGGCTGAAAGTGGACTGAATGTGACATTGAGGGTCTCTGTTTGGCTTTGCTGTGTTCTGTATCATCCATTTTATCAAAATATATCTTTTATCAGAACACTAGGGGATGATGTAAATTTGGTCTTTTGTGCCTGAGGGAAGAATTCTGGGGCTTCTGGTGTGACAATGATGTCCTAACTACTGACTTTGTTCTGTCTGCTTGACAGCCTGGAGTTGTGGATGCTGCTTATCTAGCGTTTGCTTTATGACTGCTGGAGGAGAGGGGTAATCTGGGCCTGCCACTGGGCTGAGAAGTTGCCAAACCCCGTAGGCTATAGGGAAACTAAAAAAAAAAGAGAAAAATTGATTAAAAAATATCCCAAAGAATTTGGATTTCTTTTGGACAGCGAGAAAATGAACGCAGAAATATAGATTCAAAACTTGTCTCAGATTTAGTATGGAGTCAGGGCTTTGACTTATTCGTGATCGCAGAATACTTTAATTCTGCAGAGAAGTACACTGCAATGAGATTATGTGTGTGTTTGTGTAAGCTTGAATGTGTATGGGTTGATGTCCATTTGAATAGACGTATTTGCATCTTGTTGCCAAAGGCATTATTGGTTCCCAGTGGTAGAGACCTGAAATTTTGCATGCACTGCAACTCTGCAAATGGTAACCCATCTATGATGAGCCAAATATTGCTCAGTAGAACTACGAAGCACTGACCTTCAGTATAGCGCATGTATGTGACACATGCTGATGTAAATGTTTACATTTCTTGATGGTCTCTCTTTTTCCTTTCTTGAATAAAGGAGAAATTGTGAAAAATGTTCAAGAGTCTGTCTGCAAATATTTCCGAATGGCTCTGATTGATTTTTTGTAATTGGTCATTAAAAATTTAGTCCTATTTTGCATGCCATTAGGATAGCAAACAACTCTGTTGCCAAATTAATGTAATGACTGAGAAGGCGACCACATTAGAGCGCGTTGTGGTGACACTTGATTAATCACACTTGATTAGAATTTAGCAGCACAGGCCACATGACCTCGCTATAAATTTCTGAACTGAGCATTGAGCCCACAGACATTTTGTACTTTTAGTGAATAAGTTTCCAGTATAAATGTGAAATCTAGTGGAAACCAATTTCAAAATACTCTCAGACAAGGTCAGCAGCCCTGAGATTAATTAGAACTTAATAGTTCTACAAAAAATAATCAGATTGCACAAAATAGAGATCGAAACACGAAACAAAATTGTCAAACACTTTCACACATGCGAAAAGGAGTGGAAAGAAGTATTCAATTATTTAATCCCCCCCTTCTCCACAATTCATGGATATATTGAGCATGTTGCTTCCTTATTAATGGAAAGTAAGCAAAGACGAATTAATATAATAAAATTGAATAAAAAAATCGATATTTCTTGACCGCTATAAGAAAATGCCTATTGGTGATGATGTCATCTTTACCTGCTTAAGCTCTTGTGGGCAGGTAGCAATGAATAGGTCAAGAGGTTTTACTCCTTTTCTTACGGTTGTTTGATATAAATTGTAGGACCAACAGCCTGCAGAGGTGCTCGAGGCTTGTGACTCGGAAGTTGGCAGTTCAAATCCCCGGACTGACAGACGAAAGCGTTGTAGGGAAGCAAAACTAGGCTCAGCCTCAACAGCAACTGTCAAAGTGCTGCTTCACAGATCCAAAGGAGTCGCAGCGGTTCAGTAACAACACTGAAAGACTGCAGTAGCTATACCGGGAAGCTCCCAGGTGTGAGTGTGTGAACTTTCTCTTGCCCTTGTCTGGTTAAATGACTGACTTTAAAAGTGTGTGTTATTAGAATTGAAAGTTTGTTTTCTAATAAAACATGAAGCAACAACATCTTGTTGTTTTAATGAAGATTAAAAATTTAACAAAATTTTTCAATCTGGTATTCTTGAGGTAAAACTAAATAATTTGAAGCTCAGAGTCAAATCAATCTGTTCTTCGGCTTTCACTCATTTCATTTCCTCATCATATGCCGATTGTGATAAAAAAAATGAAATTTGAGTCAAAAATCTTTTGAAAACACCAACTAAATGGAACTTTAGAATCTCTGTTTTTCTCAACTCTAACTTGAATCCACCTCTTGTAAAATACAGGAAATAGAAATTAACATCACTGTGAATTCTATTCAATTCGACTTTTATGCACAAATCCAAGGTTGGGTTGAAGTAGCAGCAGGCTTAAAAGGGTATTTCAGATGTCCATATGCCCAGCAAAACTCTCCAGCTTATCCTGGGGGATACAGAGGCATTCTCATGCCAGATGAGATAAATATTCACCCTTACTAGATGCCTGAACCACCTCAACTGTCCCCTTTAGCTATGAAGGAAAAGTGGCTCTACACTGAACTCCCTCTGGTGTACTGAACCTCATTTTATCTCTAAAGCTCATCCCGGCCACCCCACGGAGGACGCTCATCTACGCCTCATTCTTTCGTTCACCTCTCAGTGGCCATGACCATATTTGAGATTTGGAACGTAGATTGATGAGTAAATTGAGAGCTTTGCCTTATTACTCAGCTCTCTATTAAAAACAACAAACCAATACTTCGTCTGCATTGGTCTGCTAAGGCAAACCGCCTGTCCATCAGTCCACAGTCCTTTTTCACATCACTGGAAAACAAGACTTAAAGATACACAAACTCCTTCCCTTTAGGACAGCAACAGATTTCCTGCCGGGAACATGGAATCAGATTTGGAGGTCCAGCCTCTCATACCAGCTGCTTTACACTCAGCTGCAAACCGCTCCTGTGCTGTTGAAGATTGCAACTGATCAAGCAAATAGAACCACATCATCTGCGAACACTAGAGATGCAATTCTGAGCTCCCTAAACGGGCCCCTCTGCTGACCTCGACTGTGCCTTGAGATTCTGCAGATTCTTCTACTTCTTCTGCTACTACTGCTGATACTCCAGAGAAAGCTTTTAGACAGTTTCATTATAACACATCAAACATACTAATAAACAAATCTTCAAATTTTTAAATTTCTTAACCCACTTTGCAAAATGAATAATGCCCACTAGCAGAGACTAGACCTATTAGAGAACAAATAGACCAGACAAGTTGATGTAAGCTGTGCCGATATCTGTTTCATTGTGAATGTCAGCCAATACTTAATAGTTCAATCATTACTTTTCCCACCTCTAAGCAACAAAAAGTTTTTAATCTCCCACAACAAAATTTCCTGCTTGGTCACAATTCTTAAAAAGAATGAAATCCAAATCACTTTGTCTATGCCGATGTAATAGTGTGCAGATCATTATTTTGTCAGTTCGGTTTTTAATCTCATAAATCATAACATAATAATCATGGGGCAGTTTCACTGTAAAAAGGCAAACTCTATCCGATAAAGAGAGGGTTTAAAAACAAGAGAAAAGCCATTAAATAGACAGACGTCCTTTAAAGGTTTTTTGTATTTTACACCTCTTTATGGTGTCAAGAGCAGGCTATGAAAATATTCTTGTCACAAACACTTCAGGTTATGTTTTTTCCTTTCTGAACTACATGTTCCCATCTCCCCTCAGAAATCCTGCAACTGTACAATAAAGTACAAGTACAAGTTTCCCAAATACAGTTTACAGACAGACAGTAGGCACAGAATGAAGGTTTTAAAGGTAATAAAAGCTTTGCTGTGAATGGCGAAGGAATTGTTTAGGACAATACAAAGGGGTGGGATTTCTCCTGCATAATTTTGCCAGGGATATTCCTGCCAAAGTTTTTCTATACATCAAAGGACTGTTGCAAATAAAAGCACACTTGTCAGGGGCGAACAAACTGCCTCTTTTGTGCCTTCTACCAGCCAGAGTCGGGCACACAAAGCCTTTGGATGTACGACACTGAGAGAAGACATACTATTCAGATGACATGCTTTGCTCTCTGGTGGTTTGCTGTGTGCTTTTGTCTGTCCTGACCAGGACAGATATATAATATCACTGGATCAAAATCCTTTCAGTCCCCTTTACTCCCTGTAATTGACTCCCGTTACATTCCCTCCCCCATACACTCCACTATTCTTTCTTTTCTTAAACAAAGTAAACTTGATAAAGCCAGATAAAACTTGCAGCCCTCGGGCCTAATGTCCAAAAATGAGTGTCAGGTCCATTCAGTTTTTTTTGTTTTTTTTATTACAAACGGTGGTCAGACAAATCGGAAACTTTACACTGTTAGGGTTTTACCTTACGTTCAACATGTGTCATCCGCATCTGCTACAAAAAAATAATTGTAGCAGATGAAATAGAGAATTATCACTTGGACAGGTTTATTCTCTCACTTAACGGTTACTGAGATATTTAATGAGAGATGAAGGGTGAGAAATGCTCCCTTACAAAATCTCTATTTTTTCATTGTGAGAGTTGACATTAATGTTGTTTTGTCTGATCAACAGTCCACAATATATTGACTTAATTTTCGCATAAATATAAAAAAACAGAAACTCTTAGTGTGTAAGTAGCTAAAAAGCAGTGAATTTAAGCAGTGAAAACTAATCAGTAACAGGAATCGCTGGTTATTTTTTTTTCCGTATTTTATTGTAATATCTTTAATGTCTCCATTAATGCATCGTAAAAATATCTCTATGATATTATGTGTCAGTGTTTCCCTTAATGTGATAATCTCTATTTAATGTGTCATAAAAGAATCATTAAAGTTGTTTAACTTATAGCGATATTTTATTAATTTTGAATGACTCCCACCATATGGGTCAGGCCCCCTCAAGCGGAATAAATCTCACAACCTTGTGATGAGAAAAAGTCCTATATTCATTCATTGTCACATCATCTTGTACATTCAGCGTGGGAAGGATAAATAATTCCGTCTACCAGTTGAGGTAAATCTACTGTAACACAATAATTAGCTTGCTACAATAAGTTTGATGGTTTAAAGTGATCTTGAATTCATTTAGCTTCACTCTTTGAATGGCATACTGCATCAAGTTTTTAAAATTTCTGTGTGGGAGGATCTGGCAGAGTAGAAGGACAGAACTGCTGCTTGACAACAGCAGTTCTGAGCCGTGTGACTGCTTGCCATAAGCAAGCAGTCACAAAACAATAAGTTAAGCTTCAATACACTGAAGCAACATTCAGATGCTGTACCTTTTACTACATAAAAATTTAGGACAGAATCCGCATCTACCAGCATCAAGTTTACAGCATAAACACACTCATATAGGATCAACTTGTTCTAAGTCATCGCTATCTCAGCGAACAATAAAACTGTCAGACAGATATACATACGGCTAAACTGTTCATAAAACAAAAAGCTCCAAAACATTTTGACAGAAAAAAAAGGAACCCTCGGAAGCTAGTCCTAAGTTGTCTTCTTTGACAGCAAGGGTATACTCCCTTTATTCGACAAGCAACCCCCCCTGATTGATCTCCTCACATTAGATGTGAGGTTATGTCTAAAAAACAGCATTTTTTTTCTGAAAAAGTTCCCCCTAGTGGTTAAAATGTGAACTATCAAAGTCAGCTCGGTTCAGATTTGGGATCCTGCATTACAGTCGTTAACTCAACCCAAACCAGCAGTGTATCTCTCTAGTACTGTAGGTGACATTATATCCAAGTCATCTCTAAATCTCACCATCACAGAGCCAGTTTTTCGTACACTTTCAAAATATGTAAGTAATACATTACTTATACTATATTACAATAAGTTTGTCTAGTTGACGTAGTTGAGACAGCCTCAGATAACTCCATCAAAGTTTGAGAACCCTCGTCTTCATCAAAGCACGATGGGGAAGCTTGTTTTTCAGCTATCATCTTTCAGACAAAGGATGTTTTGTCCTGAATGTCTAACATCAAACGTACTTCATCTGGCGATGATGCATTCCACTGATTATTGAAGTGTCGATAGCCCTTCTGCTAGGAGCTTTGCTCTCAAGTGATTGTGCCAGTCAACACTGAACCTTATTTTAACTGCTTTTAAAGTGGGTCAATGCCAAACATTGTTTAACTGTAGTATAGTTGTAATGTGCAACAGCACACCCGTTTTACACGGGGCTGCTGCTGGTATATATTAATGTAGTTTTACACCCACAGAGTTGGGGATTTATGCCGCTGCTGTGGCTGCAGATCCTTTCTAATAACATGAAAACTCAATAACAATTTCATGGATCATTTTCCAACTTATACTCCCAAAGGCTTTTGTGTGAGGAAGAACTGGGTTGATTTTGGGAACGCTCTAGGGGGAGCTTTAACTCCATAAATGTTTTGGGCCATATCTTCGAGGATATTTATCTTTTATATATCATGTTTTACTCTAGTAGTTCAGATTATACTTACTAGGGGGAGTTGTTCACAAAAAACACTTCTGTTGGGACATATTTTCATATTTATTTTGATGAATTCAATCAGGGGGATCGCTTGTACAACTCAGGGGAGTGGGGGCTTAAGGGACAGTCTTTTTGACCGTCTTTTCGTGCCCAGACATCAAGATTCTAGTTGAGTCAATACGCGGACCTCAGTATATGGTAGCTGCCAATGTGCGAAATCTCGTTTGGACAAACATGTTTCTCTGTTACTGGAGCCAAACTTTGGAACTGTTAACCCACAGAGCTCAACTTCACTGTTTTTAACAAAGGTAGTAATTAATGGCCGAAGCAGAGACAACACTGTTCCCAGAAATAATGCGCAAACATTTCAGGATGTTTTGATTAACAGACGTAGCTTTGCTTAACTCCCAGATCGTGCGTTGTTGTGTCTCAGAATAAAACGTTATAAGATAAGATACTTCATAATGACCCTAACATGCACAGTACCCAAAGCTAAAAAACAAAGCCTTTATGTCTGACATTCTGACCTTTGTGTAGACGTTATCATGGCGACAACTGCAGTCAGTATATGCGATACAGATTAAGAGTTTTCTTAAGCAAGTACAACTACACCTTGTTTATTCTAGCTTTGGGTGGCTTTGTTTGTAGTGGGCTTTTGCAGCGTCCATGTGTTGTCAAATTGATGATGATGTTTTCTGTATTTGCTTGTGCTTTAACTATTTGTATGTTTTTTTTTAAGTTGCAGTGCGTTTGCCCCTGTCGGTGAGCGTAATGATTGATAACTGAGTTGTATTTTTAATCTTATTGTATTTTAACTGTAACTTTTATTTTCCTAATGAATTAAATAAACTAACCAAGGGACCATTCAAGACTTGAAAAACGGTGGCGCTCCCCTAAAACATCCTTGTATGGTGGGGACGTCACTTATCGATCATTAGCTGTTTCATTACCGACCGCGGCAGAAAGCACCTGCTTTGGAGAACGGTTGATTGCGTGCACGTGACCACAACACCTGACAGATAACACAGCTATGCTGCTGAGAAGCAAAGCAACTTGAAATATATCAACGCTACAAACCATGCTATTGAGGAATGCCGTCAAACTCGTGGCACAGTGCAGTGCCGTGACTCTCAGACACTACAGGAGAGTAAATTGGAGAGTGGAAGAAAATTCCAAGGAAAGAAACAACAGATACAACCTACGTCTCGGTTGAGAGCCGATTTTGGTCAGAAGCCAAACGCAACACAAACACACAGATGTAGACACTTTCAGACGCGGTCCGAACCTGCCAGCTCGCTAGTTCACAGCTAATGTATGGTCATTCTGGCTGTTTGGGTTGAATAAACATAAATTAACCCACAAACACCATTTTTTTTTAAAGAAGCTACTTTCTGTCTGAAGTGCTTCCCTTTCTGTCTGAACAAGCTGTTGATCTCTATAAACACAGGGAGGGACTCTCATGCACTAGCATGCACGAGTGGCCAGATGGGCTACCCAAACAAAGAACACCTAGCTCAGATTACAACATACACAGAGGGAGTGTGACTTCATCCTCTGCTTAGGAAACCATTACTTCCCAATATTATTTAGAGATGAATGAGTTGTTTCCTGCTATCACGAGTAGAACTGATAACAGGAAGGAAAAAGGTTCTTTACAATGAAACAATGCAAAACACTGGCGTGCTCACGTTGGAGCCTAAATTTCTGTATAAGGTGCTTTATTGGGTGGGTATGAATTTAGAAAAACAAAGGATTAAGAAAGAGATATTTCATCTATGCGTTTCGGAACAGTGGTCCTCATCAGGGCGTTATAGCCTATCTCTCTCTATCCTTTGTTTTTCTTGTGATGCTTTTAAAACAAGAGTGCTCTCGACTAAGTCAATTCCAGACAAAATCACACTATTGGTGAGCAGGTTTCGATTTTCAGTGTTTTGGTTTTTTTTTTTAGATATAAGTTCTTGTGCAACTGAAACCCCAAAATAAGAACAGAATTAGAAAAATTAAATCAAAGTGAGTATTTCAACTTATATTCAATCGTACACATTAATTTTGTGTAACAGCGTATCCTTAGCAATTTCCAATCATCGATTCATCTACAGTATATTTTTGCATGTTTTTGAGTTGTGGGTGTTAGGTTTGAAAACCCAGAGGGGACCCACACAGACAGAGAGAGGAAAAACTCCACACAGAAAGGCCCTCAGACAGTACGTGACCCTGAACCATCTCACTGTAAGACAACTGTGCTACCCACTATGAGCACAGTTTACCCCCAAAAGATTGATCTTCTCTGCAAAATTGCCATCTAAAATGATTATCATTCTCAATCATTTGCCTTACAGAAACGGCCAACTTGCACCCTTGTGCAGAATTCCTGGCCATGGTCAGGGTTTCCGTTGTGGGAAATAATGGTTACTGCCAGCAACATAGGCGACAGCTGGAACCAACAGCCTCTGAATCATTTACACTAAAGCTGCCTTAAAATTGAGTGGTAATGTCAGATGCAGTATTAATTAAGAATCACTTGCAAAAAATTCCGTCCTGGTCGTCTGAATTCTTTCCTTTCGGTGATATTAATAATCAATAAAATAACAACATTTTACAATGTTTTCTTTTGCGATCCCACAAATTCAGCTGCTACACAACATCAATTATGCAGCCGCTTAGGGGGCATACTTGGACTTGCAAGGAGGATTGAGTGATTGCCAGGCTCACACTACATTCATTTATTCACAATCCATAAACTCTTATCATGTTCAGGGTTGCAGGGGCTGGAGCCTATCCAAGATGCCATTGGGTGAGAGCCGGGGTACGCCCTGGATGAGTCGCTACTTCCTCACCGGGCTGACACATAGAGATAGACAACCATTAACGCATACGCTTTGATTTCACTCCTACAGGCAATTTAGAGTCACCACTTCACCTATACTGCATGTTTCCGGACATGGGATGAAGCCGGCCAACCTGGAGAGAACCCACGCAGACACGGGTAGAACATGAAAACTCTGCACCCCAAAGGTACTTGATTTTTAAACTCCAAATCCGTTTTGAAATCCGATTTTTTTTCACATCAGAATCTCCAGTGATGGTCTGCTCAACAAGCTAAAACCTGCACGGCTAATCATCCAAATGAGGTGTCACACACCACAGTATTTCATAAGAATTATCATGTCCATCCAGGGAGCTATGAATGCACGTGAAAATTTGATATGTGATAAAAACAAACCGGGTTGCAGTCTAGATGGTCCCACTGGCAGTGAGAAACAAGAAAACAGAATGAAGTAGTGTGGATGAGGATATCGTTGGGAAAACGCAGTGATCACGCGGTATATCCTTCAGCAAAGATGTAAATAAGGTTTGTAAGTTTAAAAAATTTTGTTGTATTTTTTTAAAATAAATGGAATCTAATAGTCACAACTATGTTCGTTTTCCCGCATAGAAACGGACCCTCACCTCACATCGCCTGCAATTACAAACTGAACGCTGGATCTGGAGGGGGACTTTCGTGTTTTCAATTTGTTGCTGACTGACTGTTTTGTATTTGGACAAATGGAGGTTCATATTTATTATTTAGCACAAGAAGAAGAACACTCATGAAAACGTTTAGAGGGTTCTGCCCGGGGTATTCAACTCGGCAGGCTATCGGCAACCACGAGCTGTAGAGTGCCCTGGACTTTCCGCTTCCTGGCATCGTTGACCGAGAGCTTTTTTCCTCTTCCCCCATGGAGCAATCTATCCAGAACCAACTCTGAAGAATGGCTGTAACCTGCGAATCATTTGGCCTCCTAAACGATGAGAACGAGAGAACCGGGCAGCCGTGCGTGGTTCACCTAGCTGATTTCCCCAGGTGACCTGGACGGAGTTCATCAGTTTACTTAATGGTAATGCACATACTCAGTATAAAAGATGGTATTAAGCTGAAAAGACTTGATTGCACAATATATAAGTTAAAATTGTAGAACAAATTATTAAATCTGATAATAATAATAAGAATTATTATTATTTTTATTATTACCTATGTCTGAACTAAATCTATAAACTCATGGCGTAGTCAAACTACTTTAACAAAATTGTGGAAAACATACATTTAAATTTAACTATAAATTCCAACAATACCAACCAGTCAGTTTAACATTTCTGTTCATGGGAGGTGAACGCAGAAAATGGAATCAATGAAAAGAAAGACTGTCGCTGGAAAATCCACTTTATTGAGTGAAGTACAAGTTTAGATGGATACTTCTCCTCTCTCTATCAAGTGATGTGATGGAACCTGAGGTGAATTGTGTTAATTATTTAACTTATAGATATTTATTTAAACATATCTGTAAGCTTTATATTTTACTTATTTTATTTTATATCTCGTTCTGTTGCTCCAAACTTCTTCTGCCATTTTGATGCCTCTCTCCGTCATTGTGCATCAGCAACCCATGTCCCCTGTCAACAACATCCCTGATTTGTTGTCAGAGTCCAGTGATGCCCGGTGTCAAATTACAGACTTCTCTCTCTCTTTCTCACTCTCTGTCAGAGCAGACGAGCAACTTGGGTGCGTGCAGTGTTCCTGCAGGTCAAATTTTTATTTCCACTGAGTGCCCGCACAATGACACTCACCTGACTCGGTGCCCCCCCATGCGCAATGGTGGCCTATTCAATTGCGTAGTCTGCACATAAGGAGAGGCGGAACAGAGTTTATCTTTCAATGGCTTAATGAGTCGGGGTTTTGTGCCTACTGTTTTTGACAGTGAGGTTGAGTGATAATCCGCACAGTGCAGAGAGCAAGCTCCCAGCCATTTTTTATTTCCTTTTGCAGTCGGTGCAGTGCCAGTGGCATGAAGTCGGCTTCGCTAGAATTCAGGAGGAGGGAAGGAGGCTGACGGCTTGACTCCTAACTTGAGAGCGCTCCATTCCTAACCCTAACCTCACCGGTTCCTGGGGTTGGAGACCGAGAGCTCGCTGCATCATCTCCTCCTGGGGAGCAATCACTCAATCACCGGCAGTTCCCCGTGGTCTTACACTTACTCACTCACTTACTTTCATGCCAAGGATGTTTTTTATTGCGCTAAATAATTACCCTTGTCCGCCTCCCCCTCCATCCCAGTGAGGGGCAGAGTCACCACAACAATGTTACCACAATTCTGAGCAAACAGTAATATTTGTTTTCTTATATGGAAGCTTTGACCAATAGTTTTATGCAATAAATAATCAAAACATTTAATCTAAATGAACCTAAACACTTGACAGACTACTGGATGATATCTTTTTAAAACCTGAAAGCCAGTTGTTCAGATAGGTTGTTGGATTGAGACGGATGTGTTGATGTGTAAAATAAATTGCAATCTGGAACTTCACTGCAAGAAGCCGCTCAATTTTACACACAGGGACTTTAAACGTCTGTCGATACTAGTATGCTAGCAAGCGTTAGCCTTAAAGGCTAAAGTGTTGACTGTTGGCTATTACTGTCTTTGTTACATAGGGTTAGGGTTAGGTCAGTCATCAAGAGTTCCTTTAATTGTTTTGATGTTCCTTTGAGGGTGGACGTGGGGGCTCAGTGGGCTGAACAGACATACCCTAACCCATACATTGCTGTACACCCCTTCAGGGAAACAGTATTCCTGAATAGCAGTGTCCTCTTTTAGCGAGATAATGCCTCCCAGCCAACATAAAAACTTGTCCAGGAGTGGCATGAGAAACACACAAATTCAGATTCACTTGACAATTCAATCCAATCGAGAACAGGTGAAATGGGCAGGACAAATAAGTCCAATCAATGGAAGCTCCAACTCACTTTATACAGGACTTGAAACATCTGCTTTTAACGTCTTGATGCCAGATAAGAAAGCACACCTTCTGAGGTCTTATGGAATCCATGCCCTGATGGGTCAGAGCTATATTGGTGATAAAAGGACCACCTATGGAGAAGGTGTAACTGAACCCAAAGACTTCATACCCGTTTTTTCCTGTGATTATTGTAAGGGTTACACTGGGGTGTAGTTTTTCAGTTTCTCCAGCAGTTTGAGTTTTGTTTAAGATGTCTGAGTGTTTTTTCTGAGTACGCGTCTATTTAAGGCCCTGTCCATATAGTTTTTGCTTCCTGCAACCCTCGTAGTAATGTTATAACCAATGATGGTGTTAATTAACCCTGTCAGACCAACCATAATGATAATGAAGAACAACATTCCAGTTCCTTTCCACAATTACACATGAGGGCTTCACAACCTCCCCTCCCCTAAAGCCAATCAACTGCACCACCTTCTCTGTACCTCTATAATAGATTTTCTATGCCTGTTAGAGACATGGTTACATCTTGCATTGGAGGTGCCAGGCAAAGGGGTGGGGTCATGATCTATATTAAGCAAAGATACAGTGATATGAATTGTAACTAGCCAGATAAGACAAATAGGAGAGCCCCTAAGCAGATCACAGATAGTTTATAGTCCAGGAAACTCAGAGACAAGCGCTTTCATCACCCTCATAGACCTGTGGAGCAGCTTAGGACCCCAAAAGGAGAATTTGTAAATTTTGAAAGGGCAGTGCAGCAGACTGATTGGGAAAATGTTCTGACTTCTGGCAGTGCTGAAGCAGACTTTCAAACATTTGCAACTAGGCTACAAAATATAGTTGATGAGTTCACTAGGAAACTGAAAAGAAAGGAAAAAAATCCAAATAAAATCCCTTGGGTCAATAACATGTTTAACCTCATAACATCACATATTTAACTTGGTGAAGGAAAGAGACTCAAAAAAGCAATCACAAAGCAATCCGGAAGGCCAAAGCCAATTTTAAAAACCCCCAAATATTATTAATGAAGCAAAAGGTAACATTACACTGATCTGGGAACAGATCAAGAAGTTAATAGGGATCAACCACAGATCTAAGAACCAGTTAGCGCAGAAACTGAATGGTAAGCTAGTATAAAACCCCAAACAAACTCCTGCAGGTATTTTATCAACTTCTTGTGTGAGATTACACTGAATTTTCCCTTGATGACAGAAAATAATATTGAATTTGACGAAAGCAGGACTTCATTCATTTTTCAACGTATCTCTGAGCCAAAAACCAAAGCAATTAATATCTCTCCTGTATCCTCAACACCTAAGGATATCTATGGTATTAACTCTCAAATACTTACATCGCTGAAAGAAATAACACAAATAACTAACTTGTCATTATCACAGGGGATTTTCCCAAGTGCCTGGAAGACAGCAATGGTGTCTCCTATCTAAGCCTTATAACCCTAAGAAAATCTGTCCAATCAGCATATTACCGGTAGTACCCAAGATTGCTGATAAATGGGTGTCAGAGAAGCTTGTTTCCACCTGAAAATAGCAGTCCATTTAGACTTCAGAGCCCATTGCTTAACCTAAATATCGAACTGATTTTCCATAGAAAAGATCCAAACAAGGGTTGAAAAAGGCGATGTTGTTGGTGCAGTGTTTTCAGACCTTCGCACAGCTTATGACATAGTCAAGCACAAAGTCCTTCTGGCCAAAAGCTTTTAACGTCTCCCCATTAGCACTTAGCTGGATTAAGTCACACCTAACTGGTAGATGTCAACATGTTAAAGTCAATAACCAGCTCTTAACTTGTGCACTTAAGTACCACAAGGATCAATCCTCGACCCACCTCTGTTTATTCAAGATATGAATGTTCTGCCATGCATTTTCCCAATGAGGGAATACAACTGTATGCGGATGATACAGTCATATATGTACACGCCAAGACAAAGCAGATGGCTGTTGCAAAACTCACTGCAGCTATGGGGCAGATCACTAATTGTCTAAACCGTTTCTGCCTTCAATCAAACGTAAACAAACAATAGAGATAATAATAATAATAATAATACTTAACAGCTATGTAACATTATGCAGAATATCACAAAAAACATTATTGTATATTGCTATTGTGTCACAATTCAAATATCTGGTAATCATTATTGACTCAAATTTAATTTTCAAAGCGCACGTACAAAAAGTGAGCCAAAATGTCTGCTTTAGCATAATTAACTTTAAATATTAGAAAACCCCGATGACCTTTACTGCTGCCAAATATATATGAATGATCATGTCACATTTAACATACTGTCTCACAGTTTTGGGACAAAATACCAGTTCGACACCAAAACCACGGGCAACCCTTGACAACCAAATCCTCAACGTTCTCACACAGAAACACAGAAATAACTGCTTAATCTTTAAAATGTTGCATAACAATCCTCCTCCGACTTTGACTTCATTTATTACTCACCGTAACAATACCAGTTGGACTACCAGAAGCACCACGCAAGGCAACCTTTTAGTCCCATACAGGACGAGCACATTTGGTCAATTACCGTTTTATTATAGCAATAAAAAATTGGAACTCACTACCCAGCAACATCAAATATAAACACACATACGCTACATGTACAAAACTCTTAAAAATATGGCTTATTGATGGTTACAACTGCTGACATTAATTTCTGTTATGTGCAACATGGTTGTGGATTCTGATCTTCCTTCTTCACTAACTGCTTACATGTTTTTATGTGATTTTAATGTTTATTCTGTTTTAGTTTCATGAACTGCATTGATGCTGGTACTTATATGTGAAATATGCTTTCATGTTGTGACACCCCGCTCCCCCCTTCTTGTTAATGCCTGAACCAATAATGCCGATTATTTACGCATTTCACTTTTCTGTATTCTTGTCTTCTTTCCTTCTTTTATAATAATTAAATTATAAACCATGTATGTAATCATTTTAAGAGTGCCCACTGGGCAGAGACTACAGCTTTTTCCTTACTACAGCTTTACTGTCATTGTTGCTGTCTATTAATAGGGATTGTCGACAATATTATGAACCAAGAAGATAAACCAACAAAAAAACACAAACTTCTTGACCAGCTTCTCTTTGCTGCGATAAGTGAATTTCCCCAATTCATCTGCGCCAAGCAAAAACAAAAACATTAAGACACTGGATTGCATTAAAATTGTTCGGAATCATGACTGTAGACAGTACAAGCAAAGAGGGAATATCAGAACTGATCAATAAACATGCAGGTGATATACTCAATGTAACAGGCAAAAGATGAGACTATCCAAATCTTTTACAAATTCATGCATTACTTTAATGGCGGGCGTAAATGAATCATACTAACCACAGAAAATGTCTCATCTCTAGCTCAAATCATCACATAGTAATGATGCTCTGAAGATAGAGTGATCGGTGCGATCCTTTATGCTCCCATGGGCGTCAGAGGACAGTGCTGCCGGAGCTTCGAAGGTCATGGGCGCTCAGATATTTCTGTGTTCTCTGATTCTTTTCAAGATATTATGGATGTGAAAGATGACAACCCTAACTTCCCCGTAATTGTGCACTAAGAAATGTTCTTAAACTGCTCATGTAGTTTTTCGCATAGTGGAACATCTTGTCAAATCCCTGCATGTGACTGACTGAACCTTTCAGTGACATCCGCTCTTACACAGCCATCATACTATCTTGACCAACCTTTTTAAATGTGGAAGGTTCCAAACAGGTGTTTGTTTGACAACTTTCAGTCCTTCGTTGGTGTTGTCCAAACTTCTGATATGTGTTACCACCATCAAATTTGGAATGAGACTCTCCAGTCGTCATCGAATTCATAATCCAGCGGTAGCTTAGTAGTGAGGAATGTATAGGCCAGCAGCAAGACAAACCGTAGAGTGATGATTACTAGCTGTATAGTTTCATCTTTACCGGGGTTCCGTTATATCCCCATCCTGTGTGTATCTCAGATCAAATCATCTGTCAAAATCCAGCAGCCCTCTGGGATACTTATATGATTGAAAAACCAACACAACCAACTGGTGATGATGAAGTGTGAAGAAGTCTCAAGGAAAGACTTTTCGGTGCTGGCTCAGAAGCAACCGGCAGGGATTAGTGAAGATCGTATATTCAATTTAAAATCTTGAGACATGGCTTTGGACAGGTTTGGGATGTCATAGGAGATGGAGTATCCAACAAGATTAAGGGGAGCCATTGGCATTCTATTGCCGTTCTTGGTGGGATCTGGCATTGTTTGTTGTGTATTGTACGAGAGGTCTCGAGGGCGGATCTGCAGCTCCGACAACCATCGGACGATAGGATGGTTTTCTCTCATACCAGAAATTTTGGTCGGCCAACTCAGGCTCTCACACAGTTGAAGCAGAGCCACAACTCCCCCGGCTGATGTCAGCGCCTTTTTCTTCTTCCTGCACCTGTGTGAAGATTCAACTGAGCGTCTGGGTTGCCATGGCAACATGGGACGTCATGTGGATAATAAAAAACAATTGTCTTAAAGTAGAAAGTGCAATTTATTTGTCTGTTAGCAACAGCACAGAAAGGAAGAAAAAGAGAAAAAAAAAGTTTTTAGCTTTCAGAGCAGTTTTAGCTATCAAGTGAGACTTTATACAGTAGAACATTGCCTATTTACCTCCAATTCTCACCGCTAAATAGAACAACCATGCTGTCCACATAGTCCTTGCCACCTACAATATATTCGAGCGCTTCTTTTTTCAAAAGCTTTCAGAGAACTTATCAAATCGGCTCTTTTCTGTCTCGTTTGCATGTTACTATCAAACAGACTTCTTTGATTTGGAGCTTTTTTTGAAACTTTAACAACAATTGTCAATAGTGACACCCGGCTGCTTGGGTTGATAGGTTGTACAGTGAGAGCACTCATGTCCTACGCAACAATTGGACCCTACAGTGTGAGCACAGCAACTGTGAGCTTCCTCAAACAATTTCTTCGTAGAGTGTGAGTAGAAATCAAACAGCCAAGACTCTCAAATCTTACATTGTTAGCCCAGCTTTAGAGTAGGGCGGCTGAGTGCATTCTCCCGGGCTCAGGTTTCCCACTGATAGGAAGTCACACATCCGATAACCACTTTTTATGTGTTGATGTTTGTGAGTATGTGCATGTTGGTCATCGAAGGAGAGGGTATATAAGGTGATCAAGGATTTGCGTTCTTTGATAGTGTGAAAAGAGGCGGGGAAACTCTACTCATCTACTTACGAGCAGAAGTTTACCGATAGGAAAGCCAACCAAATGTTTGAGGCTCCAAAAAGATAACGGGAAGCGGGTCCAACAAAGGGTAACTCAAATTGGAACATTTTGCAATTATAGCAGTAAATCCCCATAGACCTTTGATGAAGGCACATTATGCACAGCTCTGTCAAAACCCTGAAACTCCCCTAGGGTTTACTGTATTATCTGACTTAACACGTCCTTACACGTAAACAAACTGCATCCTAACTAAATTATTATAAGATAAATTGTGTTCTTTAAACAGATTTTCAGACAGTTTAAACAGAACAGACTTTACGAGTGTTTTTTAAAATTAATTATCACAAACAAGTCATCGTAGTGCAGCTTGGGATAGTACAAGCTACGATTTGAACAAAATTATATGAATGGTTGGATTTTTTGCTCCGAAACTCTAGCAAAATTAATTTCCCTGATTCACCAACTTATTGACATAACCATGGTACCCACTGGGTGTTATTTATTGATTATGATTATTATTATTTACTGTTTTATATGATATGTTTACAATCTTCATATACAGGTGAAGTTGCCGGCAATACAGTTTTTGTTAAGACATCTATAAATAATTGATATTAGCTGGGCTTCCATACTGTGTTCTGAGTTGATCATGTCAACAGACGTCAGAGGCTAGACATAATGAATGACCAGGTTTTCCACTTACTATGATCTTACCTTATAAAGGTAACAAGGGTTGTTGACAACACTTTTTACTTCATTCTTTAACATATACCGTGCTGTGGGATGGATATAAGCGCACACCTTATTTAAAAAGGGACAATTAATTAACATTCATTTGCTTTGATTATTGAGGAATCACAATTTAACCTTTACTTAACATGCCGTGAATCATGAGGTTTACACAAGAAACTAATTTCTGAGGAGCACCTAATTAATGATTAGCTGGAAATATCATACGAAGCCCAGTTTAAGCCCTTTTTAATTGCGAGGCATATACATGTGGCTGTGAAATCACAGTCATAGATTTCAGTGGACTTTAATAATGTCATGTGCTATTTTTGCTTTACTTAAGTGCCGAAAAAAAAATGTCAAGGCACGCCTAAGTGCACTCAGACGCACATGGCAAAAAACACTGCTTCACCCTGCCTTCTGAGGTTTTAGTGTGTTGAATAAAGCAAATCTCTGAGTGAATGCAATGACTCATCATCAGGGTCATTTGCCTTTCACTGCAAATGAGTGTGGGTGTTTAACTTGCAGTTATAAGCTGGATGTTGATTTTTAATCAGTGAGAGAGAAATGGTGAGTGAGACCCAGCTAGTGTTAGACTCATATTGTAAATATGAGTGTGAGAGTTTGTTTGTGTGGATGTGGAATGTTGTATGCATCACAAAGAGAGAGAGAGAGAGAGAGAGAGAGACGCTTGAACCGAGGGCTGCATTTTTGAGAAACATTGTGCCCTCAGAGCCCCTCGCTTTTTCCTAAAAGGGTTTTGGCCTCCAGATTCTTGTTGTCTGACGGAGAAAAGCTCTGTATATTGACAAGGATGTATACTAACTTATCCCATACATTTGAAGGAGGGGCATGCAACAAGTATAAGAAGAGATGTGACAAGTGTGGTGTAATGCACCTTTTGCCCGATTCCTCAAACAAGAGGAAGGCTTGTCCTTGGAAAAGAACTTTTCTCATCTGTGTGAAGCAGGTTTAAGTGTTGAAGGTTTTTAAAATTAAAGGCCATGGGAGAGAGAATTCATTGTTTAAGCTCTTTAGATAGAAATCCAGCCTACATAGAAATACTATAATATCTAAAGCAATACCGCATTTGAATGGTTGTGCATAAAATTCAGCATAAAACTCCACCACAAACGGGCTTGAAACAACGCTGTCGAAGTAGTTAAGCTTTAAGATCCACCTCGTAAAACCGTCGTTTGATAAATGGCGGGGTCAGTGCAGGCCACCGAGGGAATTCAACTTGGCTGATAGATGGCTGCAGACAGCGCAGCAAGCACTTGGTCCACGGCCACGGGAAATCTCCAAAATCTGGCGCTGGACGGGGCTGCAGTAAAGTTCGCGCAACCATCAGTTACATTCGCCGTCTGATCTTTTCCAAATCTGACCTGGAACCACTTGCGTTGCACCGCCGAGGAAATTTGACCAGCAGAGGAGTGACCATATTTTCTACGCGTCCCCGCCTTCGGCCTGCCACCAGTTTCATGAGTTGGGTTCATGTTTCCTTTGACAGTCAGGTTTCACACTCCATGGCTTCCTCTGGTACTCAATGGTAAAGTATGATCCTCCATTTATCATAACACAAAACAGTTATCCAGCAACAACATATGTATCACATTCATCCCTGTTGCTTTTTCAGAGGCAAAACTTTTCTTCATCTGTTTTCTGCCACTTCTGCCAAAAAATGCGAAAGCCCTCTCTCCAACTTGTGTTTGTTTTTTTGTCCCTTCTAGGATAGTGTAGATTCAAGTTAGCACAAAATGGAAACCTCCATGGAAGAGGACTTGCTCCCTCTGGAGATATAAAGGATTTTTTTACAGACTAACTCTCAAAAGTATTTTTATTTTCTGGTGATTATACTCACATAGTTACATAGTTAGTCAGTATTATATTCCATTTATTCAAAGAGATAATTTTTTACACTTTGTACCTTTAAGCTGTCTGGAAAATATAAAGGAAAAACAAGTCTGCCCACATAAACCTACATATTACAACTAGGTGTATGTAAACACTGCCTATTTAAAAGTAGAAGCATTCTCTTCAACAAACATCCTTATACATCAAAAAAGAGGGATTGTATCTGCTTTTTTGTTTAGTTGAAATCTTATTGACAGTTCATTCATTTACTTTTTGAGTACATTTAGAAATGGAAACTAATGACTTTAGAATAAGTTTGGGAGGCAATTTAAATGCGGTAACTAATAAATATATACAGGGACACCAAAACCTCATGAAGTAACACACCTGAGCTCCAAAACATTAAAGATGACTCTCTTCTGTGGCGTGTACATTATCCTCTTAAAATGGATTACACGTTCCACTTTGGGAGATAGTAGTTGTCAAATGAAAATTAAAAACATGGACGACTTTCAAGGCAGGAATGGAATATGTCATTAGCAGACCACCACTCAAATTATTCCATAAGATCCTCGAATAAGTCCTCGATATCATGAAATCGTCATCGCTGATGCGTCAGCATCGGCAGATCCTTGGTGTTTACACGATAACTCAAAAACTGTTTCATCGGTCATTTACAATTTATATTCTCCCCTAGTCCTTACTGTGAGGAAAAAATGTGATTTTTAGAAAGGGCGATTGTACATTTTGGACACTAGGGAGAGCTTAAAAGTTTTCTCCAACAGTTTTCATGCCATAGTTTCTCAACCGTTCGTCCGATTTATCCAAAATTTGGTGCATATCGTTTAACTGTCAATCAACTCAAAGAGATCTATTTTGTATGTATCATATTTCACACTAAAGGCTTATATTTTACTCACTACGGGGAGCTATTTTTTTTATCTTACGAAAAATGACTTCCTAACCGCTCGTGCGATTTAGTCCAAATTTGATGTAAATAAAATGATTAATATTAGACTTTATACTAGATGGCCCATATCCTCGAGATATCTATCCTTGACTAAAGGATTGATATGCTTGACAAGGATAGATAAACTCATGGATAGATATCTATCTTGACAGTTATAATATCTTAAGTAAAAAAAACTGTTTTATGGACATAACTTCATAATTAATTCGATGAATTAAATGAGGGGATTACTTGTACAATTCTGCAAATTGGGGGCTATTCGGGGATAGACCCATTCCTGTCGGAGAAGACAGCGTAAGCCTTGTCTATGTACCATTAAAAAAACTCACAACTGTGCAGATAAATTGAGATTTGATACATGTTTCCCATAGAACGCTACTTTCGATGGTCAATCTCAGATGCTCGGATAATGTGGGGATGTCGTTGAAGGATTTCTAAGAAATAATTCTATATCACTTGTAACTGGCCAAAAAAGAGCCCAACTAAAAGAAAGGAATAACTGGGAGAATACTCTGACATCACTAACTCGCCAACAACAAGATCATCTTTCAGTATAAACGACAGGAAGAAATATATATGTTTTAAATGAAATTATGGTTTAATGGTCGACGTTTTTAATTTACAGGACAGGACAATGTCCTTATTTTCATGGGAGTAAACCCGGCTCTCTTCTCTCCAGCAAATTACGTAACAATGAGCAACTAGTGGATAGCCCTCCCATTCAGTTTCTCTCCAATATGCCCCTTCATTAATTAATCACCAGTTCCAGAGTTTCCAACAAAAAATGAAATCAGAGGAAAATAAATGGTAATTTAGAAACCATCAGTTCCATTTTTCAGGACTTCGTTCTTCCAAGTGTGTCAGTTGAAAAGATAAAATATTGTTACAAATCTTCCAGAATTTTATTTTACCTTCTGGTAAGGCTTTGGCTTTCTTAAGCTTGTTATGTTTGGCTCTACTACTCATGAAGAACAGAAATGTTTACAGTCATTGTATCTCTTCTCTTTAAACCAGGCACACAATCAGTACAAGTTTTAGACCAATATCTCTCCTAATCTCCAATGTAAAATTGTTTTGGCAAAACTCTAGCCTTTGGACTTTATCACATTAATCTTACATCAGTCCATCAAGATCAAACTGCATATCGTTTTCTCTATTTTGAAATCGACTCTTTTTACCTGCTGTGATCTCTGTTGAGCCTATGATATACTACAATATGAATTTCTCTGGTTTTAATTGAAACACATGGGATTCTGAATTTTTTTTTCCAAATATGTTTAAGATCTTAGTTAATATTGTTGAAGATCTAACTGGAAACAATTGCTCATCATAATTCCCTGTTTGTCAAGGAACACATCCACTGCTATATCCGATGTCTACCATAGATTATGAGGAGTTTTGATTTTTAAGTTTAATTTCAACTTCTAAAATAAAAAAATAAAAAAATATGCCCTTCTGGCTTTGTCTATCGTCATCAGTGCAGATGTAGATATGGGAGACATGGGCGGCTGCCCAGGGCTGCGTGGCACTCCCATCAATCAATCAATCAATGACTAATGCTGCACTTCATTTCAATTATAATGTCAACATGTGGGTCTATTAAGCTGTTCAGAGTGGGTGCCCCAATAGTTTGTGAATCCCATGGTCAGAGGTGGGAGATGGAGATGGTGATGGCCCGCGGAGTCCAGCAGGTAATGTAGCCATCAGAACGTGTGAGGACGGATATACATGGATAGACCTGACATCTGTCCACCAACTTGCTGCACCCTGCCCATCTACATCTTCATCCGATCATAATGCCTCATTCCCTCACGTTGACTTTATTAGAGTGTAATTATGACCAAAGCCCGAATGGTCCAATTAGGATGCGCCGGGATCGGACAAATATTTAGAAATAGTTTTCAGGGTCATATCAGGGAAAGCCCATGTCCGGTTCGGACTTGGGGATCAAGCACACTTATTTATCAAGTAATGTAATGCTGTCTAAGTTTGCTGTTCTATGAGCCATAGGTGTAATATGGCGCCAATATTCCATGTTCTGTCCAACAGGAACATATATTGGATATAATTACACACAGTTTCTTCATGATAATGTGTGTAGCCTTTAGCAAAATTATTAAAACTCTAACACAAATCAGGTAATAATAGGTGACTCCACAGAATCTTCCTGTACTGCCCAGAGCCTGAGCTCAGTACAGGGGCCAGATTAGGGATTTTTCAATGGAGTGGCCAGGGCCCAGGGGGGACAAAGGTATAAGTAGGGGTGACCACAATACACCGTTAATATTTGTGCACATTCCACAGAATTTGTATTATTCATTGATAATGTATTGGAAACAAATTAAAACTGATTAATGAGCTCAATTGCATATAAATGCCTTTAATGGTTGATCTCTTTCTTTTTTCATTTTTCAGATCCAAAGTCTGGTAATACTAACAATTAAAAATAAGTGGGATAATTATCTGAGCAGGTTTTTAAAGATAAAGCTATTACATTGTCAGATAAGTGAGCAAAACACTAAACATACATAAATAAATATGTATTCATATATTGTATGATACAAACCATGGATTTAATCTTCTTATGAATTAATTGACAATGATTCATCGGAATTATGTAAAATACCATATATTAAAGCATGCTATTGAAACGCTGAAAGGGAGGTTTGCCCAGGGGGCTACAGAAGCTAAAACAACCTCTGCTGCAGATTATAAAAAGAAATCCTTAAATTTTCTTCATTTTTTAAATGCGTCGATGTCCAAATTTTATCATCCATTCACAAAACTAACTATAACATGCTTCAAAACATGGACATCTGTCTGACTTGGACAGATGGTTTAGCCAAATTGTCTTTCTATTGTATAATATCGATTATCAACATGATATCTTAGCAAAGATTAATTTAATATGCAGCATGATCCCACTGCCCACTGGGGAGTGGGGCGACTTGTGTCTACATTTATCTGGAATTAGCAGTATCCAAGGCTCAACAATACAATAGTCTGTAAACAGCAAGGAGGATTTGGCCTCTCACATTTAGAATTGTATTGTATATTTATTATGCTCCGCCCCCTTGAGAGGTGGTTCTGTTAGGACAAAAATACACTGGCTCCTGATTAAACGTGATATAGCCACTCCTTATAATTTTGAGCCAGACTATGTTCTATGTTGTATCTCCTCTTGTATGTCTATTATAACTGTCTTACCTCAAGGCTTTGGGCATATGGATTTGAAATGGCAAACATTCACACCGATTTTCAATAACAAATCGGTTTGTTTGGAGCGAAAACTCTTAACCCTCCTACCATGAACTGAATGCGACATTCACAATCTTTCCCTTATTACCAGTGACAAAGGTATGAGATCCAAAAGTTACCAAAAGATAGTAAAAGTTACCTTTCCAAACCAGCTCAATTGGGGCTGAGGTTGAAAAATAATGTCCCTGGTGCTGTTAACCAACAGGGTGTCAGCGGTAACTATGGTTGAAAGTAGATGATCCGCTGAAGAAGAAGAAGAAGAAGAAGAAGTAGAAGAAGAGGAAGATCCTCTTTTCTCTTTTCTCTCTTACTTTGCTGTTGGAAGATCCATTAACAACTTCTGTAGTAAAAGAAAAAAAGTAAATACAGTATTGAATATCATGCAGGTATATAGTATATCACGCTTCTACGTTTGTTAACTGTCATGGTTCGGTTTTATTTTGTAGTTTGAGGTTGTGCTTCCTGTTTTATTTTGAACGTTCACTTCCATGTTCATGTCCTTCTACTTTCCTTTCTGTCCTTAACTCAACGTTCTCTTCCTCCGAATGTTTGTGCGTGAATCCTGTTTCCCAGTGTCTCCTCCTCGATTGTTGAATGTTGAAACCTGTCCTCAGCCATCACCTGTCCTCAGCCCTCACCTGTTTTCCATTTGTCTCGTTACTCTTTGTATTTAAGTTGTTATCCTGCTCTGTCTTTGTCAGATCGTCTGTGTTACTTACCTGGTAAACCTGCCTATGGTTTCGTCCATGTTCTCGCCTTTGTAAGTTCCTTTAACACGTGTTCATTGGTTTGTGATTTTGGATAATTATTTTTTATCTGTTTTGCCGTAGTTTTTTATTTTTATTAAAACATTATTTCAGAACATTTACTTTTAGCGTGAATGCAATTGGGTCCTGTAATGCTAAAGGTAACCCAAACGTATGATCCAATTTTCCTTCCAAAGGCTACTATGATTTTTACTAACCACTGCTGACTGGGAACACCCAACAAGTTCTGGAGATGTTCTCACCCTGAGCTGCAGCCATCCCAATATTTCAAATCCGCTCCAATCCTTTTGCATGTCCATTTTCTCTGGTTACGAAACAGAACCTCAAGGACAAAATATTCACTAGTATGTCCCACCCACTGACGTTTCCTTTTTAACAAGATAATCAATGTTTTTCTGACTTCTCCTGTCAGGGGTTATAATGCCATGACTGATCGTTGTAGAGATGGTTTGTAGACGAGAAAGCCCATGAAATTGCAGCTGGGCAAGAATAAAAGTGTACTGGCCTCACAACACATGAGTAATTCATTAGGATTTACAGTGTATTAAAAGCATGCATGACAGTGTTGCTATATCTTCACGGTGATATCAGCACTAAATCAAAACATTGATGTCATTGGCGGGGTTATTCTAGCACGCAGTGCACAGACATCCAGGACAGTTGTCAAAATTCCATTAGACGTGCATATGTTTTTCTTGAATACATTTTGGGTTTTGTTCCTTGCATGAAAATTAATATTGCATGTTATTCTCAACTTCTGCAATGGAGACGCCCGCTCAAGTTTGTTTGACTTCATCTGTTTGTTAGTTTGTCTGCCCGTTCTCAGGATACTTTGTGGATGGTTGTAACATTGGCCACGGAAGAATAAATTAATACCGGGTACAGATTTAGTTTTGAGTGCCCAAACTACAAATATAAGCTTAACAGTATAAGAACAAAGAGGCAAGCGATGGCATTACATAAAGAAGCTAATCAGAGTCATAAAATTCTATTCTGATCATATGATGGCAGTTACATTTTGAACCCTAAATAAACAAAGCCACATTTTCGTAGATTCCCGAAGAAAGGTGCCGCATTGCTGGATTTTGCTTGAATTCAGACAACGCTCACATCAAACACACAGACCTGCAGCTCTTCATGTAGCCATGATGCAAACAGGGCAGAGAAAAGGTGACTGCATATCGAGTAATATTGATAATAAAAGATTTATAGCATAATAGCAGATATTTGAATGTATAGATGTTTATGGGCGTCGTCAGACCCAAAGTAATGCAACTGTTACATGTTGGAATGCAGCTTGCTGACTTCTCTGTATGTGTTAGAAAGATAGTAAACACTTTTTACACTGAACATTTCAGCCTCAAGGGAAGAACTCAAAACAAAAAGCTGAGCTGGACATTAAATGGTTAATTTAAACCTACCGAAACAGTCAAAATCAATATGGCACTGCATGACATACGTACAGAAATAAATCAATGTATAGATGCATAGAAAACTCTGTCAATAACAACATGCTTTTTTAAAGTCAACTGTCATTTCAGTATAAATCATCTCAGGCACACAGTGAGATTATCTGATTTCAGATACCGAGCTTCTGCAAAAAACAAGGATTCACTTCTATACAAGACTAGTGGAAGCTGCACAGCCAAAGACCACAATCAAAGCAAGTTCTGCCAATAATGATAGCTTTCAACCTGTCCTAATGGTACCGATTAATCGTCTCAACCAATTTAAGTAGGAAATGGCACAATCTGTTAAAAGAAGTGAAAACACCTGCACAGGGAGTTTAGTGGCTGAATGTATTTGAAACAACACAAATGAGGCTTTAATGAAATGTTCTTTAATGGTAGGATTAAAATGATAAAGGGCCTGTAATGGTGTGTACGGTTGCAAGTTTTCATGCAAGTCAAGTTCCTCATAACTAATTTTACTACAGCAACAGTGTAAACGCCTAGCATTTATCTACATCACACTGTGTGAACGATTTAATCTCTTTCACATGATATGTAACATGACTAAATTATGTACAGCTTTAAGATCGTAGGTTATCGGTCAAAATAAAATTAGCAGTTTTTGTGCTGTTGGTGTACGATCTACTGCCGTGTTTCCCAAGCTTGGCTTTCCAACCCTCCAAGATAAGTCTGAGGGGTTAGACAATGCATATGTGTCGCTTACCTGGTCAAGAGATTGCACCAGGATGCACCGTGGCATGTAGACAATCCTGGCAAGTTTCTTTTCCCTCTTATATTGGCTTCTCATTAGGCATTACTGGATCATTATGTCACTTCAAGGTAATCTAAGAAGGTTTAATAAAACTTTGGTGTACGTGTAAAAGTTCTAACCAATCAGCCACAACTTTATAAGCCCTGAGTGAAGTGAATAAATTTGATCATCTTATTAGAGAGGCACCTGTGAGTGGGACAGATACATTAGGCATCAAGAAGAGACTTTTTCCCCCCAAAGTTATTTGTTGGAAGCAGGAAAAATTGCCGAAAATCAGCGCAAGCGTTACAAGGGCCAGATTGGAATAGCTGGAATGCAGGTCTTGTTGGGTTTTCCAGGTCTGCAGTGGTCTGCACCGTCGAAGGAAAGACAACTGATGAACCTGTGACAGGCCCATAGTTTGTACCCTAGTGTAGCACAAACTACTGAAAGAGTTAATGATGGTTCTGAAAGATAGGCGTCAGACCACATGCTGCATCACAGCTTGCTCCCTAATGAGCTGTGCATCTGCAAACCAGCGATCATGTTGACCCTGCCCACTGTCGAAGGCAGGTGCAGATACGTCACTTACCTGATGTAGAATTGACAACTAGATGCACGGTGGTGACAAGGTCAGCCAGGGGAGGCAGTGGGATTCATTGAGCAATACTCTTCTCGGAAATTTTGGGTCCTGCCATACATGTGGATGTTACTTTGACATATTACACCTACCTATTGCGGATCAAGTGCACCCCTTTTTGTAAATGGTATTCCCAGAGTGTGCACCCTGCCACACTACGACATGTACAAGAACAGGGTGTCAGCGATGTGCTGGCAAAAAAAATCCCATCCATCGAGGTTCCCATCTCACAGCTTCTGTGGGACTTAACGGATCCCTGCAAAAGTCTGGTCCCAGATACTAAAGCACACGTGTTAGACGTCTGGTGGAGTCCATGCCTCAAAGGTCAGAGCTGTTTTTGTAGCAAAAGATGGACTCGCACAATATGAATTGACTGGAGGAGATCTATCTTGTATATATCATATTTTATGCTCTTTTTATGAAAAGAGCAGCCCTTAAAACTTCACATTTAATTTCAGAGGATTTGGGCCTTTCAGGTTACATACCCTTGTTTTCAAAGACGGCAGTTTAGGCCTAGTTCTAGTCATATTCCTGGTCTTAAAAGTAAAGCTTGCTCTCTTGCCACTGCTCACTGCCCTAAATATTTCAAATTCTAAGGACAAATATTGCGACTGAGATCAATTAAATGAAACATATTTAGGCATATTTCATTTAATCCATTTTCATTGAGGGAATAATCCTCCAAATTGGTGACAAATGTCATTATAGACACCACACACGTTATGCCGGGAATGAAAGAGAAGAACATCAACAATGCGCTGAAAACTGAATCAAGGAGGAGAAAGGATGTACGGGGCATTTTAAGGGGAACAGGTGGGTATGGCTGTCAGGAAACAAGAACATTATTTGAATATCTACATATTTCATAACCATCCCGAAGAGGTGGAGTCGTCCATCCACTCACCTGATGCGTTTCCTGGGATTTGTGGAATAGGGTAATGAGCATACACTCAAACCAGTGGGTTTGGGACTTAAGCCTGTCTCCGTGACAGTTGTTGCAATGATGACAAATCTTCTATTTTAATAAACAAAATGAAAAAAAAGAGCCTGGAATGATATCTCATTGTTGCGTTTTTTGGTCATTACATGGCCAACACAGGAGGGTTACAACAGCTTATTCTCCACACAGGAGGATGCGTTACACTGTGTGCCTTACAGGCAGAATAACACAGACCTGGTTTGTACGGATTTGTATTTGTGGTCTCTGGGTTCAGACTGTAAGTCAACAAAGTACTTCTGCGAAATCTGGAAATCGTGAAATGTTTATTTGCAAGCTCTACCTGCACCATACAGCTCCTTCTCCTGAGGATGAGTCACCCACAGGCACACATACAGTACATCTGTGGTGGGCTTTGGATAAGCTCCTGCAGGAGAATGAGGGGCAGAGAACACTGCTGAGCCATCACAGCTCTACTGATTTTCTGTCACAATGTTTCACAACAGGAGACAATATCTGGTAAAGGAAACTGTAAATCTCACACATCCCTCGCCCCCCCACAATAACCACTGTGTGAGGTCTTGCCCACAGTCAACTATGTATTTATCAGGAGAGGCTGGTATTTACTGACACGTTGTTTTCTCACAAACTTTCTTTGCTGAGTTAATATAAGAGTGAGACTGCAACGTGGGGCATTTCTAAAAAAAAAAACCAAACTGCTGGGCAAAGAATGACGATGACAAATGAAAACAAAACTACAAATTAATTTCTGCTATGGCACACAATAAATCCATATATGATGACATCAAATCAACAAGGCCTTTTTTTTTTATGAACTTGAACAACAGCCAACTTCAATGTCGTCTTTATCCTTCCTTAAATTAGGCATCCATGTAGATAAGATGTTCACGTAGTATGTTGTGCATACCTCTTGTTTCAAACTGCTCAAAAAAATATTAAAAAATAGCAAAGGATTAAAATAACCCCTATGCTCTCGTACAAAAGTTCAAAATAACCAACTAAAATGTTTCATTTGTTCAAAGAAGCAGAAAAAGAAGTTAAAATGTTGATTCATAGGTGATCAGGATTGGTACTTCATTCTGTGACAACTAAGCAACAGTTTAAACCCCTGTAATGGATGTAATGTAGTTATAAAGGCCTACCTTATCCGGAATCACTCTGTTTGATGACCTCTTCAGTTGTATCCTCCCAAATAAGCTCCAATTTGTGAAAAAACAAACAGCCGGTGTTTATATTTTTATTGTACCTTTTTCTTTGCTTCACACTGCTGGATGTGTGCGATACAAATGTACGTGGTGTCAACAACAATCTCACCGACCCTGCTTTACATGCCAAATTCACGGTTCATCCCAGGAATTTCCATAATCCCCATTTAAATATTTGCATTCAGCATCACGGAACGAGGGAAAGAGCAAAAGGAACACTTTTATGCCTTTCTTATGGTACCATCATTTTGAATTAAAATGAATATTAGTCGTGACAGCACACTATCAGATGGCATATTTTCCTTTTTATCATTTAATTCAATTTTATCATAAATCGTTGAAAACTATCCACAAATGCTTTCTCTGTCGTCATGCGTAAACATGAGCATGTATGTGTATGTATATGTAAGTAACTCTATTCAGGTTTCATATACATACAATTTGGATTATCGCAGGTAAAATAGAATCCAATAACCACACCATTAGCATTGAAAGGACTGAAAGGACAGACGGTACTGCTGGTCAGCTCTCTATGACTTATTCCACGGTGATACATTGCCGTAAGATATCAGGTCATCTAATTAGACGGGGGACTAAAAGTTCACAGCTGTGACGTGCTGCCTTGTGGGAGTCAGGAACATTGGACGGATTAGGCTATGTGCTTCCATTAGTATGTGATAATATGTGTCTATATCCCCAGACATGCATAAACATTAGGATTTGTTCCAACACTTAATTGACCAAAGCATTCTCCTCATTACTTCACGTCAACACTTGAGGTTTGTTGAATCAGAATGAAAATCATACTTCATTAACTCTGTGCTGTTGTATGCATGTATGTTAGAGTAATTGTACCTGGGGGTGTGGTGAATGAAATGTTGTGAATGCTGACCTTTCATCTACATGTAGGATATTTGCTCTCAGTAGCCTTGTCTGATGCCTCTGTTTAAAGCCACTCAGCCCCGACTCGGTGTGAGATTCTGCAAAAGGCCTCATAACTGGCATCAAGTGTAGAAAAATTACACCATAAAATCTAATTTCACTCACATGTGCCAACAGTGAAAATAAGACACCAGCATGAATATAAAATAGTGACAAATATGAGTAATAACCTCAGGGTGAAACGCCATGGAAGTCACTCTGATCTTTGTTTGACAGTCCAACTATAGAGTAAACAACTTTGTGGAAGACATATATTTTACTTACAAATCACAACACATAGCATGTAGTGCTTCTCAGGGAGGCAAGATAAAACAATGGGTCCAACATCATCTGACATTCTACCTGCAGTTGCTAAGCAACACCCACCTCCAACCTCTCAGTCTGTCCCATTGGTCAGCAGGAAAAACACACAAGGCATCCTATTGGCTCAGAGAAAGTTAATAAACTTTAGCCAAGACCAGCCTCCCTATGTGCGTACATACCCTCTCTCTCTCTCTGTCAAACACACACACACACACACACACACACACACACACACACACACACACACACACACACACACACACACACACACACACACACACACACACACACACACACACACAGAGTGAAGAGATTCTTGTGAATGAGAGCATGAGAGGATGTCAGTGCTGGCGCAGTAGAGTGCTGATATATGCATTGAGCTCCTGAGCTAAAAATAAAGATCACACTGAATGCTGTGCCATTGAAAGTTGTGAGACTGAATTCAAAGTGACAGTCTAATTTTCTCCGGACAACAATGAGGTCCCACCCTCATCAAAGAGCCAGGAGGTATTTATTTGTCATTTGTTTTATAGTATAGAATTCTAATTAAACTGAGTTCAAAACACTTCTTTATATTTTGTTACCTAGCATGTTATATATGGTTGGCCGAAAACCTTTAAAATACAATTAATGGTTCCCAAATGATTCCCAGCCCTATCAGATGTACTAAAACTAATTCCACTATTGATCCTTTTCAACTATTTAATCAAACAGTTTTCCTGTTACATGTGGATGTCTATTTGTCTGTTACCCTTGGCTAACTATTTCCATTCTTAGATTACTTTAAAAATCATTTTATTGCTGCAGAGGCAATCATTTGAGCTGAGACTGAGTGGTTCCCGCCCTTTCAAAGCTGAATATGAAAATGGTTGAATACGCATGTTATGTAGAATCCTCAGAGACACGGGTAGCTGGCATCACATCGGTTACTGGACCCAGGAACTCACCTTACTTTCATAAAGCTACCGGAAATCTAGCTTTTCAATATTAAAGAAATAAGAAAGTTATCTGTGTGTTATTCAATAAGTCACTCTCAGGTTGACTAAATGTTCCCAGTCGTTATATTTTTCATCCTCTCTTGGTCTGTACTACGTCACTTTAATTTTAGTTGGAACATAATGTGACCCTCACTTCATTGAAAACCACATTCAAAGACAACATCAGTCACACAAGGAAACAGATCATATATTTTAGAAGGGTACTGATTTAGAGGAAAACGCACAGGCACAGATTCTGTTACAAGCAGTTTTATTATGAAATATCAATGAACCCATAATGTTAAGCATACAAGAGAGAGATGAATAAACACACAGATAGCTCCATGAAATGTTTGATTGCAGTACTTCCATTTAAGGTCATACATGGTCTGCCGATGGGATTAGCTGCTGTCACTGTGTATGGAATATATACATTATATACGTACACACTATTGTATGCATGGAAATTTGAAAGCCTTAGTCTGAGTTTCGCTCTCCCAACCTGGAAGACTGGATTGTATCATGATCCTGGTCCATACTCAGAATTTTCTGCTGATTTTTCAGAGTTATTAAGTCTCTAAATAGATGAAGTAATTATTACAGGTGATTTCACTATTCATTTAATAAAAAGGAAGAAAAAAAATCAAATACATTAAAATTCGATCAGGTTTATCTAATTATTGGAGTCTATTGGGTCCAAAGGAGATGAGGAGGTGATGTGCAGTAATGTTCGTAACGACAGGGACGTGGAAGGACTTGGTGATGGAATGGAGGCGTCCAGGAGAGTATATTCAAGAAAAGATTGGCAGATATAGATAGATAGATAGATAGATAGATAGATAGATAGATAGATAGATAGATAAGATATTTTCATGAGGGATGAAAACATTCTACGGCCATTCATGTCGGATGAAAACCATTGACAGGAATACAAATACTTGTAAGGCGAAGAGTGAGGTAGCTAAGGCTGAACAAAAGGCTTATGACGAGCTGTGTGAGAGGTTGGACTATAAGGAAGGGGAAACGGATTCATACCGATAGGCGAGGCAGAAGGATTGAGATGGGAGGGATGTGCAGCAGGTAAGGGTGATTAAGGATAGCGATGCAAATGTATTAACAAATGAGGAGAGTGTGAGGGCAAGATGGAACGAGCAGCCTACTTTAGAGAACTGATTTATGAAGAAAATGAGAGCGAGAAAAGGGTGCAGAATGTAGGGAAGTTCAAAGGATTGGTAAGTCATAGTATCATGCTCACCTCATTAATGGACTTTATCAGTTTATGACAGCTTGTACCTAAACCATTTACTGTTTTTATCATACCCTGAAACCTGTCATGATTTATGGCATTGAAATAGGATATTTAATGGTCTTCCCACAAAATCCTTTTCTATTCGATCATTATTAGATACATTTGGAATATGTATAACTGGATTACTCACTTATAAAAGTTATATCTGAAGTATATCTGATGAGACTTTAGCAAAATTTGGAAAAGTGATTCCATCAGCTTTTCTTTCATTGGTGTGTGTCAAAACAACAGAGGACACATATGCAAACGTCAGTCCATCCCAAAATGTTCATCTTGTTCATAGTGCTGCAGGCTCAAAGAATAACTCTCGACTCTAATGCCCCTCAAAAAAAAAATGTAATAATGCATATTAAGGAAAACAATTCAACCCGATCATTAAGCAATCAGCACAAAAATTAAAGACAAAATGCCATCCAACTAAACCGGAAGAGTCTCGATTAGCCCGGCAAGGTAGTCTCAAAGAAAATTGGTAAGCTCTCCGCTTTGCCAGAGCAGCCTATTACTCAGCACTAATAGAAGAAAAGAGAAGAATAGAATATGAACCCCAGTTTTCTGTTTGGCACTGTTACCAGGCTGTCAGAGTCATAGCTCTATCTATATACCTCGTATAACCCTCATCAGTAACAACTTTATGAGCCTCTATACCGATACAAGTATTTTTATTAGAAACAAATCTGATCACCTCCTGCCCTCAATTGATATTAATATATATTCAAACACTGTACGCTTTGGAACAGCTGCACAACTTATAAACATTCATAATATACAATGTGCAGACTGCTTCAGTCACATTGACCTCAAAAACTAACTGGACTTTCTTTAACTATGTCTTCATCTCAACCTTTATCCTGTTTCCGACACATCATTCCAACTAGGCTGCCTAAGGACATCTTACCAAGAGTAAGCAAGGACCGTTAGAAATGGAGAATATCTCTTTATCAACAGCACAAGAACCAAAATCCTTTAAAGGATTCAGCTTCTTCTTTTTTTATTCATAAAAAGCTTAATCTTGATCCTGAGGTTTGAGCTAACATTAGACCTATATCAAACTTTCCCTTCCTCTATAAAATCTCTGAGACAGTATTTTATGGAGCTCTTTTTTGCGCTGTGATTTGGCATTTAAGAAATTAATTTGTAATTATAAAAAACAAAGCAGGTCAGGGCGGCACAGTGGCCCAGTGGTTAGCGCCGCTGCCTCACAGCAAGAAGGTACCAGGTTCAAATCCACATCTGCCAGCCTTTCTGTGTGGAGTTTGCATGTTCTCCCTGTGTCTGCATGGGTTCTCTCCAGGAACTCCAGCTTCCTCCCACAGTCCAAATCACAAAAGCATGTGATCACAAAAGCATGTGATCACAAAAGCATGTGATATGTATAGGTGAATTAGTGACACCAAAAATTCCCCATAAGTGTGTGTGATTGTGTGTCTGCCCTTTGAGGAACTGGCAACTTGTCCAGGGTGTACCCTGCCTCTCACTCAATGTTAGCTGGGATAGGCTCCAGCCCACCCATGACCCTGAACTGAATAAGCAGTAGATAATGAATGAAAGTAAGTCAGACCACACTTTGGGATGTGCTGTTAGTTTGTACATAATATTTGAACTTAATTGTTCTTTGCTTTAGTTTGTTCTGTTTTTTTAGGTGTTGGTTTTTATTTTACTGTCTGGTTACTGGTTTGAAAACATTCCACTTCTGTTGTGTTATTACATGTGTATGACCCCTCAAAAAGAGGATAAGGCACCTCAAGGGGTTTATCCTTATTAATACATTTTTTCAATAATCATTTTGAAAAAGTTAGCATCATTTAGACTGTCTAGAGAAACTGTATAAATATGTCTAGAATCAAGAAAATGTAAAACTATAAATCTTGCGACAAACTTAGTTTAGAGAGGAGAAAATATCTTCTGAAGCCACGTCTACAGTAGATGGACAGAAAGTCATGGGCAAATCATAGACAATGGGTAATAAAGGAGTCTTACACGAAATAAAAAGAAAATGGACTGTACCTCTAACCATTTATGAAATTATTAAAGATAAGACAAGGACAATATTCACCTTTTGGTAATAATTTGGTTACTCTAATTTGGCACTTGGAGGATAAACTAGCTAACAGGGTCCAGACATGCTGGTAGATCATGATACTTGACAAGGAATACCACTAAATAATAATGGTTGAATCATTGTCCAGAACATGATCATGCTATGATCAGAGGTGCTGGAGGAGCTCAGCAGGATTCCCTGAACAGATTTTTGAGTTGTTATTTAAAAAAAAAAAGGACTTTGTTCTTTGATGCCAACTCTCAGCCTGTGTTATTTCCAGGCAGACAGATTTGAAAAAAAAGAAAAAAAAAGGCATATTAATAAAATAAACTATAAAAAATGAACAAAGTCAGATCAAAGAATGTTAAGGTATGACTTTGTAAAGGGATGTATCCAAATTTCCCCTCTTTCAACTTTTCTCTTAAATCATGTTTTGTTAAATAAAAAAAGAAGCACAACAAGGTGAAAGACCCACATACACGATCTACATTTTTATGAGAAATTAAATAAACATACCAAACTAGAAAAAAACCCAAACAATCAAAAAACAACACAGAAAACCCCCTAAACTCATCCTACCCTCCCACCATCCCATGCTCAGGCCAAAATTCACAGAATTTACAGTGACAGACGAGGGCCTGCCAGATCTTGTTGAACTGTTATTCTCTGTTTTTCATGGAAAACTGAATTTTTTTTTCAAGATGAACGTTGCTGGTTAGTTCATGGAGCCACTGTTTATAGCCGGGAACTTCTTTTTCCTCCAAAATCTCAAATTAATAATTTTTCTTTCCTGCAACAGACCATAAGAAAGAATTTGCTGTTGTGCTCTGGTTAAAAAGATGAAGAGTCAGAGACACCAAGAACAATGAAGGCGGGATCCAGTTCAATGCAAGGGTTAAAGATTGCATAGAATGATTTACATTTCTTTTAACCCAATATCCCTTTATCCATGGACACAGACATTCTCTTGTCTTTTAAATGATATAGTTTTTGAACCAGAGACAGATTCAAGATTCAAGTAAAATTTAACTAATTATCTGCTTTGCAAATTCATAGCCATAAGCACATGCAGCATTCTGATGAGAATGTGTCAATACAATTTGGACATTTGGATTCAGTGGGTGCAACTGAGTGTGAAAAACAAACCATTAAATAATTTCTTACCTCATCAGACATCTGTCTTTATGGTCCGGACAATGGGTCCGGACTATTTTGTTTTTGAGAAGGATTCCCTTGGTAAGAATAATTTTGAACAGCATTTCCGCTAATCTTTTTTTTTTCTTCCTCCCAACAGTTTGGTAGGAGTGACATTTTAGTGGCATCTGAACTTCCCAATGTGACAGATTACCAGGGTTAACCTGCAGTCGTCGATGGAAAGGATGACGAATGAGGGGATGAGAGGACACAATAGGATGTAGGAAAAAACGCTTCTGAACATCACTAGTTGTGACCCATTGCTGAGAAAGTCCACTTTACATTGAATTACTTGGTTATTAAGTGAAAGCAGGTTGTGAGTTTCTCAGGAAGAATGTGAGACTCAGGATGTTGAATGATGAGAAGCCTACTACCAGGAATCTGGCTGTTGCAATTGGGGGATTTCCAAGTTTATGAAAGGTGTATATAATGAATACTCTTGTGACAGTAGGCACTTATTGTAATGGAATGACTGGAGTTTTTTCACAGCTTTGGGACTATACTGTTGGCATGACGTTCTGGAACCGGAGTTGGAACATTCCGACTAGCTGCAAAGGAAGGTTCCTCGGGGTCTAATGTCAAGCCTATGTGCAGTGTTCCCTTAGGTCTTCTTGAGGTCTCTCACCTCATCATATGTGCTTACACCACAGTGAAGGTATAAACCTTTCTTCTCTTCTTCTGATTAGTCAGCCTTAGTTGTTTTGGTTGGTTAAGTCATGAAGAGTTTAGGGTAACAGCATCAGTGTTAGCCAATCAGAGGCAGATTAGGGCGGGACATTGCATACTCAAAGTAGGCTTCGTAAATTTGCATCCAGTTTGTGTCCGGCTCTGCCTTTGCTTTCCAATTCGATTAAACTTATTTTTTTGGTCAGATGGATCGTCTTAGTGTTATATACATGAACGGAATTTCAAGTAGAAACTTATGGGAGCAAAGATGTATCTGCAGCAGAAAATCTCTGGATCAACCCATGACTGCAGTTTATCAGGCTGTGAGAAACTGCACATTTGGCACAGTGACCAGAAGCATTGGAGCACCACAGGGAAGTGTACTGTCCCCCTTACCTTTGCTCTGTATACTGTCAACTTCACTTTCTTACCAGATTTGTGCCCCATGCAGACACTGCCATTTCCGGGTGTATAAGGGGACACCGGTGGATGACTTTGTGGTTTGGTGTTAAACATCCCATCCCACCATCACCATTACCAAGACAGCCAGTTTCCATCACGGTGGGGTGGAGGTCGAGGAAATCCGGGTCTTATAGATTCTTCAAGCTGCAGCTGGACGGCAAACTGGACTGGGGAAGAGTAGGCTGTACTTCCAGAGGGGATTGGTTTCCTTCACCCCCAAGAATCTCCTGCAGAGGAATCAATCGGTGGTAGCCAGTGTCCCTCTTCTGAGAAGAGGGGTAACTAGAGGCTGGACAAACTGATCACGAATGTCAGCGCTAGTTGGATGGAGTTAGAGTCTGTCTGTCTGTTTGTGTCTGTCTGTCTGTTTTTGTGTCCATCTTTTTATGTGTCTGTTTGTCTATCTGTCTGTCTGTCTGGTTGTCCCTCTGTCTGTTTGTCTATCAGTCTCTCAGTCTGTCTGTGTGTCAATCTGTGTGTCTGTCTGTTTGTGTCTTTCTGTCTGTTTGTGTGTCCATCTGTTTATCTATCAGTCTCTCTTTCTGTGTCTGTTTGTCCATCCGTCTGTCTATCTGGTTGACTCTTTGTCTGTTTGTCTATCAGTCTCTCAGTGTGTCTATCCGTGTGTCTGTCTGTCTGTTTGTCTATCTTGTCCCCGATAACATTTGAGTTACTATAAACACTGTGAGTAGAGATAACCATGTGTGTCATTTACGGTAGTTGCATAGGAGTCGGGTTCCCTTCAGAAAGCCAACACAGACAGAGAGTGGATAACCATCTCATAATAATAATAATATATAATCCACTCTCAAATAACATGATAATTGCAAGACAGAAAATTGTTTTTGATGTTTTTTGTCACCTTGTATTAACACTTAGGCCAATAAAATACCGGCACTTACTGAAATAAATGATATCATTATTAAGTACTAATGTAAATGTGATGGTAATTGTATACAATACAATTTTGTCAAATTGTCTAGACCCATTTACAAATGACAGCTATGAAAACCTGTATATGATGAGGAAAAGAATGAGTGAAAAAGCATGGTGTCTGCATTACATTATGAACACCATTATACACACGGCATATCCTGCGGAGGTGTGGTGAGCTGCTAAAAAAAGGAATAAATGCCAGCACATAAAGGAAGTGAGAACACTGAACGTAAAGGTGATGACTGATTTATACATTACCATAAATATCAAATAGCAATATTTAGCAAATGTGAGTCAGAATGCAGACAGAACACAGAGTGAGGAAATGATGACAGATAGCTCTTCTCTGTGGCAGAGTTGTCCCTGGCAAAAAAAACGGCAGCAGAGTTCCTTCAATCACATATTTTTGGCTTGTAGGGGATTAATACATGCATGAGTTGCTATTTCGGGTGGAGGCTGAACTGAATTAGGGTCGCCTGGTTGCCGCTGTCTGTTTTTTATAGTGTACCTTTTCTGGTTGGTGGAGCAGGGGACTTTACGTCTGTTGATGTTTTTTCCTGTCCTGCTGTGGATCTGCATTTTCATGAATGAAGCTCAGGAGGGATTGGGAGGGTTAGATGCTAGACAGACAGAGGAATGTGTTTGACGATGGGAGGGACTGAAAGGCTGAATGAAGCAAAAAGCCAGACTTGGAGACGTATGAAGCAAAAGGGACAGCAAAACCTTGGGAAGAAAAAATAGACACGAGAGACGTGTGAGGTGGGAGATTGCGAGGGAATATAAAAAGGAGACAAAAATGGGCGTAGGAAGGAAGCTGAATGAAACATTGTGAAACCATTAATAAATGCATGTGTGAAAAGGTTTTAATCACCCCTAAATTTTAGAAAGAAGAAATACTGCTTGAGCATGATCACTTGTGTCATTTGCTATTATTAAACAGTCCACAAATAGTAATTGCTCTTTCACAACCCCAACCTTCTCTAGATCTGTTGAAAGGGTGGAGCTATTTCTCATAACATGTTGCAGTGACTACCATTAACAGCTGAGGAAGCAGCAAGGGACCAACAAACAAAGCCAGGAGAAAATCTGAGCATTTTGATTGAATTTTAAATACAACATGATAGATGAAACTCATGTGTGCTCTTTCAGTTTGAACTCTATTTCATTTATGATCAATGTCAGTTACCAGCGTTGAAAATTCTGTGTAATTTGTAAAGATTCACCCGGAGTGTGTATTCACTTTGCGTAGACTGTGTGTTGTAGCTTAAGTCCATTTAGTTAAAATGGAGAGAGTGGAATTGAAGCATGTAAGTGTTAGTCATGAATGCATCCGTTAGGAAGACACACAGGTATGGTTTGATTTTGTTAGAGGGACAAAACTGTGGCTATAGGCTGCCATAAAGTTAAAATAGTGATGTGAAGACAGTTAATCAGAGGCTGGATAAATGACATTGTTACATATGGGGGTCCACCATTAATTTATCCACCAGGATTGGATTTAGATCTCGATGAAATGTGAATGAATGATTCACAGAAACGAGCAACATGGAAAGAACAATTCCTTATTACATATTTTTAAACCTTTACTTAGAACCATGACTTGAATGTAAAACAAAGCAGGAAGCCAAATCATTATGCAAAAGACTCAAATTTGTTGGGGTCCAAGGTTGACAACGACCGTCTCTGGCACTGCTAACAAGCAGGATACTGGTGGAAACTATGCTACTGTTGGTCAAAGAAAAAAACGAGAGTGGGAGGGGAGACATTGAAAACTGACGTTGGCTGGATGATTAGGTGTTAAGGCAGCAATGCTAGAAGCATTAGAGGAGGGTGTAGACTGGTGTCATGTTTATCATGATGTGGATGTGAGGAGAAACAGGGTGGGGTGATCCTGAAGGAGGAATATGTGCAGGGTATTCTGGAGGTGCAGAGAGCGTCGGACAGGGTGATGAGTATGAAGATAGAAATTGGAGGTGTAATGATGAAGGTCGTCAGTACTTATGCCCTACAAGTTGGTCGTGAATTAGATAAGAAAGAGAATTTCTGGACGGAGTTGTATGAATTGATGGAGACTATTTCCAGGAGCAAGAGAGTTATGGTTGAATTGGCATGTTGGTGAAGGAAGATAGGACATGAGGGGATGATGGGCAGATACTGTGTTAATGACAGGAACAAAGACGCACAGAGGTGGAAGGAGAGGTGGAAGTATGAGCTGCAGATAAGACGAATGAAAGTCAGTCGCAGCAAGACAATATATGCTTGAGAATGAAAGGGAAGTGGGTTGAATGGTGATGATGAAAGGAGTAGGGGTGTAGAAAGACGCAGGAGTTTAAGTACTTGGGGTCAACTGTTCAGAGCAATGGGAAGTTTGGAAAAGAAGTGAGGAAGCGAGCCGTTGTGGAGAGAAAGTAAGTGAACCCATATAGAGTTGGTTTGAACATGTGCAAAGGAGGCATAGTGGAAATATTGGTAGAAGGATGCTAATGACGGAGCTGCTACGCAGAAGAAGCCCAAGTTGGACATTTATTAGAGTAGAGAGTAGTTGTATTGGTATTATGTGTCAACAAAGTTCAGTTTTCTGTGCCATGACATGCCAGACCATGTTAATGCAAAAGGTACTTTTTAGGCACATGTCCCTTATTTTGTCTCGGTTGGTCAAAGACCCTCTTCTGTTTATAGTTACTCTGTTATATAGAACCATCTTCTGATTCTAAGCTAAGGCACATCATCAGTTATGTTACTTACCTGAGGTCATCGTGTGTTTCGGGTCTTTCAAATATTAGACACCCATACACATCTGAGGTTGATCAAATCTCAGTTGGAGCATTCCCAGCACTCTCCCACAGATCTACTCTCTTAATCCTGAGCAACCTGGAGGCTTTCTCAGCAGCCTCTGTGCTGAAGATCTCTCTCCTCTTCCTCTCAGCCCAGAAGAGTCAGCCCAGCAGAGAGACTCTTCTGCGAAGCCTTTTCACCTGACCAGTCCACACATTGCCTTCCAGCCTTGTGTGTGGCAATGCTAACGCTTCTTCCTAGTGTTTCTAAAAAGTCACCCCCTTCCCATGGCACAGTGAGCTCAAGCATGACAACATTCTATGCTGCCTCTGACACATCCTGAGGGAACTTCAGTTCCCTGGCCACGCCCACTGTCAGCTGCCAGTCCTGAGCAGTACTTACAAGCCCCAATGTTGTTGTAGGTGTTAGATTGGGCTTCTCTCCAACTCTGATTAAAATGATGGTTTGTTCATGGGTTTTGACTTTTGGCAGCTGGGGAAAGCACAACACATGACCTCAGTGATGTACTCAAGTACATGATTATGACACCAGTTGAATCAGTCTTCATCCTGTCTTCCTGGCAGCAATTCAAAATATGCTCAAGGGTCCCTTTCCTCTGGCAGAGAGAGCGTGCGGGAGTATCAACATAGCCCCAGGAGAGCAGGTTGGACTGGCTGGGAAGGACATCATAGACAGCCTGGATCAAGAGCCTTCTACCTGCTGTACCTCTCCTTCTCAATGGCTGCTCCCGCCTCATTTCTCGATGTGTTGTCCGCACTCCTTTTCTCAAGTGTCACACCAGGGTGGAACGGTAGCCCACTTTTTGTGGTATTCACTCTCCTCCTTATTTCTTTGAAATTTTCTACCTGTACTTGAACCATGTGGAAGAACACAAAACGGCGACTATTGTTAAAGAGTAAGATTTATTACGTAACAAAGTAAACAATAGAGCACTATAGGAAATTATCTCTGGAAGTGTACTGTCTTCAATTAATAATCAATTCATGTATGTTGAATTCTTAATCTGCTGGAGCCTGTTCATTGCTTGATTAATTTTATTGCCCTGATAATGTTTTCCAGTTAATAACAGGTATGACTAGGAGGTTAATGTATTCATAAGTGATTTTCAAATACCAAATCCACTCCAAATTTTATATGGGTGTGCTCAGCTATAATTTGTTTTGTAAAAAGAAATTCTCACAATAGTTGTACAATTACAGTGATTGCAGGGGAAGAAGCTTGGAAAGATGACTAGATGTTTCGGTAAAGAAGGTTTAATGACAGAAAAATAACAATATATGTCAAAATAATAAAAACAACAACAACTTAATAACCTTCTTGACTGGTGTATAATGTACAAACGAGGGTGAGATGAGACACCACACAGAGAAAAACTATATGAAAGAATTAAATAAGTTTGCTTAATATAAGCATTTGAAAAGAAATTTAGCAGCAGTGGTGACAAAATCCCCAGTGTTCTCATGTTTCATTTTTATTCAAAGAAATCTGGTCATCTGGTAAAAGTAGTTTTTTTAAAGCTACATTTCCCACAATATATTTCAATGAAATGTAGACCACCTGCAGTAAACATCATTATAGCCAATTTGAACTGCAGTATTTCACAGACGTTTCTGTGTTACATTTCCCCAAAGGTTCCCTGCAGACATTTTTCCATCTGTGAAATTAGTTGCGAGTACTCACATCATTTCATTATTCAAGGTCCGGCCAGGACAGAATGTCTGCAGCACAACTATAAATCAAATTATATTACAATTCAGATTCATTGCGGGTGTGTCTGAGCTTTTTTGTGTCTATTAATTACAAGTTATTTCACTTAAACATCTTAAAACATGTTGTGCAAATTAATTGAAATAATGGAAATTAAAAAATCATTTTTTTACGAGCAAAACAACTGAATATACATATACACACATATACACATATTGTGCAATCGTATGTGTGTGAGGCTGCTTCATCAAAACAGTACACTCTTGTTTGGACAAGTATGATGGATTTAGTATAAATTGTCAAGGAGCAAGCAAATTAGTGAAAGATTGAGGGAGAGCGGGGATTAATAGGTAAGCAGGGATTTTAGATTAATGCCAACAGTATGTCAGTAGCAGGAAAAGAAAAGTAAATTTTCCCTTAGATAACCGAGCTGCTTTGTACAATCCTGTTCTTTATGTGTGACCCTCTGCACCTGGGAACTCAAAAAATTACTTATACTAATATTTATATATTTATACACAAAGCATTTGCAATAATTACACAGTTTTGTTTAATTAATTGTGTTACATTGCCACAATATTTTTGAAAAAAATCTCACTTTTTAAAATTAGACACAAGTATTAATTTATCCCAGCCACTAAGGAGTAACCCAGCCGCTAAGGATTAACCCAACAACTACGGGGAATCCAGCCACTAAGAGGTAACCCATTAACTAATGTGTAACTAAACCACTAAGGATTAACCCAGCAACTAGGGGGAATCCAGAAACTAAGAGATAACCCAGTAACCAATGGGTAACTAAACCACTAAGGATTAACCCAGCCACTGAGGGGTAACCCAACCACTAAGGATTAACCCAGCCACTGAGGGGCAACCCAACCACTAATGATTAACCCAACCACTGAGGGGTAACCCAACCACTAAGGATTAACCCAACCACTAATGATTAACCCAACCACTGAGGGGTAACCCAACCACTAAGGGTTAATCCAACCACTAGGGGGAATCCAGAAACTAAGAGGTAACCCAGTAACCAATGGGTAACTAAACCACTAAGGATTAACCCAACCACTGAGGAGTAACCCAACCACTAAGGATTAACCCAACCACTGAGGGGTAACCCAACCACTAATGATTAACCCAACCACTAAGGGTTAATCCAGTCATTAAGTGATAACCCAACCACCGAGGGGTAACCCAACCACTAAGAATTAACACAACCACAAAGGGGTAATCCAGCCACTTAGAGGTAACCCAGCCATTGAGGATTAACCCAGCCACTGAGAGGTAACCCAGCCACCAAGGCGTCACAAACCAGTGTACTTCTAGTCCCAAGCCGGGATAAATAGGGAGGGTAATATCAGGGAGGGTATCTGGCTTCAAACCTATGGGCCAGGCCCCAAGAATTAAGCACATACCACTGCGGACCTTGAACTTTTTATTGCCTCTCTTGGGAGATAATTCACTTGGAACTGCTGCATCGTAGAGATATTACAAAACACAACTACATTAAGTCGGAGCACATGTGCACACATTACTCTAACAGTCACACACTCTCACTCGCATACTGACAGCTGCACAAGCAGTTAGTGGGATCTGAAGTTATCTCGGAGCCTCCCTGCTGTTCTTTCTGTCCTGGAGGAGCTGTCCATTAATAAATTTAATTGACAAAGGGATAAATGAGTCTTTATAACAGCTGTGCTTACAAAGAGGGAACATGTACCTCATTCCACAGGCAATTATCACATATTCAGGGTTCAACACATGGGAAGGGGCAGATAGAATCCTCTCGGTCTGCTGAAGAGGGGCCTGCTCAAATATGTCTGGAGGGGTGAGGGGTATAAGAGTTCCCATGATTCTCCCTGCCACTTTAACAAGATGAAATATCTGTGCTATAAACTATTGCCTGCATTTGTTCTCCTTATCCTGCATTGGAGTGAGTCTGACCATCGCCCTGATCCTCCTTGCAGTTCGCCTGTAGTAACATAAAACCCTTCTCTGATATCGTCATGTATGATGGATTCCACTGTGGAACGATAAAAAATTAACACAATGATTCTGCATACACCAAAAACTCCTTGAGAGTATCGCCTATCAAATGCAATCCAATAGAATTTTTTTTGTCACAGTTTCTGAAAAGATCTGATGACGTTGGTTGTTGCTCTTTGTTTAATTTGTACAAATATTGTTTTAACCGTACCTTATGCTCAATCCATGCTGCTCTCAATTGCTAGTTGAGGGCTTTTTGTGCAACCGTTACACCTGCAAAACCTCCTGATCAGTTGGCCAATTTCTTCCTTCTTACACATTCCTTAATTCCTTTTGTGCGATGAAGGTTATTACTTTAATTGATCTCGATTGCTTACTGAACTAAGGCTAAATCTGTACCGAGAGAAACCATGAAGTGGTTGACTCGATGATCATGTTAACCAGACGGATTGTAAGATCCAATCCGTGATCGCTTAATGTTTTTGGTTTCTGTACACGAAGGAACAGGAACCTTCAACCTACTTCTGCATGAATTTGTTCTAGTCCTGCAGTGCAGTGAGTCCGACCCTCATCTTGCACTTCTCTAACACCTGAACAAGGTGGAGAAATGAGATTCGAGAGCAGTTCTGTTTTCATCCATGTTTAATCAGGGAAGCTACCTGCTTAAGATAAGGCGGGAGAGTTAAAAAAAGAACTCTGACGTAAGGAAACTACAAAACAACAGCAGAGAGAACATTTGACTGGTGGGTGTGTCATAGTTCTGGGTAAGTTCCTGGAAGAAAGGATAGAGAAGAAAAAAATAACATGGGCATGGTTTTAGGTAACTGGTTGCTGTGTGAGGGATGAGTAAAGACTATTGATTTATTCTCATCAGTGTTCCACATGTGAGAAGGAGAAATAAAATGAGCACAGTTGTAATTACGAGCAGAACAGATGGGAGGAAAACAAACGCAGTCACGACATCAGTAGAGACTGCCCACCTTCCAAAATAAACAAACAAAAAAAAAACTAGAAACACAAGCATTGAGTTTGGAATGAAATCACCCAAAACGTTAAGTTTTCATCCACATCTTATCATGTTCAGTTCTTTCTTAAAAATGAAATTACCACCGTTCAGTCTGTCTTTATGCTACATACCTAGGTATCTCGTTTCACTCACTTAAATGTATGTGCTTTCAAAAGAGGACTCCATCAGGACTGTCAGAGCCCAGTGATTTTGGAATACGTGCCAACATTCCTGCAGACTAAGCAGAGTTTCTACACACTATTAGCTAGTTTAAAAACAGTTAAGACAAAAGGTTAGAATACATTTTTACTTTTAAAATTATTTGTAAATGTTTTATTAACTACATCCCCAAAGATCACGGATATAATTGAATCGTCATCGATGCCGCCACTGAGCCTTCGTGGTAACGCATTAACTCAAAAAGTATTTCGTAGATCATTTTACATTGTTTTTTAAGTGTGAGGAGGAACTGGATTGATTTTGGGAAACTTCATATTTCCAACACTAGGGAAAGCTTCATTTCCAAAAGTTTTTGGGCCAATATTTCTCAACCAATGGTCCTATTTAGTCCAAATTTGATGAGACTCGATGAGATCTATGGTGTTTATCATATTTTAGTCCAATAGTTCATATTTTACTCACTAGGGGGATGTTTTGTGACCCGATTCTGTGGTGGCATAAATGAGAGGCAAAAATACTATATACAAAAGAGAAAAGTGAAATGCTGACTCTGTGGCTGATTTTCAATAGTAATGTTTGTATCTATGGACAGCAGTGTAAGAAACAGCTACCTTCTCCAATTCTTCATTGGCACAGGGAGATTTGAACTGCAGGTTGTCCTCCTCACAGTAGCACTGGCACTGCTTATTCTCCTTCAGTTGTCCCTCCAGATCCAGCTGTTCTGTCCTGATGTGGGCATGGCTGGGAACTTTTAGCTGCAGAGCATCTGACAGCCTACTTGGAGAGAAAGAGAAGAATGATGTTGATCCTGCTCGGCGTGGACTCGTCAAACTTGACTTGAAAGATTGATGATTTAGCCCCCGAAATAGATAATATAAATAGCAGCAATAGCTTTGAATAGACTCCGTCTTGAAGATGACATGCTTTGTTTATTCGACACTGTAGTGTTGTTTTGGATTAAAATTTATAGCAAGCTGGGTTTTTGTTTGCCAGTTGCTATGACAATAGCTCTGTAAAAACGTTTGTTGGTGGATTTAACCTTAAGATGTCATGAGCTATTTCATAGTTTTATCAAAACATTTCAACCAGTTTCTAGCACTTAACAGTACACAACAACAATTAATGAGGAGTCATGCTGTTAACCTTAGAATGTAGTATCCACAAGATTAAAAATCCTGGCTACAAAGACAGACATTTGATATAGATGTATGTACTACAGGTATAGAGTTGAGGTGATGACTGTGTTTGATGCATGTGTCTTTCTGGAAGAATTAAAAGCAGGTGGAGAGACAGGAGAGGCAAGCATGTGAATAAGAGTGGAGAGCTGTCGCTGAAATGTGACTGCACTCCTCAATGCAACTCCAGTGACGTAGGAGACATCATGGTCTTGCTAGACTACTGAATTTTTAATAGCGTGAGAAGCGTGCAGCCTCTATTTAAAGCCTCTCCCAGTGTGAGTTGTGAATTCTGATGACAGTGAATGAAATGTGTGGGAATGAGACTCATTCAGGTTTTTCCATATCCCCACCCCTCTAACAGAAATACCCCGACAGATGCCACTGTATGCCTTAAAAGTCCACCAGATGGAAAGTGACTGGTCTGGTTAATGAAAATATAATAAAATAAACAAATAATAAAGATGATTAATCATTTGAAATAAATAAAGGAGCAAGTACGCTGTCACTATCAAAACTGAATATGACTCTATATTTGAAATAAATAAAATGATCAAACTAATATTGTTTATCACAGTTTAAACAAACACTAGTTTGATTAAACTATATTCAGCAGGACACCCATCTACAGAGGTTCCTGCTGCGTATTTGAGGCTGACAGAAGAGGAATGTAAGTTGCTTTTTCCCCCCCAAACACAAATATGTCAATGCCAACGGTTTGAAGCCTTGAAACTTTGGTTTCAAAGTGCATCTTTTTTAATACAAGAAGCAAAATATTCCCTTATTAGATTCCTAGATCGAAAACTGACAGTACTTAGCCCTTTGTAATATTAAATGGTCGTATTAATCATATTCTATTTAAAAACTATCTATATACCAAGCACTCATTACATCCCCCAAATTCAGAGACATTAAGGAATTGTCATTGAGACCACACATCCCAACTAATTTTTCAAGCAATAACTCAGAAACTGTTTCATTGATCATTTTCAAGTTTTATACCCACATAGACTTTAGTGCAAGAAATAACTGGATTGCTTTTGTGAAAGGTCAGTTGTATATATATATATATATATATATATATATATATATATATTTTTTTTACATAATTTCTTTCTCGGTCCAAGTTAGTCCAGCACTGGTGCATAAATTGACTTGAGGAGATTGTTTGAATATATTCAATATTTTACTTCATATTGTGCTCATAAGGGAGAACTTGCTCTGTCTACCAGCATGGAGGAGATGGCAGGAGACGGGCCATTTCATGAGGAGAGCTGGGCAGATCCGTAGAAGGACAACAACCCAGCAGCCAGACTATTATCTGCTCCTCAGTGTGAGGAGGAACAGGAGTACTGCCAAATCCCTACAAAATGACCTCCAGTGGGGTATTGGTTTGATGTTTCTGACAAAACTGTCAGCAACAGACTGCATGAGGGTGGCATAACGGCTCGACGTCCTCTACTGGGACCTCTGCTCACAGCCCAGCACCGTGGAGCTCAATCGCTGTTCACCAGAGAACAGACAGGTTCTCCATTAGTGCCCCGTTCTCTTCACAGATGAGAGCAGGTTCAAACTGAACGCATGTGGCAGGCGTGACAGATTCTGGAGAAGCTGTGGAGAATGTAATTCTGCTTCATCATCATCTAGCAGGATTGGTTTGGTGGTGGGTCAGTGATGGCCAGGGGAGACGCTGACTCGGATGGTCTGAAAGACTTCCATGGGCTAGCCAACATTACTCTGACTGCTGTTAGGTATCTTGCTCTGGGACAATGCCCGGCCTCATGTGGTCAGAGTGTGTAGGCAGTTCCTGGAGAATGAAGGTATTCATGTCATTGATAGGTCCTCATGTTCCCCGAACCTGAATCCACCTGAGAACCTCTAAGACGTTATGTATCGCTGCTTCAGACGCCACCACTGACCCAGACTGTCCAGGATCCCTGATCCAGGTCTGGTAGAAGATCCCCCAGGACACCATCCTCCATTTCATCAGGAGCAAGCCCAAACATTTTCAGAAGGTCCCTCTGGCATGTGGGGGTCAAACACACTCCTGGGTCACATTATGAGTTGTTGTGATTAAATTCACTGGAGTTGGTTCAGTATTTTTGTTTTTCACTTTGATTTTTGGTGTAAATTTGAATCCAGATCTTAACGGTTGAATAATTTTGTTTCCATTGATTAGAAAAACAATGGGCTGTGACATTAATCAATAAATCTATATTCATATAGCGCCATGTCACAACAACTCACAACTTGTCTCAAGGTGCTTTCCAGAAAGAGCAGGTCTAGACCATACTCCTTATATAGTTATCCTACAGAGACCCAACAAATTCGTCCGTGAGCAGCAGTGGCGAGAAAAAAACGCCTTTTAATACACAGGGCAAATACATCGAGCAGAACCACTTTTGAATGGAACGGATGTTGGTTCGATGGATCTTACTGTTTTTTTCTTTGATGTAAAAGTGAACAATTCTTTAACCGATAGGCTCGCTGCCCAGAAAACAAATTAAGATTGAATCAATTTTTTGAGAATTTATTGAATTGAATAAATTAATAAAATTAAATTAATAAATTAATAAATAAGAAATAAAATTTTAAACAAAATTGTCTATTTAACTTTTGTTCTTCATTGGGCATCTGGACTAATTACATCATAGACAAATTTGTTATGATCTAAAGATCTAGTCCCACAGGCACCTTTAAAACCTCATATTCAATGTATGTCTCAGCACCGGACAATCGATTGGCAGAGGCAGCCGTCGTACTTCTTCTGGCAGCAATCATTGTACCTTCGTTCAATTACAATATCTACATTAAAATACTTTATGATAAACAAAGGAACAACAATTGAAATACATCTGACTTTACACTTGAATCACATTCACACAATTAAAAGGGACTACGTTAGAAGCCTCAGGCAACATGTTCACTTCATTTACCTTTAGTTTCTGCTTCAACTGCAGATTCTTGAAGGTTCTACACAACATAAAGATATCAGTCAAAAATGAAGCTCTGATCAGATCATCTGCAACTGGTTAAAGGAGAAAGTATGAGACAAGAGAATGAGAAAAAGTTATTTTTTTAAATTTGATAATGTTTGTGTGTTCATTGTTGGCTAGTTCCTATCACCTCTTGCTGTGATTCCTGCATATACCTGCAGACGTGCCAATGTGGCTGTCCAGGTTTACAACGTTGGTCTGAGGTTGGTACCGTTAGAAAAAATAAGGATTTTAACAGGAATTCACATACTTATGTACCAACACTCAGCAGTTATATAAGACTTAAAAATCAATGTAAATAAAATACTAAATATAAACTGAACTAGGCCCATGCCATCATCCCTGACAGCTAAAGATTCATTTTACAAGTATTCCCCTGACAGAAGGCCTTAAATGAAATGTGAAGCTGTCTCCACAGTATTTTTCATAAGAGTAAAATATGAACTGCTACATTCGAACATTGTATACCAAGATAGATATCCTCATGGTGATTTATATGCACCATATTTGGACAGCTGAAAAACCAACTCTCCAAAATGTTTTCTAGTGTCAGAAATATACAATCGACCTTTCCCAAAATGCATCCAGTTTTTCTGTGCCCTAAGTTCTCTGGAGGTTAACAATTTGAAAAAAATCAATGAAATTTTGATGGAGTTATTTTATGTCTGGAAAACAGTGTTTTTTGTTAAAAACTCCCCTTAGTTAGTAAAATATAAACTACGAGCGTAAAATATGGTATTTCAAAGATAGTTATCTTCGAGTCAATTCATATACACAAAATTTAGACCAGATTGGACCAAAGCTAGGAAGTTATGCCCCCCCCAAAAAAATTTTATTCATAAAAATAGTGCCAATAGTCCCAATAGTGACTAAAATATGAACTATAAAAGTAAAACATGATATATACAAGATAGCGTTTTATGGGGGTATAAAGTTTGAAAGTGATCCATGAAATACTTTTTTGGGTAGGCCTATGTCCCCCTAGTGAATAAAATATGAACTATTATAGTCAAATATTTAATATTATATATTATTTACAAGATTGATCTCCTTTAGTCGATTCATATGCCCTGGATTTAGACTAAATTGGACAGGCAGTTAGGAAGTAATGTCCGTAAAACAGGGTTTTCAGTAAAAAAGCTGCCCCCAGTGAAATTATGTCATTTGTAAGCGGTCCTAACTGTGCAAAGAAATACAATATCAATCAAAACCTTTCACATTCATTCTATTGATAATACCTAAATAAAGTGTTATATTAAAGATATATTGTGCTGATTATTTTTAGAGGTATGAACGGATATTTGTTTACTCTCAAGCCGTGCATCAAGATAGATGCAGTTAATCACTCTGCATTACGATTTATGACTGGGGATAACTATGAGAGATCAGCATTATCTTAGAATCAATTTTTAAGCTATCTAACAGCAAAGTTGTGGTACATGTACATCGACCCCGGTGAAAATGAAGGCTCTCTTTCTACTTTAACTTTTCCGAGTAAATTAATATTGTGGCTTTTAGTAGTGCACACAGACAACTCACGAAACGCAAAAATCCCTTCCATTAAACATTAATCCAACACTTTAGTCAATATTGCACAAATCAAAATAGAATAAAGCAAAAGCAATTTATGGTATGGAACGGAGGAGATCACCGATGTGAGGTCCAACGTGAAATGCCTTCTCCACCCAGACAGATTTAGAATATACCCACAAGCTGACCCCGGCTCTTTCCTCAGTTTGTCCCAGTGGTTTCAGATACACTACAGCTGCTTAAATGATTAATCTTGTGAGTATTTGAAGTGCAGAAATGCACATTAAAGTTTAGTGACAGGAGTGTAAAATTGTCTCTTTCAGGTTCCACATCTGTGTCTCCACCTCTCGACGGGAAAACCTTGATTCTCCATCTGGAGGAGCTATAGCAATATTTCATGTCAGGTCCACAGAGAGACGATCTCCTTTTTAATCAAAGCGGAAACTAACGCTGCAGCAATTTGCCAATGAGAAGAATTAGAGTTGAAAAACCAATTGGTAATTAATCAAATACAAAGACGTTTCTTTAATCCTTGGATTTGCAACCTATTAATGAAATTTTGGTAGTTTTAAAACATAGTTCACTATACACTCAAGAAATATTTAAGCCTAGTATTTAAAATGTACGAATTTAAATAACGTCTTTATTAATTGGATTCCATAATTTTAACACAAACGAAGAAAATAAACTTAATGTGATGCATTCTTAGTCATTCAATTCTGAATGAAACAAGTAAAAATGATATCTATGTAATAGTTGTGATATAATATATTTGTTATATTTCCCCTTTAAAGTATAATTTCCGTAAAATCATATGTAAACCAATAACATAAATTTAAATATAACTGAAGCCTGATTGTTTTGCAATGAAACCTATTTAAACCTCGTTCTTTTCTTTTAACTGATTTCATTTTATTGTTTTCATAATAAAGACATTTTTGCTGATTCTATGAAATGTGAATACATACATTTTTAAAAACATGATTAAATAAAAGGTTAGGGTTAGACTATGCAATTATTCTTTTTTTTTTGAGTGTATAGTAGTGGTTTCAAATCTTTCTTGATTTCTGTCTGAGATGAAAGCCTCTTTATTCTGACTACATGTAATAGATAAAAAAGAAGGGAAATTAATGAAGAGTTCCAAAGTTCTAAAAGATCAGCTCAAGAAAGTAACCACATGCAGCCAATTAGTGAAAGCTAAATATTCTTAGTGTCTGGGAATGTGTCTGTGTTAGAATGACACGTACTTCTCTTGCCACTTCTCTTGTACTCTTTTTGGGAACCTGTCCGTTCGTTTCACCGGGTATGAAATGTTATCTTAACCGGCTCTCCTCGAGCCACAACGCCGAAGAGCTTTTGCAAAATCTGCTTCTCGATGAAACTCACAGTGACATTTGGCTCATCTCATTGTATTGAAAAATTCCAAAACAACACATGCATAAAAAAAAGTCATGCATGAAAAAATCAGATTCCGGTCAGTTTAATTGCAGTAAGTAAGATTGTTCTGTGAGACCAACACTGAGTTATTCACATTTATTTATTCAGTTAAGGGGTGTCCAACCCCAACTGCAAACAATGAACAACGGGTTTGTCATTGAAGAAACCTGACAGATTTTCCCTTTGGTATTATTGTTATTCCTTCTAAAGAAAGTGAAAGTACTTATTGGGCTTCCTGGCTAAAAACATAAATAACTGTGGTCTTAAAACGTGTCTTCTGTTGTCACACAACTGCAGGAACATAAAAAAGTGACTCAGGCAAATGCTAAGAAAGCTAATTGGTAAACGGCTGAGCGGCGAGCTTCTATATTACACACTAAGCAAGTAGAGAGATTTGAGGGCTGCTGGAATTTAGCTTCTTCGCTTTGCTGAGAGGAAGATATTTGTATCAAAAAATGTTGACAACCACATGACAGACAGTGGTTTCAATAAGCTCAGCTTTCTGGTCACTACATTAAGCAAGATAGATGCTATCCTCAGATGACTTTTTGCTAGAAATCCCCTTTTTCAAGGATGGACTCATCGCTAAAGGCCAGCAATGTAAAATAAAAAACATCAAAGTAGCATAACATTAAGATGACTGACATGAGGACAGAGCACAGCCTCGTTTGAAGAAGCAGATATACATCTCACTCAAAGGAATGGCATGTCAGCCCCACCAGGAGTGGGGCATTCTTTTTTCCGTCAACAAAGCCTCCAATATGAACTCCTCAGGTCTCAATTTTAAAAACTGAAACAACCAAAGAAACATGGGGATATGGTGAGACGGAGTAAGAGTTAATGATGGGTGTTGTAGGTTAAGTAGATCAAACTATGAATGTGCAGTTGCAACTCTCTAGAATGGAAGACGGGCCACACTGCTAACTGGACAGTGTCCACAAAAGAGTATGGTTTTAACCAAAGAATGAAGTAACCTTTTCAAGAAGTATCCTATTTGAACATGGCAGAAAAACATTTAAACAGCAATTCCTAAATCCATGTGGCTGCTCGCGTGTGGTTCATGGAGAACGTTGTGTAAAATGAGATGACTGCTCGCCGGGTTAATGTATGCAACTGGAAATACTGAGTGGACTCTCCACTTTCAAGGCTCCTTTTTTCATAATGAGGCTTGTGAAAACTTCAGATTCCTTTAACAATAATAATGTATATTAAGCACTTTTCACAAACATACGCACAATATTCATATAAAATTATGAATTCCTAAAAGAAATAATGTCTGATATTTCATTTGTTTGTTTATGCTATTTATAAAATTGCATATGCTGCCCTATATCTGCAGAGCACTGCATCTATGTGCATGTCTGGACTCATTAGCAGGATTGTATTGATAAACTACTCAGAATGTAAAATTTTACATTATATACAATTATTTTGGCAATTTTTCTTTTGAAGACTGACTAGTTATATATTTAACTTTTTTCCTTTCTCGATTCTACCTTATGATCTAGTAAGTGCTGTGTAATATTATATAAAAAGTTTCTAAATAAATAATTCAAGACTTTTATTAGGGGAGAATTCACAAGCTATATCCATCTATCCACCTTTGGGGATCCTGAGGCGATACCAGGTAGGATGAGACATATACTCCCGCCAGCCAGTCCTGGGTCTAACCCAGTGTCACCTCCCAGTAGGACGTGCTTAACAAAAACTCCAAAAGGAGGCTTTCCGTGAAATTTTATTAGTGCTGTGTGATAGTAATCACCAAAAGGATCCTGAAGCAAACAAGGCGTATTAATTGTGGTGCACCCTACAGCTACGATGTGAGATTGTAATCAGTCTGTTGCTTTGTGGATTCTATTATGGACTGCATGCTTCTGCCTGAAAGGACTCCCAGCACAGTATCAAGAGTGTGGAGGAGATACCAGGAGACAGGCCAGTACACCAGGAGAGGTGGGAGGAGGAAAAACCGGAGGAGCACTGACAGGGCCCTACAAAATGACCTCAAGCGGGTCACTCCTGTGCATGTTTCTGCCCAAACTGTCATAAACAGACTCCGTGGGCCAACCTTCAACATGTTGTGCTTTTACAACCAGCCCCGCATTCCGTACACCACAGACTTTCCAGGAGCTGACTGATGCCCTGATGCACGTCTGGGGGGAGATCCCCCAAGAGACCATCCGTCGTTTCATCAGGAGCATGCCCAGACATTGTTGGGGGTGCATACAGGCACGTGGAGGCCATACAGGCTACTGAGCCACATTAAGAGTTGTCTTGAGGAAACTCATAAAAGTTTGATAAGCCTGGGATCAAATTTTTTCCACTTTGATATTGGGAATGATTCTGAATCCAGTCTTAATGGGTTAATGATTTTTGTTTCAGTTATTCGCTCTTACGTTATCTTGTTCTCGACAAATTACACGATGTAATCAATAAAAATTTTCAACTGGAATGTTGCATTCTTCCAGATCTGAGAAGTGTGATTTAATTGTGATTTGTTCCCTATATTTTATAGAGAAGAGTAGTTAAGGACAATGAGACAAACTTTTTACTTTTTTAACCTTAATGTATGTAAATGTATTCGAGTAGATATGGAACAATATGAATCTAAAAATGAGCCAAATATGTCCTCTTTAAGACGTTCTCTAATGATATGAAATAGTGTGAAAGTGTTCGTATTCACCTAATGCTGTGTAAAACCTTCTACAAGCAGCCGCGTACCCACACTCATGTCATTAATCAAAATTGGTTGATGCTGCTAATAAACCTTGTTTGCTTCAGGGTCCTTTTGGTGATTACTAGCTCACAGCTCTGCATTCCAGTCTCCTCTCTGGCTGCAAGAGACACCACATTAACCCAAAAGTCTCTGATCTTTTGATTATTAACTTGTAGACAAAGAACAAGTATACCTAGCCGCAAATCCAGACCAAAATATAGGCAAGACAAAATTGCTGAAGACTGAGTAAGGGACTCAAGTCAACACTAATACGTTTTACTTCCATCTGATTCTAAGAGGAAGGCTGAGCTTAGCTGTATGATATAATATTTTGTATACGACCACTTTCCACAAAATGGTGCAGTGCACTTTCAACTGTGGCTAGCTTATACACATAGATCCATCACTGCAGGTAGACTGCAACTCCAGTCTGCAGGATTACTAGGGCAATAATGACAGCTGACTGCAGGAAAAAAAAAGATTTGATTGCAGCATTTCCCAATCTATTATCATTGGCAACTTCTCTCAGTTGTTACCGCAATCCTCCGTTGCAGACAAAACATTGATATGAGTGTGTTTACAGAAAAGCCACATGAACTCTGATAGTTTAATGACCTGATCTTATTTAAGATCTATCTGATCTCGTGTTGTTATTCACCCTCTCATGAAAAAATTACACTAATCATTCATTTAAAATCTAATTAATCCAGGTTTTTCCTTACCCCTCGTGTGCTGTCGCCTGGGATGAGCTAAAGCTCCTCTCATTCTGAATAGTAGTGAGAAACAACTATTCTCAAGCCATATATTAACAATGTATATGAATATGTTATGGTATAAGGTATATATTAGCTAAATTCTTATCAACATGTTAGTTATGCTAATGTCTAGATTTACACCTTATGGCTGCATATTCTGTATATGGATTGCCTTATGTGACTATGTCTTACCATTACTCAGACATAGAAGTAAAATAAAATAAATATACAGCGATCGCCACCGCACCAAGCGCCAGTATTTTCAAAGGCGGACCCTCCTCCTTTGTCGCAGCATGTTGGACGTTGCTCGCTGCTCATTGGTCGCTCAGAGATGACGTCAAAGTACGCTGCTGCAGAAGGCGGAGCGACTGGCATGTTTTACCAAGGTAAGCTAAACTTAGCCGTTGGCTTCATATTAGAGAAGTCGTGTACATTTTGTGCGAACATGTTGGCATAGCAACAATAAAGCGCCGTTGTCAGGTGTAAAATATCACTTCTGACCTGATACCTTTATAGCTAACTCACCTCAGAAGTAGTAGCCTATGGATGTACCAGCTAGACCTGCCAAGAAAAATATGTTAGCTGGAAAACACAGTGCATGAATCCTTCGTCAATTTAAGCTGATGGTGTGCAGGTGTGATTAAACTCCCAAGAGTGACACGTGGCTCTAACTCTGTTTGTCCACCGTACATCTTCTGTCATCAGTTAGTTGGTAAGCTAAACCAGTAATTCTCACATGGGGGTACCCAAAGGGGTAAATGAGATGTTATTAACTCAATTATAAATCAAATGTATTATTATTATTATTATTAATGGCCATATTTTTTCAATAATGTACCCCTCTGTGTTGTAATAAATAATGGAATAAATAGTCACGTACCCTAATATTCTAAGCCCAACTTTCCTTAATGCAATGAAATGCTTTTGGTAAATTTTGTTTCCCACATTGAGCACAGTATTCTATTAGAATTACTTACTCTGTCTCGAAATGATTCTATCCCCTGAAAAGCAACCCTCATTAGGACATACATTCACAAATCACTTTTGAAAATACTCAAGTTGCTTTTAATAGAGAGTCCGAAATTTTTTCCTCTAATCAATTAAGTCTTCGGTAGTCTCAGAACCATCTAAGTAGGCCACTGAGGTTTTGGGATGCTGTTCTTTCTTGGGGCAAACAGAATCTTAGTTTTGTGCTTGTGGATCAGGGGCATGTCTGGAGGTGAAAGAATGAAGCATGTACTTAAAACAAAAATACCCGAACCTACAGTGAAGCATGACCGTTGTTCTGGGATGCTCTGAGGCTTCTTTGCTTCCTTGCACTAGAGAGTTGCAGCCTGCGGAGGATACTTGGTTTTCATCAAGTCTCACGAAATCCTAGAAGAACATGTCTTCTCTTTTGTGAGGAAGCTTTAGCTTGGGTGACACTGCATGTCGAAAGAGGACAGTGATTCCTAGGGTTGTCAATGTCCACCAAGGCTTGATTTCAGAAGAAGTCCTTTAACATTATCTAGTGTCTGTTGCTATTGCCACTTTTGTTCTCATGGGAAATCTCTTGGAATCTAAAGAAGGCTTTTGCAGCACATAAACCCCTGAATATTACAGAATTCAATACAGTTGAATATACACTATATATACTATTCACAAAATACTTGAAAGATTGGTTATTAATGGGTTGACTAATTTTGTGTCTGCAATAGCTGGTAAAAGCAGAACTTTTTGTTATATTTGGAACAATTGTGGACCCTCATTAAAAAACATTCTTAAGTTCTAATGCACATTTCACCTGAGCACCGGTACAAACACTGTATAGAGGACTATTGGTTGTAGTGTGCTACTATGTTTATCTATGACACTTTTTAGTTGTGAGATGATTTACTCTTATCAAAAGTGATGAAACATTTGTATTGAAAGATTGATAATAATGATGAAGTAATTCAGACCCCAAATTGCCAGTAAGCATACATTCTCTTTCAACCTCTCCAAATACTGTGCAAATCTTTTGTTGCTATTGAATTTGCTTTGTGTTTACCAATGCCATTCACACAGTTTTTGAGTTCTTTCCTGTCCTTCGTCTGTTTTTTTTAAAAATTTGAGTCATACATCACTTGCAGGGATATACATTTGTGTTTATCTTCTCTCAAAGAAAAAACTGAATACCTTTTCCACTATGTGGCCCACTTTGCTGCCCGTGGGCAGGATTGTTAATGTTCATAGCCATTTTGGCTATGAACATTAACAATCAGTTCATGTTCATGGCCAAGTATAACAGGCTCATATGTTTTCAATTTTGAGTGTCGGGGTGATTTCAACTGGCTTAATATCTTAGAACATCAATGACCTGCATTCAGGGATTTTTCAAATCAGCGGTCACTTGAATATCTCCGTGACCATCTCACTTAATTTTTTAAAATGGTCCACCATATTCAGCAGTCTTAAAAGTCCTGCTTCTCTTTAACGTTATAAATAATTTACTATTTAACTCACCCCATAATTATGCTCTCAATTTTCTCCATAGATCACAATAAAAATGATTTTCCACGCATCTGTGCCCTTCAACCCTTCTTTACGGAAGATGGCTCTTATGGTTTGGAGAGCATGGAAGTCGTGTAAGTTAGGCCTGCATTCCTCTGCCGTTTGTCTATCTTCTGGTCCTGATCCTGGTCTCGTGGACAAATCTGAGGAATCGTCCTCTGCTTCAGCTGTAAAGCCTCTTCACACTCCCGTCCTGCTGAAAGAGGTGCTTCAATGCTTAAATATCCAACCAGGTCAGGTATGTTTGTATCCTTGCTATTTCTCCAAGAATGCTGATGTTATTAGTTATGCTCTGTTTATTTAAATGTTCTTTTAAATATGCCAAGATTCATTTAGACCAAATACATGCAGGCATTGAGCCTTTGAGGCCCCAAATCAATGTCGATTTACAGCAGTGGTTACCACTGCACGCCACACTTTTATGTGGAGTTATCATGTTCTCTGTGGCTTCCCTCCAGGTGCTATGCAATAACATGCAATATACATTAGATGAACTGTTGACTATTAATACCCCAAAGGTATGACTGTGAATATGAATGGTTATGTCTTTCTTTAATGTGTTGGCCCTTTGGTGAACTGGCAACCTGTCCAGGCTGAACCCTATTTCTTGTTCAGTGGCATCTGGTATAGGAACCCTACATAGAAGAGTGAACGTGAATAATAAGAATGATCTTTAAACAATTTTAACTGACAATGTTTTTGGCAGTGTCTTTCAAATAGTAGAGATATGTCCAAAATTAAATAATACATTTTTTTGATTTTTAACGTTTTTTTCCATCACCTGCTAGTATACAAACACTGATAAAATTATTTCCAGTGTTTAAAATATACTCACTGCTATACAGTATTGTCAGAGCAGCCACATGGGAAGCCATTTACCATTAAGTCCTTCCAGAAAGCCTATCTAAGAGGTTTTTCGGATCCTATTATGAAAGGATCCGAAAAACCCAGGCCATGATCTTTTTCCTGTAAACATAAAAAGTGTAACCAAACTGTGATAGACATGTGGAAGGGATGAAACAATTTAAATGAATTAACTGTGGTCTGAAAATATTTTGTGAACTCAAAACCATGAGTTTCATGGAGAAAAAAGTCTCCAGTGTCCTGGATGAAAGTTCATTGGTTAGTTTATTCAGTCTCAAAACCCTACATTAATTGGTAATAGCAATACTTACTTTATCTACAGCAGACAATATATGATATGTCAATATCAAGGCCTGTTGGCCAAATCCGGCCACAAGAACAATTTAATCTGACACGTGAGTAACAATATATTTCTAAAACAACTGTCTCGCTGGTATACAACACAAACAACACAGATACTATAAATCCCAGAATGCACCACGATACCTTGTGTTTCAATTTAAAGCACTAGCTCTCCTACCCGCTTCTCTGTTGTGAGATAAACACAGTCACTCTAATAAACTACAGGTCAATTCCTAGAAGAGATGCTACCGAGCCCAGGATGGGGGAAAAGATGAGATGAAAATTTTTAAACAATTAACGGGATTTTTTGGGGTAGCGATTGTTGAACAAAGATCCAATCAAATCGATGGAAAGTCGAAATACTTATATATTTCGTCTTTTGTAAGATACGCCTTTATTTAAAAATTACTACCGATGCACATATGCAGTGTTTGCCATACACAGGCTCCATCCTCTATCGGCACACAGAACAGTCAGAGGCTGCAGTTAGTTTGGTCATTTTAATCTGCTCTCCTTTAACGTTAGCGTTCACTTTGGCAGAAAACCCGTTCTTCAAATGAGAAATAAAGGCTTCCAGGTGCAGTCTGAATGTTTACTGCCTCGCAACAAATGTGGAAAATAATAAGGGCTTGGTCCATTAGCTCATTACTAACATATAGTGGGAATTGCTATTTACATGGTAATGTAGTTAGCATTGACCGCGCAACCATAATCAAACAATAATCAAGTATGTACAAGTAAACTATTTCACTAAACATCAATTTGTCAGTTATACTTAAAAAGTGTTTATGAATGACACTCTGAGTTCTAACATAACACAAATTAGTCCATGCAAAAAATATATTATTCAGAAGACATTAATTATGAGTGGCTGTTTACAGAAAACCCCAGCTTTTTGTTGATGTTTGGTTTGGTAGGATATAAAACATTTAGAGCTTAATACCTCCAAACCACTGAGCACAGCACCCATCAGAACAGTGTACATTCAATCTCATGAAACATAAATAAAGACAGTCATGTTCATAATTTAAAGGTAATCAGGGGTAATTAATGTTAACTAATAAGAGAAAAAATCCTTTGTATCTAAAAATGAAACGTGTCACTTTAGAGTGAAGCACGTCTTTGTTCTTTTTGTTATCATTACATTTCAGCATAAAATTGTCAGAACATGTCAAAATTGCTTTACAATTTAAATTTATTGTTGTGAGATAAACAAA